>CM068828.1:58457802-59057802 GCA_028554795.2 Sinohyriopsis cumingii
TAAAACACTGTAAGTCTTAGGAGGAAAGAGGATCTAGTAACCACTATTAGGAAAAGAAAAGATTTTAGTCATTTTAGAGTCCTAGTATATGGTACAAGTATCCCCTGCTAATAATTTTAAACCAAGCTTAAACAAGTTTTAAGGTCATGAATCAACTGGAAAAAATCGTATGCGTAAATCGCTCATGAAAATCATGAATAAAGGGCATATATAGCCTTTCTGTTTATAAGTATATTGGCCATATTCGGCCCTCACATTTTAATCAGCTATATAAACTGTGACATTTACTCTTGGATTTTCAATTATTGGCAATTGTTAAACGTTTTGAAATTAATAAGTTATATATTAGACGACTTTTGTTGATGTGTTTTTTTTGTGCTATATTTTTTTATTATTATTTTGTTTGGTTGTATTCATTTTACTTTTTGAATGCATGTTAATTTATCTTGTTCGTACAAATAACTTGGAGAAAGAGAGAAGCAAAGAGAGATTGGTAGGTAAATAGATGCACGCATGCAAATAAAGTTGTTTGAAAATCTTCTTCAGGGTTGCAAATGATACTTATATGGGCCACTGATTGTAGTAATGGCTATTATAAGGAATGGATGTCCTGCCTCAAAAATTACACCGTCTCTGTCAGCAAAATTATGGAGAACAATTCTTCACTCAAGTATCAGCCTTTAAAGTTATTTAGCGAGATTTGTCAAAGGTAAGTGACTTCACATATTGTGTGCAGTTACTGCTACATATACCAGTGATACTATTTTCATTTTACTTTTAACAATATTCTCATGTTCTGTAACCAAAAATACCGCTAATTGTGTGCAACCAAATTCTGCTAATGGTTTGTAACTAAATACTGTTAATTGTGTATAATCAAATACTAACAATCGAGTGTAACCTAATACTGATAATTATGTGTAAACAATACTGAAATAATCAAATACTCTAATGGCATGTAACTCAATGCTGGCGTTAGTATATAACCAAGTACTGCTAATGATGTGTAACCAAATACTGCTAATGGCGTGTAGCCAAATACTGCTAATGATGTGTAGTACAATACTGCTAATGAGGTATAACCAAATAATGCTAATGATGTATAGCCAAATATTGCTAATGGTGTGTAACTAATGCTAATGGTATGTAACTAATGCTAATGGTGTGTAACCAAATACTGCTACTGGTGTGTCTCAATACTGTTAGTGCTGTGTAAGCAAACATTGCTAATGGCGTGAAAGAAAATCCTTTTAATGGTGTGCAATCAAATAATCCTCATGGTATGTAACTAACTACTGCTAGTGGTGTGTAACCAAATACTGCTAGTGGTGTGTAACCAAATACTGCTAGTGGCATGTAACCAAATACTGCTAGTGGAGCGCACTTTACTCTTACGAAATTTAACGAGACTCACCTTGATAGACAGTGCCATTGTGATATATGTTTAGGAGACAGTATTGAAGAAAGGAAGCCCTGGTAACGGTTTCAAGGGGTTGTCTGAAAGTTTGAAATTGACATTTCATTAGCATCCTCTTTCTCTTTCTCCTTTCTTTGTCTCTCTATCTCTATTTCTCTTTCTCTCTCTCTCTCTCGCTCACTCACTCTCTCATATCACATTTAAAAAATACTTAAATCGATGAAACAATAAAGTTAAATTAATGAACATGATGTTGAACTATATCGTCTTTGATTATTACAATGATATAGATTGTTTCAAATACTTCAATTTGGAACGAATACTCCAAAACTTATAATTACTGGATATAGTTTTAGAAGAAAAAAAAAATCAAACTGAATATTTTACATAGCAACATATATTATACACACACTTCGCCTCAAGGAAAAACTGTGGTAAAGTATATATGTGTCCGTCGTGATAACTCTAATAAGTGTAAATCGTTTCAGGCCATTTCATGTCAGTCGACTGTTGAATAAGTAATACGTGTTCCATATGCTCAGCGTGCGTACTAAAATCCCAGATCGCGTCTTGACTATATATGTTTTCATCACGTGCACCACTTCACTTAACAATATCTCTCCCTGTACGAGTACTACCAGGAGATATAACCTTCTCTACACACCTGATTGCTACTTAACATCCTGAGTTGTCACAACAACCCTTTGCAAGCATAAAACATGGTACTGAAGTAACAAGAGAAGCACAAGGCTTTGATAAATGTACAACTATATATAACGATCTAGGGTCTAATACTAATTAATAGGACCAAAGTTCAACTAATAATTTATTTCCCTTGATTACAAAAGAGAAAATTTAAAAAGAATTTACAGTATTGCGGATTAGACCGCTCCGGTGGCGAAGTGCTTAGAGCTTCCGCACCAGATGCAGGAGGTTGTGGGTTCGAACCCCATTCGAGTCATACCAAAAATATAAAAATAGTACTAACAGCTGCCTCACTAGGAGCTCAGCATTAAGAGGTTTGTGTTAGGAATGGTTGACCTTGTGTCAGGATAATGTGGCTGGGTGTGATAGTATGATGCCCAAGTGCCAGACATAGTACGTAGTATAGTGGGATACTATAGTGCCTATGGAAATTCCAGTCCAAAAGTCATTGGAACGTTTAGGGTCTAAGGGAATTTAAAATGGGTGGGATACTCTAGGGTCAATGGGAATTTAACATAAGTACTGTATAGCGACAATGGATTGGGGTCAATAGGAATTGAAGAAAGGTGACATCACGGTACTGGAGATTGGTAACAATGTAGCAAGTGATGATCTGATTACGCGCTGCTCTAGGGAGAGACAAATACAGTAGATTTAGACATATATAACACATACAACATTCATACATACATACATACATACATACATACATACATACATACATACATAGTTTGACTAACATCAAACACATATATAACAAAGAGAGTAAATATCTTTTCGAGGCATATGAGTGGCCCTCAAAAGGGCCTTTGGTTGTTTTGTTATTGTTGTGTTTTTTGTGTTAACACCATTCCGTTGACATAAGAGGACATCACATAGGTCTTCTTCTCTTCCTCAAACTTTTTTTGACTTCTGGGCCTTAGCTGAGGACTCTCTTCAGACAACCTTGTCTCTCCACATCGATTCGTCTTTTCAAAAGTCTCGTATCGGTGATCCGGATGATTGTCTTTGATGATCTGACATACATGGGTAAGTCCGTACGGAACAGCATCGACGATACGAGGGTAGATTATTCGACGTTAGTCCACATCTTGTAACGAGAACAGGCGAAGGGAATGAAAGTGAACAGCTGTTATTTATAGTGGAAGAGCGGATCAAAACGGATGGAGTTTTTTCACCAATCACAATACGCATTACAAAATTCAGTCACAGTGCTTAGTCTGTCTTCCAATCCGAAGAGAGTTGGCTGTGCCATCCCATTCCCTATATAGATGCGCTAGCGTCTGTGCGCAGTGAATCAATGCGACAAAGTTTTCAGACATGACGGAAACTAAGAAGACGATGAATTGGGTTGCACCGGCTGTGGAGACGAAAAGCGATGGCATGGTAGCGGCTACCAAAAAACCATCACATTCCTACTTCCAGGAGAGACCGATTTTAATTGGGATTTAGTGGATTTTCTCTCTTTTTTGCAAGAATTTGTTCCAGTATCAGCACCTTCGCCGCCTTCTCCTTCCTTACCACACGCCCGCGATACCGACCCTAGTGATTTCTAACAAATCATTACAGGACCAAGTCCAGAAGTAGGCTTTGGCCATGGCAAAGGCTTAAGGCAGTTAAAGCTGCTTACGTCCTGTTCTTTAGTTTGCTTTTCTAGAAATAAATAAAAAAACACCCAACGGTCCTTTTCAGGTCCACCCACTTTTCTCACAAAGAGATAGCATTCATTTTGCCTAAATCAATGAAAACTCAGAATCCATCTTTTTTGCACATGATGAACGTGTGTGAATGCGTGAGTGTAGGTCCTTATTCTAATAAATAAAAAATACAAGAGACACTTACATTTTCTGTCTGGTCTATTCTGTTACAAATTTTTAAATTATATTCACAACACAACACAACACTTTAAAAAGTTCATCGACTTCTTCTCTGTCTTTTTTCACTCTGTTTATTCTTTGTTAAATTTCTTCACTTTCACAGCTTTTACCTCCTCTTCCTCCTCACTTTCTCCTCGTCTACTTGTCTTTCTTTTTTTTTTCTTTTCTGGACATGACAGGTTCTTCCTTTTGGAACTGTACGTCTTCTTTCTGTTCTGATCCCCTCTCTTCCTCTTGCTCCTTTTGGTTTTGTTAGAGCATTCGGAAGAATAATGTGCTTTCTCTTGACAATGATAACAGCTATCTTGACTTTTGTCACTTTTGACAACTGTCTTGCTATTTTGAAGGTCTGGACGGTCTGGACACTATGTGGCCCAATGCCCTTTCTTCTTACAGATATAACAAGTATCTTGACTTTTATCTCGAAAGAAGGGGGAGTAGTCCGTCCGCTTGTCTGAAGATAACTTTCGCATGACACCTAGTAAAGCTCTGATCAGAAGTTCGATCTTTGTAGCCACTTTCATCATTCTTGCCGGTTTGAGAGTGAAATGAATACTCAGAGGGAATAAAATGACAATTTATATAGGGAAGACACTGGTCTGACATGGATATAGGGAACCATGGCGTTTACAATGCAGTCATTTGACCTTTTGCAGTCAAGATCAAACGATCATCATTTCGTGGAGAAAGGATGAGAAAGTAAGAGACAGAAACGTGATTTGTCGCCTTGAACAATGCTGCAGTCAATGCTTAAATTCATGCCAGTGATTTTGAAGATGACATGAGTGAGCCAGAACCAAGACCCAAAGAGGATACATCCAACTAAATTATACCATTAACTCTTCAAAAGTACTACCATATTCGGGAGACGGAATGGCGCTCCTCTAGAAAATTTAGAATTACAGCTTACACGGACATGGGGAAATTTGAAGAGTTCAAGTCCGACGTACCGTTGGAGAAAACAGAGGGTTCGTCACCGAGGTGTGGGAGTCTTTGTTAACCACACTGAAACGCCAATGTGAAGCCAAAGAAGACGATCGCTTGAGACTTTCCATTCATCACGACTGTTTGAAGCCCACCGTTTGGATCTAGTTTAGCAGTCCAGCAGAACTGACACCTTCCATCGACAAGATTCAACATGTGTAACAATCCAAAGACAAGTTTCACATCATCGATGGAAAAGCGACACTGTTCATCACCCACGTGTGTCTCTTCCTAAAGAGACAGGGCGCAAAAAGGCGTTATTAGTGGACAACCGTTGCAGCACCAAAAAGTGTCTCGTCCGAATTATCCATCCTCAAGACAAGATGTGTTTAGACCATGCCATCGTGGTCGATAGGAACGTATGCCAACAAGAAGTCAAGCTAGAATGGAAAAGAGCCTAGGATAACATTTGACAATCGGACCGAGCCAAACAGCAAAGTGAAGCAGAACTCCTGTTACAGCAAGCTGGCTATCCAAAGACACACCATGTGGCATTCCTGAAATGCAAAAATTGCTAGACATGTTGGCTCCACACCACACCTTAAAAGTACACCCTCAAGAAGGGTGTGGACCTCTGTTGTTCCGAAGCAAAGATTTCAAAGACAGAAAGTACATTCACGTCTATCATCACGGTGAACAGTTGGATACCATCACCAGTTTTACCGCATTCCTGGGATACAGTTATTATTGTGAGAAATGTGACTATGGTTATAACAATCGAGAGCAACACAAACATTGCTGATCAAAACGTGAGGGACGTTTGGCCTCTCAAACAAATCTGGACGAAGGACAAAAATGAGTGCATTGCCCTGCTTGCAACGCACTTTTGTCAGCCCTGTTACCAACATCTGAAGACCCATGGTTCACAGTAGAAAAGTGCTTATCATCTGCTGAGATTGTGCCCTACTTGTGGACAAGGCATAGGTGTCGATAATGCCAAGTCACACGTATGTTCAGGAAAGAAGGGCTGTCTTATTTGTCACCAAATCGTGGACTTGGAACACGAATGCTACATTCAAAAATACCATTTCAAATATCAAGAGGAAGATGATGACCTGATGAAAGGCAATTTCATCATTTTTAATTTCGAAAGCATGCAAGAGACCGGCATTCACATGCCTAATTTCTGCATGGCTCATCGAGCGTGCGAGAAGTGCATCCAAGAGCCTATCTTTAGTCATTGCTCTCACTGCAGCAAGATTCCTGGAGGACGTGAAAAAATCTTTCGGGGACCGACCACGCTAGCCAATTTCGCCCAATGGATCTTTGACCCCATCGACGAGACGTGGAGCCAAGAGGACATCGAACGTTACGGAGATTGTCATCGCCATGCTCACAATTTCTCGGGATACGATGTAATGTTTCGTTTGAGATACTAAAGGAAACAAGGTACCAAACGTCATAAAGTGACTTCGAACGGAGCCAAAATCATTTCCATGCAAGTCGGACAAGTACAGTTTAAAGATTCGATGAGCTACTGGACTATGCCTTTGAGCTGAATGCCTAAAACGTTTGGAATGACATAAATGACCAAAGGCTACTTTCCGAACCTTCAATACCGAAGCTAATCAACATGTTGTTCTAGCTCACTTGCCTGAAGCTTGCAGCTACTACCCCGACAACATGAGTACCGAACAACGAGAAGCTTTCTACGCTTGGTACCAGACCCATTCCTCGGACCCCATCGACTTTAAGGAAGAAATGTTGAAGTATTGTTTAACTATTTCTCGTTCAACGTGGACATTTTTCGGTGTTACTGTGGAAATTTTCGAGAATTGTTCATGGAACACGGAGGGATCGATCCTTTGAAAGAAGCTTCCACCATTGCCAAAGCATGTTCCGTAGTGTACCGCCAACAAATCATACCCGAAAACACCCTGGCTGTCATAAGCCCTCAAACGACGAACTTTGTCAAACGTCAATACTGGGTCAACGCCCTATGTTGGCTACATTATTTGTCCGACAAGGAAGACAAATGGATCCAATTTGCCCGCAGAAGTAAAGGCAAGAATACCATTGGATCATATTCGGTGGATGGCTGGGACTTAGAAAACCTCAAGATCCTTTACCAGTTTAACGTATGCTTATTTCACCGATGTCCCCTCTCTTACCCTCAACGTGACACTAAACAGTTTTTACAACTAACCATCGAAGACTTGAAGTTAGAACAGCATGGATACCAAGAGGTGGAAATGTGGGAACACGAGTACGATCACCGTTTGAAAACTGATCCCGAGTTTAAACGCATCGTAGAAAGTTATAAGCTGGTGGACCCACCGAACCCGAGAGACAGTTTGTAAGGAGGACGGATAAATGCCACATGTTTGCTGTATCAAGCAGACGAGGAGAAATGAGAATGAATCAAATACTTGGACATGCGTTCGCTGTATCCTTACGTGTACAAATTTTGTCCCTTTTCCGCAGAGTACCCACAATTGTTGACGGTAGACATCGACGTCGACAACATTCGACAATACGAAGGATTAATTAAAAGGTCTTGCCTCTCACGGACTTGTACCATCCTGTTTTACCTCAGCATTGCCAAGGAAAACTGATGATTTCCTTTCTGCCGTACTTGTGCCGAAACGTGCAACTATGTCCAACCTTGTCAGTACACCCAGGAAGAACGTGCCTTGACCTTAACGTGGGTCAGCGTGGAATTGTTTAAAGCTCTCGATTTTGGATACCAATTGTTAGAAGTGTGCGAAGTTTACCACTTTCCCAAGACAGAAAAATACCACAAGGGCGACGAGACTCGGGTATTTTCGCAGACTACATGGATGCATTTTTGAAACTGAAACAAGAAGCCAGCGGCTATCCTTCCTGGTGCCACGCTCCCGAAGACCAAAAGAAATTCAAAGAGAAATGCTGGGCGCAGGAAGGCATCGCTTTAGACCACATCGAAAAGAACGAAGGAAGGCGATCGTTTGGCAAAGTGATGTAGAATTGCTAGTGGGGCGAAATGGCACAATGACAGTGTTTATCCAAGATGGAGTATTTGTCGGATCCTTCCCGCTACTTCCAGATGATTCACGACAAAATTAAATAATGAAATACGTGGGGGTCCTTCTTGAGGACTTGACCTTAGTCATTTACTAAGAAGAACTGGACTTTGTAGATGCCGACGAATTTGGAAATGTCATCAATGCGGCTTACGTGATAGCCCATGCTCGCCTAAAATTCTACGAAGTTTTAGAGCTGTTATGAGATCGCGTCCTGTACTTTGACCCTGACAGTTGCATCTACATCGATCGCCCGGGTCAACGTCACCCTGACATCGAATGAGACCGTTTTGGAGCCTGGACAGACGTGCACCTCGACGGCTTGATTCTAAGTTTTGCTAGTGGCTGTCCTAAACATTACGGCTACGAATACCGAGACAAACAAGGAGAAGAAAAGGATTGACTCGATTATCGCACCAGTCGGGTGGTGAACTTTGGCGTGCTGAAAGGAGCATTGCTGTCTGGACAGGATGGACACTTTAAAGTGACCACCTACGAACAGCACAAGATTGTACGTTTACCCACTCACCAAACCGTCAGTCGACCTTTGGAAAAAGTGCTTCAACTCGTGTACGAGAAGAGAGTTTGGCTTCCCAACTACTTCACTTTGCCGTTCGGACACGTCGATATTGGTCAGCATATTAAAAGAGACAACGTCCAAAACCGATATTTCATTGTAACGACAAAGACCAAGCAAGGAAGACGAATAATTTTAAACAAACATCATTCAAGCTTGGTGATTCTCAAGTGGAGTGCGATGATGTGTCTTGCGTCGAAAGCGTTGCCATACGTTGTGAACCCAGCGATTCAGTACCACATCATGGGAACTTTGCTATGACTACTACTACCACTACACCTATCATGCGAAAGCGATGCCACTCGTTACAGAACACCTTACTTACCACTCTACTGGTTTTCGTTGTCAATGTCATCCTTCACTTGAAACCATCTAGCTACCACCCTACGGATGTCATGCAACCCTGAGCAAGCTCCTGCGGATTTCACCCTACCCTCATCGAAATGAACCTGTGAAAGACGAATATTCGTTCCCTGAGCGTTTGCCTGAATACTGCAACTTTGAAATTCGATTCCAAACGTCCAAGGAAATGGCATAAATATCTGAGAGGACCTGCCTCCGAAGAATTAGACAGAGCCGAATTTTTCCACTTGAGCGAAGGGGATAAAGTCAAGTGCTTCACTTGCGTTGTGTCACTTCATGAGTGGGAGCAGAAAGATTCAGCTTACCTGGAACATGTTGGTCTTCGCATTGTCACTACCTATCTTTAGTGGGACCCTAGTCATTGACGTAGAATGCTCTATCGTTTCAGAAACCAGCTTGGCTAGTATTCAAACGTTGGACAACACTTAGACCAGTATTTAAACCCCTCTTGTAAAATAATATTCAAGGATTACCAAACGAATCGCAAAAGATCTACTAGGAATTTTAGATGGGACTTGTCAAAGAAAAATTTC
This sequence comes from Sinohyriopsis cumingii, assembly GCA_028554795.2. Classification (NCBI taxonomy): domain Eukaryota; kingdom Metazoa; phylum Mollusca; class Bivalvia; order Unionida; family Unionidae; genus Sinohyriopsis; species Sinohyriopsis cumingii. Next base: position 58,467,261 of record CM068828.1, read on the forward strand.
CATTGGTGACTAAGGAACTTTTGTGTCAAGAAATGCACAAGAGGAAATTGACAAAAGTCATCAAACTCGTCCGATTCTTCTGGAACAAGTCTGCTTTCATCCGATTATTCCGCGCTTTAGTCAGTTTTCAACAGAAAATTGTACTACCATTCTTGACCATTACCCTGAATGGCAGTGGTCAGAAATTACTCACTATGTTCATTACTTTCGCTCTAGGAGAAGATTTTAAATAAAATAAGTACAATTAGAAGTGACCCCAAAGTGGGTATAAATACAGGCTGACATTATCATCGATACTTTACAAGAGAACGTTCGTGGTTTGTCTATGGAGTTGAGAGAATACATTTACCGAGAGCTGGTCAAAATAAACATGAAACGCAAAGAAACATTGGATACTTCAGGTCACCGATGTTTCAACCACTGGTACATGAATGCTATAAGAGGACTGATCCAGATGAAAGCATTCCAGTGGTCAGACATTTTTAAAGTGGACGTAGGCGAGAAGGATTGGTTTGTTATGGCTCATTCTTTTTACTACAAGGCATACTTATTGCAACAAATTCCAGAGGAAAAGTTAGAGGGTTACCAAAATCTCTGACACAACGTAAACTTATTTCAAGAGGAAACGTCTGAACGGTGTGTGATGTTCAAGTTAGTGACTAAACGATTTAGATTCGCCACTGGATTACAATCATTTCTGTGCAGAAAGTACACGTATTACCTCCAACAAAAAGAGGTATAAAAACGAGCTATCATGCCACGGTCTTTATCAGTGATAATACAACAGCTTCTGTGGAAGGAAATCAATGACAGTATTCAGACGGTGAAGGATTACCAACACTTATTACGAGAACTGTGTTATATGGATTGAGGCCGTCGCGTGGTGTGTGTCTTAGTGACCTCCTTTCTGGGATTTCGTTTACCAGCTGATTCCTTGTGGACTTTTTATGAAGAGTACCTACCACTAAATAAAACATGAAATTGGTTTCTTTAAATGTCCATGAGAGACTCATTCTGTTAAGAGACTTGCGTATCTGGGTACTTCTCGACCTCTACGGAAAACAAGATTCGTCAACTTTTAGGTTCTGAAGATGTTTACGACGCTGTATGTATAGCATGTGACTTACACCCTCACTGGTTAGATGTACGTGACTGGAAAAGTTGGGGTTTTATGCTTCGACCAAAGAAGCGGCCAATTATGCCCAAAAGTTGTGATACTAAATTCAAACGTTCGGTAAAAACTAACTTTTAAACCTGTGTTAGTGACAGAAAAAAGATACCGTGGACACCCACTCCAATCAGGACATGACTGTCATGGACATTCTCGAAAGACTATTCCTGGAGGACACCTGTGTGACTGTACCCAGTGTAGAGATTATAAGAACATTACACGCTGTCCCTAGGATACCTTTGTTACCAAAACACGTTGTACAGTCACTTGTTTATATTCCACTTTTGTCGTTTTGATGTGTATGTTATCTCTGTATTTAACCCTTTGGCTTTTTTGTATGTTTGTCTTTCGTGAAGTTCCATTTTAGAACAATAAAGAAATGCATCCTGAAAAAAGTATAAGAACTCCTGTCTTGTTTCTCTTCGTATCAAAATTGTCAAAATCTTCACTATGGCTACCTCTTCTGTCTCTACTCCCTATTCCTCCACTTGCAAGGTCATCGAAGAATGCTTTGATCATGACAGTTGGGAGACTTGAATCTTCGCCATCCCTTTAACATTAAATTGCCGCGCCCAGCGGTTCAGGCAAAACCCCAATTTGTCAAACGTTTGATCGAATATAAACATCATTTGATCGATTGTCCTCCTCAGCGGATATTATGGTGTTACAAAGAGTGGCAAGCAGAGTACAGCCTCTTGCGAGAAAGTCAATGCGATTCCATCGTTTGTGGAAGGCATTCCGGGCGAAGACGACGGGCTGGCGTCTGACTCCAGTCAAACCAACCTGGTCATCTTCGACGACATGTTAGGAGAAGAAGAAGAAATTAAACTGTGGTGTACATTCAAAGGGCATCATCGTAATACCAGTGTCATTTACATTACTCAAAATTTGTTTTAACAAAATAAAGTCCATCGTACTATCAGTCTCAATGCTTATTACGTGGGCTTGTTTAAAAGCCCTAGAGATAAATCGCAATTTCAAGTCTTAGCCAAACAGTTCGGAACATCTTGGCTGACTCATGTGTACGACGATGCCACTCAAACCCCACGCCATTATTTACTCGTGGATTTAAAACCGACCACCCCCGATTATTTGCAATTTCGTACCCATCTGTTTCACCACTGGTGCCACGACGAAGGGCCTGTCGTTTATACATCGCCGTAGGAGACTTAACAAATAAAATCTATAAAAACCTAGGACAGTGTGGGTCTGTCTCACACAGCGTCAACATGACGTCTCTTTATTCTCATCTCGCCGTCAAATTGATTCGTGCCTTGTACGGCATCAGTCTCAAAAAATCCACAAATACGTGCTCGTATTTTAGAAGCCAGTCTCAAAGAAGTCTTATGTTAGTTTATGGTGACAGCACGTCAATTACTGCAAGGGATCATTCACAATCCACATCAAACCGAATGCTTTTTTGACAGAATAAAGTAGCCTTGACGCAAATGGCCTACCTCCGCATCAACACTCAAACCAAAACGTAACTCATTTTGAAACCTGGAGGTAGCGGGTTTCTAGGAGGTGTCATCATTCGCTCCCTCTTATAAAGGGATCCTAATTCCCCCAAAATCCTCACTGAAGAAAAAAGCCACTACCAAAAAAGCCAAACGGACTCAAAAGAAAAAGGGCAGTTGTGTCTAGACCAGGTCACACCCCCAGAAAAACAAATGCCCACAGAAAAAGAAAAAGAAAAGTCCCCAGAAAAAGAAAAGCTTCCAGAAAACAGCTTCTACCCGCGAGAGGCACTTCGACCAGGACGCAACATTGCAGTCGCAAACCACGACCTAAAGCGACGGTGATCTTGTCTTCAGTAGCCTCAGGTTCTTTCACTTCTCTGTTGCTGGTAATACTAGCCAAAGCCAATTTGCCATCCAACGGTGACACCCGTTCTTCTTTAGCTGCAGTGGCAGCTGCATACAAAGTATCTGCCCCCAAAATCGAAGTCCAAGAGAGATCGGGCATGTTACAGATTTTACTAGATTTTTCCAAGCAAGAACTATTCCGATTTATGCCCTTAGTGAACCCCTCCACGACGGGTGATGCCTGTAATCAAGTTGATACGACGCAAAGACAATCAGTGGCGATGCATTCCAGTATCAAAAAGACCTGAAGCAAAGAATGGGAATCAGTGTTTGGTGCTCTTGAACACCCAAAGATGTCACACACACACCCCCAGTAGTTAACCCTCTCCCAGCCCCAAAGGAAAGAAAAGGAAAGGACTTCATCCTCGTTTAGCCAAACATTAGGACGTGTGGGCCGTCCTGCCCAAAGCCCCTCCACCCATGCGAAAACGACTCATTCGAAGATCTAAAAAGACGTCATCGATACCGTGTATGAATGCTGTCTGAATGTCTTGAAAGGCACGATACCTGTGTCTCCAGATAAACAAATGCTTAGCCGAACATGTGTGTGTGTGTGTGTGTGTGTGTGTGTGTGTGTGTGTGTGTGTGTGTGTGATTAGGACTTTTAACGTAGCTTTAACAATTTTTCAGTCATATCGCTACGATGTCTGAAGTGTGGCAGTTTATAGTGATGTCCAGCATTGGGCCATCATGCCGCAGACACGTAGCATGATGTCCAACCCAGTCACATTATCCTGACACCAGGCCGACCAGTCCAAACAATAACCTGTTAACGCCAAGCGAGGTAGCTGTTAGTACCATTTTTGTAAGTCTTTGGTATGACTCGGCCGGGGTTCGAACACTCGACCTCCCGCTTTCAAGCCAAACGCCAACATTTTCTTCGTCGAATGGTCAAAATGAAAATACTCACTCGTCACAAAAACAAAATGTTGGTGCAACGCGGAGGAATTTGACCAATGATGTTAGGACCCTTTCTGCAACGAGTATTGGAAACAATGCTGGGGCGACTCGTGGGAGCAAGACGAAAAAGGACCAAGAAGATAAAAGGTACCTTTTGTCTCCAAAAAGCTCAGACGTAACCATTGAAATCTAATGTATGGACGAAAACTGACTTTATTGCATTACAAAAGAAGGATGGAATTCCATCGTTGGCAAGAACAACGGACCCACCATTTACCTCCCAATCTTCATTTGACCGCGATGTCCCAGTTACAACACGAATTGCAATCGTTGATGGTTCACAACGGTTTGTCCAAAACTGAAAATCTCAGCGGTACGGTGAAGTGTTGAAAATACTGCAACTCTTGTCAGAAACCCCTAGACGAAACAGCTATACCAACTCTGAAAGATTTCAAGACCTTGATTAAAAGTCCATCACAGTCACCACCATCACCCCCAGTGGTCGAGACACACGCAGCCCCATGGATGCCAGAGGAAGAATTTGCACGAGCAATCTTTCGAACACCTTCAGCAGCTCCCATCCCTAGTAAGATTTCAGAGTCCTTGTTGACCCCTTCCCCACTTCTCAACGCGAAGAACTCAAAGCTTGGGTTTAAAAGATGATGTCCACTCCTCCTTTGGCGGAAGTAAAAAAGAAAGAAGGGAAGCCAGAAGTCTAAAATGAAAAGCACACCAAAGCCATCACATTACTACCTCCACCACACCGCCATCACTACCCTCGACCTCTATTCCATCTCGTCACATCACAAGTAGCATCAGTGAAGAATGTGTGACTTATTAAAAAATGGAGAAGGTGTTAGCCTGCATTTACAACGATCCATCTCATCCTGTCGGTTACGGAGGAGTTCAGAAATTATGTCGTGCAGCCATAACTCGACCGAAAAGTGTCCGTTTACCTCAAGTGCAACAATGGTTACAAGAACAAACCACGTACAGTTTACACAAACCCTTTCGACGAAACACTTCGAGAAGTTGCACCTGAGTGGAGGGCATCGATCTTCAACGGCAAGCCTATTTAGCAAATGTCTCTCATTTGGCCACCAACAATCGTGGCTACAGATCTTTGTTTTGTGTCATCAGAATCTTTTCCAAATTTGCCTGGGTTTTGCCATTGACTCCCAATTCGACCAGTGAGTTAGTGCGAGCAATCAAACTGGTGTTGAAATAAACTGGTCGTCACCCTCTTCCATGGCAATAGGACAAAGACACCGGATTTCTGAACCAACCTTTCCAAAAAGAACTAAAGAAACGTGACATTCATTTATTCACCACCGAGAATCCCGAAACCAAAGCCAGCATCGTAGAACGTTTTCAACGCACCTTGAAAGAACGAATGTGGAAATATATTACGGATCTACAGACTCGCAATTATACCGACATCTTACCGCACCTGGTCCAAGCGTGCAACCAATCTTACCATCGGTGCATCAGATGTGCCCACCCACCCTAAAAGAACTGATTCCCGACAACAAAGTGACTGTTTTGAGCGCTTGTTTGTTGCGTCCTCGACGGTGGCTGTCCCAAGAAAGGTGGAATGTTGGCAGCAGGAGATTGGGTGCGCAATGGCAAAAACAAACGCACTTTAGACAAAAGGTTACTTACCCAACTGGACAAATGAATTGTTTCGTGTCATTGGACGAGTGCGTGGTCGTCATCCTGCCGTCTATAAATTGAAAGACGTGAACGGGGAAGTGTTAAAAGGAATGTTTTTCTTGCCCGAATTACAACACGTGACCAAAACGAAGACTAATTCTACGACATCGAACGCATTCTCGAACAAAGAACCCTAAAACTATGAAAACGACGTGTCAAAGAAGTCAAAGTACGATGGAAAGGATATCCTCCCAGTTTGATTCTTGGATCGACGCTTCGCAAGTCATCGACTATAAAAAAGAAGTAACCATCATGCTCTTCAACACAGCCTTAACCGCTACCACCGCAGTGATCACTCCTTCACCCAGTTCCTCTCTGCATGATCTACAATAGCATCCGTTGTGGGTGTGGTGTAGAGAACGTATGCCTAAAACACAAATCGTCTTATTCTGCCAAAACTTCGTGGTGGATTGTGTCATCGGTGTGGCAATTGCCAATTTCCGTTTTCAGCAAGGAGACAAACACTTGTGGACCATTTTACTGAGCAGTTGTTGCATCGGTTACCTTCTTTCCAGTCCTTCTCTGAAATACTCCTCAAACAGGAACAACGAGAGTATTGAGTCCAACGTCAGTCACCACTCCAACAATCACCACAACAGCAATCCTCTCTTAGACACTCCTCTGACTTTTAGCAACCCATCGGACATCAGCAGAACTCTGGAATTATGAACAAAAAAACCCGATTTTACTTAATGTTACTCACTGATAGTTCCATGGAGGTTTTTCCCATCAATACTTTGTGTTGGTACACGACCAAACTACCTCAGACCATCCAATTAGATCACGAAACCCACTGGGAAATGGTTTACCTTACACAAATAAAAACATCACTGAAACTCAAAAAACTTTCCAGGTCGAAATCCTGAATGTCCAATTGCAAGAAGAGGTGAGTATGTGAAGTTCTATGTGACCCACTGTTATGCGTTGGGGTGGGATGCTCCCAATATTTATTTGAATTACTGTGGAATTCCCCTCCTGGCTCGTTTTTGTAGCAAGTGAAATTAGTGATTGGGAGAGGTAAAGCTCCGAGCCCCCAGTCAGCAATACCGACAATTAAATTATTAAGAACACAAAGGTGAAATTCAAAAGAATAACAATTTAATACAAATTAAACGATATTAATTTCTCAACCAATCTTCTTCCTCTCGACCATGTAACAACCTATTTCATCACGTGATTATAGTGTGAGATGGCTTTCCCCTGTACTTGGTTTCTACTCATCTGTGCTTACTCCGCCAATTCCTTTCCTCCTTCTGGCGTTCTCCGTACTCGGATTTTTCCTATCCTCTTCCCCCTTTTGTCTCCTTTTCTCCTCCTTCTTCTCTCTCTTTCTCCAGCAACTAGGCTTGTTCTCGGCCTACTGCCTTGTTCTATCCTGTCTCTCTGAGACTCGGGACTTGACTACCCGGTAGTTCTGTCCCCAAAAGCTTCCTACGAAAACCACAAGGACGTTAGCATTTGTGTTAGCCATCTCGCCTCACACTACATCAACAATCAATCAATCATCAGATAAAGGCTATCTACATCTTCGGTCACGCATTCGTGCACATCGAAAACCACACACGTTATTATAGAAAACAACGTTGCAATAAAGAGCGGTAACCTTCTTAACATACAGACATCGCTAAATTGCGTCACATCAATATATATATATATATATATATATATATATATATATATATATATATATATATATATATATATATATATATATATATATATATATATATATATATATATATATATATATATATATATATATATGTATATATATATATGTATATATATATATGTATATATATATATATATATATATATATATATATATATATATATATATATATATATATATATATATATATAATCTCATTATTCTCAACAATATCACAACAATCCGACGCATTTCTGTACATTACACTCCCACAAGTGTACACAAATATTCAAATATCCATATTGTTTAAATTTACACACTGCAACCATTTCCAAAGTTACAATTTAATTCAACAATTGCAAAATCTAGAATATCACATAAATAAATACACTAGCTTAGTAACTAAATAGCGAATTACAATATTAATTCTGACGAGCGAGCAATCTACATAATCATAGCTCAAGTACGCATGTAAATTAAACAATACAAAGGTAATTCTACGTACTAACGATTCTAGTAAGTAAATATACATACTGCACATAATTACAATTACAATGCCGTAACATTCTGCAACAGTCGAGCAAATAACTCAATGACCTTTACGAAGCTTTCTGCTCTTGAATGTACCAAGGTTTTTCCCGCCAAATCACTAGTGGCTCCCGGAGTTATTGCTACAACTTGTGAGCACGATGCTTCACAATGACTAATTCGTTCCCAGCCCAAATGATTGTTAAATTCTGGTTCGAATTGATGGCCCCACCCTTCCTCAGTTCCGATTGGATATCAATTCTACCCCAGTCAGTGCAGATTAACAGACGAGCCTCAGGCCATCTGTCAACGCGGGGAGATTTACAACAGCAACAAGGGTCCTTTGTTCTAGCACAAAGCTTCTAACGTCTACATGTTAGTTTTGACACCTAACGCAGAGAACTCTCGTACGAACACGAATCGCCACGGCAGTGCAGGGTCGACATACTCATGGCGCTAACCGATTCCTTTGTTCCTGACTTACATAATCGCGGGCAGGCAAACGTGACAGAGTAAAATCGGGTTTCGAGGTGACTAAAAGTTAGCAAGCAATTCATCAGTCACCATCTACACTTGAAAATCCGCCAGGGTATTATTTTAGCGATGAATATTTCGTGGACAAAATTGCTGACAGGTTCGAGTCAGCGTTTGGCAAAGCCCTAAACAGTGCCAAACAGTTCATCGCCTACTGATGAAATTTCAAAACGTTGTCTATCATGTTTAATGGTAGTTTGTTTGAAAGTTTGGGTGGACATCCATTGATGGTAGCACATAATCTGAGCCCGGAGATCAACAGTAATATGGATTTTTACAAGGCTTTTGGATCCCCTGTAGAACTGAACGAAAAACTCAATTCGATCTTTGTGTATTCCGATGTGGTGGAGTACAAAGTGATGGGACACACCTCCGTACCGTTACTTCGTGTCATTCCTTTCAAAGTGGAGTCTGCCACGACCAATGACCAGGAAGGTAGAAACTCCTATCACGTTCACCGCGAACTTGTACATCCTCCCTATTTACCCGCCAGTAAGTCGTATTTTTACACTGTCAATATTGCTATAAAAGGACATCTGGGACAAAATATTCCAAGGCAAAGTCACGGTGAAACTCCATTTTCGAAAACGATTCTCTAACGAATTTTGTAAGTCATGTATCCAGTGTACCGAAGAATCGCTCGACAGCTAGGACATAATTAAGGAGATATGCTGAAATCGGCCTTTTGTTCGATGGTCCCCGATTTGAAACCGATAGTGACACGAGGATTGCACGCTTTGAAAGCTGCCGCATTGACGTACGGCAAAACATTTCTCCAAAATGTCATCATCGACAAACTAAATCCCAAAGAAGCTTTCCTGAGAGCAGGTAAAAATGTCTTGCTTCAAACGGGCAACGACATTCTGGGCCAACAAGAAACTCCTTTAAATGAGATTAGAGGATGGTTATGGTTATACTCACCACCGTCTCAAAATGGAGATAAATAATATGAGGAAGGCAAACTAAAGGTTAAGAGAACTGACAAAGGAAGAAAGAGAAGAAAATGAGGATGAAGAGGATAGAAGAAGAATGAGGGAATGGAATGAAAAAATAGAAAAGGAAGAGGAAACTGAAATGAGCAAGAAAGAGAAGGAGGAAAGGGAAAACAGGAAGAGGAAAAAAATGAGAAGAAGAAGAAGACAAAGAGTGTAGGGCAAAATAAAAGATGATGGAGGACTAGAAGAAACTAGAAAAATACAAAGAAGAAACCCAAATACCCTTTTCAGGGCCACTCATGTGCCTCGAAAATATATTTATTTTCTATGCCAATGATGTGTTTGTGGTCATCGACCTTTGTATGTGTGTATGTTGTATGTGTTATATATGTCTATGTCTATATCTATAATGTAGTTGTCTCTCTTTAGTGTAGCGCGTACTCAGGTCAGCCCTTGCTACATTGTTACCAATCTCCAGTACCGTGACTTCACCCCTCTCCAATTCCTATTGACCCTAGACAGTCCCAATCCACTGTCGCTATACATTCCCTATGTTAAATTCTCATTGACTCTAGAGGATCCCACCCATGTTAAATTCCCATAGACCCTAAACGTTCCCACGACCATTTTGACTGGGATTTCCATAGACTCTATAGTATCACACTATACTACTATCGTATCGATATGAATGAAAATTTGTAAAAGCTACGTTAAAAATCCAAATTACACTCCCACACACACACACAAACAGTATTGCAAATTAAATCCCAAATAGTCCAAACTGTTCTATCATCTCTCCTAATGAACAAAGTTCTAATTAAATTCTAGTGGTGTTAGAAATAAGACGGTTGTGTTGTACACGTAGTCTTGAATTTACTAATGTATCAGTAGACTGAAGTGTGATGATATGTTTACAGTCTTCCTATTATCCTTGTCTGAACTCACTATGAGTTCCAGTTTAGAGTATGGGTCCAAGAATACTATGGAGCATTTTCTAATTCCGGAGAATAATACTTTGCATAAATAATTCCACCCAAATTAAAAACTGAAAAAGGCAATACAAATGATTCTGCTTCTGATGTTATCGCAAGAATGAATAATTTTTCAAGTAAACAAGACTATATAAAAAAACGACGACACAAACGTGAAGCCAAGATGTAGATCCCAAGTTAATTTCTAGAAAATTCAAAGTTGTAAACATAAAATATATTACTAAAATTATACTAAAGAACATGGAACCATACGGTACAACATGTTCTTTATGGGGAATTTCAATAGCATAGACCCAAATAAACATGGTTAAATTCATTGATACTGGTCCTAATATTTTACCCACACTCCTAGAGAAATAGTAACTATGTATTATTTGTTTACAAAATATAAAAGCATCAGTGTCTCAAGTCGGGTACACAGTGAACTTGTCCGTGGATAATGTCGAGTCCAAAATAAAAATTATACATAGCCTACAATTAGTAAGACAGGGCCCCGAGTGGCCGAGTGGTCTAAAGCGCTCTCCGTTACGGATCACTGCCATCTCACCTCTGTCTGCATCTGTTCGAGTCTCGGATTCGGCCAATGTGGGTATGTGAGCAAGCTTGCCAGTAGCTTCTCGTGGGTCGGTGGTTCTTTTCCGGGGTTTTCCCGGGTTCTTCCACCGCCATTAATACTGGCCGCCATGTATAGCCTATCGTGTGTTGAAAAATGGCGTTAAACCATACAACAACAACAACAATCAGTAAGAAAAGCCAACAAATAATACATATGAAATATACACAAGAGAGAGTATGTGTGTAGTGGTATGGAACACTAGAGAAACATATCATAATTCAATTGGGGTCTATATGTTCACATGAAGGGACGAATGATACTTATATTGACCATAGTTTAACATGGGAATGGTTTTATAGGGACAAAAGTGTTTATTGGGACATAAATGTGCATGGGACAAACGGTAACACTGTTACAAGTGGTGACGTTAATTGGGGTTACACAGTAATATTGTTGGAGTCGAATTTACTATAAGCTAATGTAGAACCGTATGGAAAACTCCATGTTAAATTCGGCCATATAATTAACGTGGTAATTGTGTTTTAAGGACAAAAGTATTTATATGGCCATATTTTATGGGGGAAAATAGTTTATGGGGTGAAAATATTAAAATATTCTAGAATATAGAAGCCTGCTTGCATCAATAGGTCAAAGGTCAATGTTATACTCTTGAAATGCTAACTTATGTTAGTTTTAAATTTGTAATACCTACGGTAGGTAAGGGTATTGGTAATACCTCTGATAAATTTTATATCATTGCAGGAGTGATGTTAGGATGTCGTTAACCTGTTTTGCAAGCGGAATCCATGTGTGCTATGACAAAGTGAAAGAACTGAATATTCCCCCGCAAGCATTGAAGGAAATGGAGGAGTACAGTCGCATCAACCTTAATTCACGTTGTTTCCAGCTGAAAAGTATGCAAGCGTACAAATTACGTTATCAATATTAGGTCATGATTAGTACGAAAGCGTGCAAACTAAGTTAACAATCTTAGATCATGGGTTACTGCACTTGCAGTCTTCAAAGAGATCGTATTTAAAGAAGACATAAATATAGTTTACTTTGTCTATTGTGATTTTTTACATAGTGACTGATAAACAGAGAGAGAGAGAGAGTGTGTGTGTGTGTGTGTGTGTGTGTGTGTGTGTGTGTGTGTGTTCTTTTGTTCACTTTACAAAAGCACACTAGATTTACCTATGGATCAACAAACATTCCTGTCTTGCAGCAAGATTGATTCATAGGCAAAGAATATCATTGATAACATACGTCCCTGTTAGAGAGAATCACCGAAGAAAATAAAGGGTCCAGCTTATCCAGAATAATTATATTATAATTTCAAAATATCAACGCCTGTTTTCATGTGCAACATATTTTTAGCAATTGAAAAACAAATGTTATATCATAAATAGTATTTTTCTCAAATTTTATTTCGTTTTGTTTTTTACAAACCGCGATGCGTTTCAGTTTTACATTACCACACTTGCAATGTATTCTAATGATAAGAGATAAAGTCCTTGCATTTCATAAACAGAAATATCGGGCATGTTCTCATAATCGTTAGAATAAATTTCATATCAGGATATTTTATGTTAAAATGTACAATTTTTGTATATCAGAATATTTACAAATAAATAAATAGAAAGTGACAGGCACCACAGAAAAAATAAATACACTTTGACCAAAGAAAATACCAAAATGCTTTACTTAACCTTCATTTGTCAAATAATAATGAGTACCTTTGATGTGTTGCCTTTATGTACTGATAAGGACACTGAAAAGCTGGCAGAAGTACCACCAGTTAGCTAACCTGATATCCTGTTTAGCAAATTATATTGGTAGAAAAACACTTTATTCACATCATGTTGGTCTACTCTTGAGGAAAGAGAGTGTATGTGTGTGTATTTTGGATTTTTAACGTAGCTTTAACAAATTTTCAGTCATATTGCTACGATGTCAGCATAGTGGCAATTTATAGTCATGTCTAGCACTGGGGCATCATACTGCAGACATGTAGCATGATGTCCCACCCAGTCATACTATACTATTTAGTGAGCATTTATCCACCTTTGCACTCATCCGCTTAACTATACTATTTAATGAGCATTTATCCACCTTTGCACTCATCCGCTTAACTATACTATTTAGTGAGCATTTATCCACCTTTGCACTCATCCGCTTAACTATACTATTTAATGAGCATTTATCCACCTTTGCACTCATCCGCTTAACTATACTATTTAATGAGCATTTATCCACCTTTGCACTCATCCGCTTAAGTATATTATTTAATGAGCACTCATCCACTTTTGCATTCATCCGCGTGGCTATATTATTTAGCCATTATTTATTCCTTCGTTTAATATTAGCTGACTGTTTTCAGCAGTCATTTAAGTCGTTGACGTACGACTTCATTCTTTGTTGAAGTAGTAATTGTATAATTAATTAAGCATTAGTGCACATTGCAATGACGTTAAGCATTAAGTGATTTTCCAGTGTATAAAGCAACCCATTGTGATGGCCTCGATATGATAATATTCTATCATGCAATTTTCTCGCCAGGAATTCAATTCAATACAAAACGACAGTTTAAATTAATTTATTACCGTTGTCGCAGATGTCGGTTGTGGCTTGCCAACGTAGTATTTCTTGTAATATGTTCGAAAATACATAAAAAGATTTATCTTGTCATAGAAGCAAGTTAATGTTCCTGCTAAGATGGGACTTGTGTCAAAAGATAGCGGTATTCATCCTGAACAATTTTTGTAAGTAGGCATTTTTCTCTCAGATTACATATATAAACTGTATTGTCGAAAAAGCATGTGCCACGTGATTGGAGAGAGTTGAACGCTTGTTGTGGTTGGATTTCGTTATAAATGAGACCTGTTTCGTGCATTAGACTTTACTGTTACTTTCATATTGCTTCACTCGACGGTTGTGTGTAAATATGTTGATAATTGTCAATGTTTTTTTATGGACCTCATTCTTAAATCGCCTTTGTCCCAGTGCATGTCGAGAGTAAGGGGGAAAACTCTTGCGGTCATATGTGTCTCTTAGTCGATGTAAATGATTCATTACTACGGTAGGCTGAAAACGTAAACCAATATTTCCACGTTGAACGAACATTGGCTTATAATTACAGATATATAAACAGATAATTAAAATATATGGGTTGATTAATATCGTTAAACTGACCATTTCTTTTATCGCCAACATTTCGTGATGAAATCTTTTATTTCAAAATGTCACTGAGACCACTCCGGCTGCCCAGTGGTTAGAGCGTCCGCTTCGGATGCTGGAGGTCGCGGCCGAGTCATACCAAAGGCATACAAATGGTACTAACAGCTGCCTCGCTAGGCACACAGTATTAAAAGGTTAGGAATGGTCGGCCTGGTGTCTGAATAATGAGACATCATTATAAACTGAAGCATCGTAGCGAAATGAATGAAAAATTGTTAAAGCTAGGTTAAAAGTCCAAATCACACACAAACACACACACACACACACACACACACACACACACACACAATGGCACTGACAAATGTATTTATCCGTACATTAACAATATATCACACTTAAACTCAATGTTATTTTTTGGCAGCAAAAAATCACACAGGACATATCAATTTGCACGTAAGCAGAAAGTAAATTGTTATATTTCAAATGAGATATTAAAAAATATCACTATTTGAATGAATATGGTCCTTTCAAAGAAAGAAAGAAAGACTATCTATTCAGCATCGTAACAGTCTTAAAGTATCATGTTCAGCAATGATTTATTAATTACCTTGTTATATTATAAAATGTAACATATTGCTGAATTTTAATTAACATATTGGCATATATATATATATATATATATATATATATATATATATATATATATATATATATATATATATATATATATATATATAGGTGTTTGTTTCTTTTGGTGATCATATATCCGAACTCTTTTTTTTTTTTTCAGTTTTGGCGCATGAGTGGCCATGCCTTACTTCCTATAACTTCAAACCTTATTTTGTCTGTATGGCCAAAGCAATCAATAACTCCATGGATTTCTGTAGGTGAGTGTGTTTGTATGACCGGAGGATTCAATAACTTCATTGATTTCTGTAGGTGAGTATGTTTCTATGACTAAAGCAATCAATAACTCCATAGATTTCTGTAGGTGAGTACACATAATTTTATCGCTGACTTTACAGTTTCTCTGTACAAATATACATATAATGTACAGGGACTTACATTATTTCCTTTCTTGTTACAATTGTCATCTAGATAATGAATTAGCAACAAAGGGTACATAAGTAATGGTGGTGGTGGTGTTGTAGGGTTTAACGCCATTTTTTAGCACAACATAGGTCATACATGGCGACCAGTATAAATGGTGCATAGGTACTGTCGACACATTTGGATCTGAGCTGTATATTATTCCAAGAAAAGAAATGTTAATCATGTGATACGTTCATTGAAACCTTTTTCACTGACACGACCTCTAGAATTTGCTCATAAAACGATTAACTTTACCTTTTCACAAGTTAATTGGTTTGGTTACTCTTTGACTCAAAATTCTAATGCTTGTAATTTATATCTTTTGTTTTCTAGAAATATGTTTTAACTCCCTAATCTTTTTCTTCAGTTACTACATGGCGCAGGTATCCTGTATTCAAACTACGGTGGGATCTCTTTGTGGAGAAAAAGCAGCGGACGCCTATAACATGTGGTCATATTCAGATATAGACGTGCGGGATTGCCAAATAAATCCTACAAACTCTACAGAAATTTCTAACTATAAAACGGATCTCATTATTTTATTGCAATGTTTTGTATGTATATGGATGTTATGTAATAAATAATACATTGTCATTATTGATTTCAGTAAAGTATCATTCATTTTATATAAAACACTACTCATACATGTTTTTCATGGACTAATTTACTCCTACCCCATTTCATTGTTATATTGTAATATGTTACGTACAGTACACACTATTTATCATTTATTCATATTTTAAAGATTGGCCTGTTGAGAGGTGAGGGGCATTTGACCTATGTGTCTCATCATTATCCGCTTCTTTCGATCTAATACATTGTTGAAAGATGTGAAATATTAAATAACTTGCATAAGATGTCTAGACACGAGATTTCCTTATTATAAATATATGGGTCCTGATGTATATGGTGTTTCCGATATTTCAAGTAGAGTAGGTTCGCTTCAAGAAGCTAGTAATGGGCGTGAACCAATGCAAAAATAGGCCCCGAGAGGCCAAGTGGTCTAAAGCGCTCTCCGTTACAGATCATTGCCATCTCACCTCTGTCTACGTGGGTTCGAGTCTCGGATTCGGCCAATGTGGGTATGTGAGAAAGCTTGCCAGTAGCTTCTCGTATGTCGGTGGTTCTTTCCGAGGTTTTCCCGGGTTCTTCCTCCACCATTAATACTGGCGGCCATGTATAGCAGCCTATCGTGAGCTGAAAAATGGCGTTAATCCTCACAACACCAACACCAATGCAAAAAGGCGAGAGAGGAACTCAAATTGTTGCTTGTTGTGGGTTGAATGCCATTTTTCACCCTATGCGTGTATGCATGTACCATACATGGAGGCCAGTATAATACGTGAATGTAAATGCCTACAGCATTAATTTAAATATTTTCCAACTGACTGCAGTCAACCACTCTGCCTGTTCCAGGATTCACCTATTCACCTGTATGATGATTCAGAGCAAATGTACTGATGAAATTTGAATGTGACAATAGAAATGATAACTTTCTGAACAATATGAACATCAATATGATAATTAATAAATAATAATATTTAATTCAGTTTTACTTTCAGCCGTCAAAAACGTCAAAAATATATTGGTCATAAATCCTGATAAACCCAGGACAGTACTATTCTTTATAGTAAGGTGAGTTTCAGTAAATACTAATAAATTAAAAATAACAAATACTCAAATATGAAAGCTAAGTAAGACCTCTATAATGTTTATTTTAGAACCTTTTTAAACAATACACGTTTTAATGGATTGAATAACATTTGAAGATTTTGTGATTCACCTTTGCAGATTAATGGTACCAAATGAGTATGTGAAAACTAAATTCGCTATAAAGTAAATAGCTTAAATTTGTCATTAAAACATAATTCTGATTTTATAATAGAGCTCAGATAAAGAAGAATAGCTTTTTAGTCCTTTTTTTATTCAACTTATTGTGAGATCCATCAGTTGTGTCGAGCTGACGTCCTTGAATTGTCTCAACTGCCGTGTTCCCAAATTTTTTTAAATTAAATGTCTTCAGATTTGCAAATCATCGAATTGTTCAGATCATTAATGGTTCAATTGTAAACTTATTAGTGTTTTGTTTCTCCCGTTTTGAATGGTGTTTCAGTTTTATTGGGGGTGGGAGTTCTTTACTTAATTATTTTAACTTTGACGAGATAAGATTATTTTTATAAGTTCAACAGCAAAGCAGCTACATCAGTTTCAGACAATGAAGTGAACTGATTCTGAATCTTCAGATTTAGCAGCTTTGAGCTTCCTCTTAAACCCACCCCCAACACACACAACACACCCAACAACCTCAACACACACAACACACCCAACACACACAACACACAAGAAAAACATTCTTAGCATAGAACCGGAATATATTTAGACTTTGATAAAACAATAACTTAGGTTCCATTATACCTTTCTAAGAATGGAATAGGATATTGCCAACACTTGATAAGATCTCTCTCAAGGAAATATACAACAGCGGCTGTAAGGTTGGATTCAAGACGCATCAGGAGGATTCCCACACACGAAGTACTTGAACAAAAAATGTATCAATAACACAAAGTTATTTCTCATAGGATAAAATACACTGTACAAAGTTGTACAAGTATTTTTGAGGATCATTTCATCCAGTCTGTTGATAACACCCGAAGATAAAGTAAAACACTTCCAGTCCCACTGTTTCATGCCAGTATGCTTTTTATACGAGTTGATTTCTTCCGGTAGAACCACTGTAGGTCTGTCTGTCTGTTTGTTTGTATGTCTCTCTGTTTGTCTCTGTTTGTCTCTCTCTCTCTCTCTCTCTCTCTCAATCGATCGATCTTCCGAAATGATTTCTTTTTATTTAATTGTGGGATGTAAAGACGCACCTCGGTGTAAAGTGATCAGACTTTCACCGTGCTACTCTTTCAGATGATGTACTCTCATACCCCTCTTACGTAACAATTCAAGGTTAACGTACAAAACAAGAGTATTCAGTCGTGAGCTTCACATTTCATACAGCCGAACCTGGCATAGTGGGAATCTCTCTCTCTCTCTCTCTCTCTCTCTCTCTCTCTCTCTCTCTCTATATATATATATATATATATATATATATATATATATATATATATATATATATATATATATATAGTACATTCTTCATACAAATATGAAAGTGAAGTAAAATTTAAAAGAACAATCTTTATACTGAACATAGATGTCATATCCACAACACTAACGACAACAACCAATCAATGGCTCCTTGAAATATCTATATAAATTGTTCGCAAATGTCCCATTCTTTTTAACATGCAGAATAATTAGATTATTAGATACTTACTGTTCATTATCAACTAAGGGATATTTAAAATTATATAAACATGTAAAATTAAAACTGCCTTTTCATTATATTAATGCAATGCTACACCTGTAGAGGAATACATGTATTTAATTTTCTAAGCAACAGGCTGGGTACATTCTCCGTTGAGAATATATTATGAACATGAATGATAGAAATTAAAATTAAATGTACTCATGTAAGCATTCTTTTATTGTCAAGTATATAAAGTTTTCATTCTACAAAAGCTATATGCCAGTGATTTTCATTCAAAGCATGAACTTTGAACGGTAAAAGACTGATACAAGGAGACTATGAATTAAATAAAAATGTGGACATAAGTACGGTCATGACAGCGACTTGTATATGTAATTAGTAAATTAAGTATTATATTAAAGAATTAAAGCCTTGATATTAATATCCTACAAAAGGGAAAAATGCTACTAAAACTATAAACAATACTATGAAGAAATAATACTGATAAAATCTACCTCTAATACAATGACTCTTGTAAAATGTAAAGCCTATTTGCATAAATTAGTACTTTGAAAAGTGTATTTAACAGTGAGATCAGTCCAATGCCAAAATATCACAAACACAGAGGTACAATAATAAAATAATGATGATCATTACAAGTGAAAAACTTAGCAAAACATTAGTCTAGGATAGCACTGATTCTTTCAAGTAGTTCCAAATATGTTTTTTTCCTGATATTAACTAAAAGCATTATACTCTATAATCTTATTTTCGTACCATACAACTAGTGCTCCCCCACAACAAAAAGGTATAAAGAATCGACTCAGGAATAACATATTTCTAAAAACACCCATTTATGCTAATTGGTAAGATTCACCGACAAGAAGCTTAAAACAATGTTAGCGATCACTACGAAATGTACGAAATTAAAGTACCAAATTTACCGCATAAAAATTATAACCTTTTACTTCTGCGTGAAGTCAAAATCATCATACAAAATTATCTTGGAGGTAAGCATATGAGTAGATCAAGTGACGAAGACACCCAGAGCTGATATAATGAACGGTAAAACCAATTGAAGCTAATGTAAACATAAGTGGAGACAGTTTGAATTAACTGACTCATAAATTAGAGAGAAGATAAATCAACTCAATAGTGACATGAGAAAGAAACAAACAATTATATCAATATTGTCGTGTTTAACTGGTAGAAAATAAACCTACTGTTGGAAACGAGTAGCTTTGGAAAGTTGATTAACAATCAAAAGCAATGTCAATATCGTGTATAACTCTTACATGAAAAAACAAACATTACACGTTTGTATTGTTTGTGGCGGTACAAAAAAAGCATGTGCCAAAATAATTTGCGTGTCGAAATATTGGTTGGAATCGAAATTTCTTACCAGCACAAGAGGAACAACGTTTAAAGTTGATGGTGTTTTGAGGAAATGATGTATGGTACCCAATACTATTACTACTACTACTCCTACTACTAATATTACTACTACTGCTACTACTACTACTGCTAATAATAATAATAATAATAATATCCTTATTAGTAATAATAATTGATAGAAAGTACACCCACCAACTTTACTATATACTACTACTACTATTACCACTACTACTACTACTATTACTAATAATAATAATAATAATAATAATAATAATAATAATCTTAATTTTATTATTAATTGATAGAAAGTACACCCACCAACTTTGTTTATCAATATCAACAGCACCATCTCTTTGCTATGGTAATTACTTATAAATTCAATAATTCAATAATACCCGCATTTCTACCATAAAACTATAGAATGCATATATGTAAAAAAAAGAAACTAAAATAAAAAATACAATATTTAAACTCACATATGGTTCTTTCCATAAACGTTCAACGCTTGATTCTGGAGAACTCATGAAATTACATTTAAGACTGAAACTGTTAAACCACTATCTTTAAAAAACGAATCACTGACATCATATTTGCAGTTAAAATATCCAGGGCTAGCGTTATTACAGTAAAAATACCCAGGGCTAGCATTATTGCAGTGAAAATACCAGGGCTAGCTTTATTGCAGTGAAAATATCCCGGGCTAGCTTTATTACAGTGAAAATACCCAGGGCTAGCATTATTGCATTGAAAATACCCAGGGCCAGCATTATTGCAGTGAAAATACCCAGAGCTAGCATTATTGCAGTGAAAATACCCAGGGCTAGCTTTATTGCAGTGAAAATATCCAGGGTTTGTATAATTGCAGTGAAAATATCCAAGGCTAGCTTTACTGCAGTGAAAATACTTATTTCTAGCATTATTACAGTGAGAATACCCAGGGCTAGCATTTTTACAGTGAAAATACCCAGGGCTAGCATTTTTACAGTGAAAATACCCAGGGCTAGATTTATTGCAATATTATGTCATATAATAATCTTAGCATTGTGTGCTGTTGACGAGATGATGACGAACAATTTACCCTTGCTCTTGACTCGATACGTCAGCGCTTCGCCAAGAAGCAGTTATCCTTTCCGAGTATGATATCGACAATACAAACAATAAATCATAAATATGTCATCGATATTTCACGAAAAATTGATTCGATTTAGATCGATACAAGTTTATTGTGGACTTTTGCAATATAATCAGGAATCGCTTTTATATGTCGACTGTACAGTAGTTATTATCTGATTGACAGTGGCATTAAAGCTTCTATGTTAACCATGAATATGAATGTTTGGATTAATATGTATCAAGAAACGAATGCAAGCCTCACTTTTTACAAATCTTTACAATATTCTGAGAATGCGCACGAGTCGCCAGTTCCAAGTTGTACCAAATATGAACAGAAACTGCATTTTTCTATATCACAATGATCTCACTGTTATTAATCCCTATGGTTTGGCATTAGTTAATAACGATTTCCTGTATTATACATTATATATAAGTATAATTCGTGTAGTTTCCCAATAATGTGTTGACCAATATTTAAGAACTAACCAAAAGGCACAAATGCAGTAATCCACGAAAAACTCATCACCGAAAATCATAAGGTATTATATTTTGTAACAGCAGTATATATAAAAGCACATCAACATATCAACGATTTCTTGGCCAATGTGTATCTGTAATTGTAGCCACGACATGGTGTCCTGAATAATGTGTAATTTATGTAGACATGATGTCCTGAATAATGTGTAATTTATGTAGACATGATATCCTGAGTAATGTGTAATTTATGTAGACATGATGTCCTGAATAATGTGTAATTTATGTAGACATGATATCCTGAGTAATGTGTAATTTATGTAGACATGATGTCTTGAGTAATGTGTAATTTATGTAGACATGATCTCCTGAATAATGTGTAATTTATGTAGACATGATGTCCTGAGTAATGTGTAATTTATGTAAACATGATGGATTGACCAATGTGTAACGTATATATAATTATAGACATTAAATATTAGCTAATGTGTAATTTTTGTTTATTTATAAGACATGACAGAATTGAGCAATATGTAATATATGTATAAATATAGACTTTACATATTAGCAAATGCATATTTTTATGTATAATTGAAGACATGACATAGTGGTCAATGTGTAATGTATTTTAAAATAATTGACATTACTTATTATCCAATGTACAATGTATGTGTAAGTATTGACATGACATTGGCCAATTTGTAATGTATGTATAATTGTAGACATGACACATTGGACATTCTTTGATCTGTATTAACAAAATCAGTAAGTCCAATGGAACAACTAAATTCTCCTGACCATGAGAACATCTGTATTCTGTCAAGTCAGAAAAGACCAGTAAAAGATATATTATGAATTATTCTGTTTCACGCCTTTCCTTAAACACGAAATATTTCGTGGAATTGTGCTTTTCATATTTGTTACAGTCCTTTGGTAGTTGAATATATGACATAGATTTGACCTGCATAAAACTAAAAGAACTCTATTGCGATTTTAAAATACGCAAACTGATACGAATATATGCTCTTAAAATATGCAACAGAAAAGAGTGAAGAAAACAAGCTTTGTAAAATTTAACAAAGAATTTATTTCTCTAGATCCGCCTCTGATGCGAGAGGTCGTGGGTTCAATCCCCGGCCGAGTAATATCAAAGACTTACAAAAATGGTACTAACAGCTGGCTCGCTTGGCGCTCAGCATTAAGAGGTTAATGTTAGGACTGGTCGGCCTGGTGTCAGGATAATGTGACTGGGTGGGACATCATGCTACATGTCTGCGGTATGATTCCCCAGTGCTAGACATCACTATAAACTTCCACACTGCAGACATCGTAGTATTATGACTGAAAAAATCTTAAAACTTCATTAAAAATCCAAATCACACACAAACACACATTATGCCCCTGGAATACAAAAGTGAAAGATGAGAAAAAAAAACTTACGGTATTGTGAATTAAATCCATAAATAATCCAAGAATTAAAGGCACAAGTCCTAGCAATAGCAATTCCTGAATAAACCTCAGTTCAAGTCCCGAGGGGATCCAAAATTGAAGGCGATGACTTATCTGTTATAGCCTCCGAAGTGTTGATGTATCAACAGTCTCTTGTTGAATAACTGAAATATTGTTCCAGGATTGAATTCGGTATAAATTCAAATGAATGTCTTTATCCAAGAATTTTATCAGAGCACTTTTGTATTTCCAGCGAAAATAACGACTTGAATTCAATAATTTGAAGAAAATAAAATTCAACCCAAATTGGGGACGATAATACAACTTAAAGTGCTAGATGTTAAAGCAAGGCTTGTAAAATCCTATCAGTCACAAAATAATATAGTTCTCTGCTTGACCTCATGCCACACTTAGCATTTTCTAAACACAACCATTACCTAATGGAATATAACCTTATAGAATGATATAACGAGCCTTGTTTATTTATAACACAATAGCCTACGAAATTCACTTAGGAATCTCCAAAACCTTGACCCTGGTCAACATTTTTACGCCTTATTTGTTACCTGAATAATAATTCTGATAATAAGCTCATACACATAGAGAATAATTAAGCTATTATTAGTTGTTTACATCAATAAGAAAACAAATAGTCAATCAGGTCGAGCAGAAATGAACTCAATTTTGGACAAGGTCAAGTCGAGCAAACAATGTTACATCACAATACCATCTAATGAAATAAGAAAAAATAAAAGTAACAGACAAACAATTAAATTAAATATGCACAATAAAGCGTATACATGTATTATTTCCGCACTTCATTGCCCCCATTCGTTAGTCTGTATGTGGATCCGTCTGGTTGTCCGTCTGTCTTACTATCCATGCCAAAGCTTGACCTCGCTTCGAAGATCTTAATGACACCTTGTTGGCCGTATGTGTGGTTGGTGTAGATGAGCAATGAAGTTTTAGTATGATTCATTAATCGCTGGCCTATTTCGCGACACATTTCTTAAACTACTGCCAAAAAGAGTGATGAGGTAATTTGAGAATTCCAAATCCTAAATATAGTTTTTCTTTTCTCTCTCGTCTATTGTTCGATACACTGACAGACAAGTCGTTAAATGATGGATATTTGAGGAATAGAACAGTGGCATCTGCAAACTGGCATTGTAATTGCTATGACACACTGTATGCTAGATATGACGCTTGTGCAATAAGAGCGTAATGTTTTCTTCTGGGCCGTTTTGGGAGGCATTTCAAAACAAAATGTAAAAAGAAACGTATTTTGGGAATTCAGTTCGTTATCGCTTCTTCTAATGCCACTGGTCGAGGAATTACATACAAACTTTCTATGTTTAATATGTGCTTGGTGTCCAGTAAGATTATATATTTATCTTATAGCCCATTTTTGGCGAAATATGTTTGAAACATTATAAAAGAGGATGGATATTCAGGGAATTTAGTGCGTCATCACTGATCCTCCATGACGCGCTTGAATGTTTTATAAAACTTTGTATGGTAAACATGTTGTCGTTGTGGATGAAAATGAGAAATATTTTCTTTTGTGTTATTTTCCTCGGGCCTATTTTAGGGGAAATTTGGCCTAAAAATTGTCGAAAATAAGGGAATTTTGATAACTAATCATTTTATTTAATTTTTCTCCTGTACCATTTGCTTTTTGTTTTCCTCCTGCTGCCAATTTCTGGGAAAATGTTTTCTAACAATGTCAAGAACGAATAATATAGGTCATGCAGCTGCTTTATTTCTTCAGATTACTGCTGGACAGTCAAATATGTGTATGAACCATTATGATCTTTTGTTGTTTCATACTGCAACAAATATTTGGATCCGATTTGTTTGTCAATTTACAAAAATATGCTCAGACGAACGTGTCTGAAGTGCAACTGTTATATCATGTACACCTAGCTGAGTAAGTGATAAGAAGTTATATAAACTAATAGGTCAGCGATCACACAAAGCTTTTCATTCTTTTCACATTTTCTGCCTGAAAGCATAAGCAGACACAGACTGAACATTTACTCCACTGAAGTCAGCTTACTTATTACCATTCGTTCGTAATATTTTGGGCCATATCTCTTTAGATCTCTTTTGTTTTTTGTTCATATATTCGAACCAAAGATGGTACAAGCGAGTTTCAACCATGTTTGTTCCATTTCAATTATTATTTTATATTCAAGATTCAAATTATACTTGTTAAATGTTTTTAAATTTATATCAATGAATACCAACTTCATCGTCACCAGCTGATACTAAACATTATCTCTGTCATTTAAAAATGTAAAAACTTTAATTTACTCTGGTGAAAATAATTCAAAATTAATAATTCTTATTCTAGAAACCTGAAATATGTGTTGCAAACTTACTTATTCCTGTCTCATTATAACGATATACAATATGACTAAATTTTAATTAAAAAGAATCATTAAGAACAATTGCATATATGCATGTGTTCCTGGAATAGTTCACATCACATTTTTACATAATCCAACCTAACTTACAAACGAATGTTGCTTAAATATTTGACAGAATAAAACTGAAGTAGAGCGCTTAATTTCAGATTAATAGACGTGTTTCTTATTTGTGAATATTCATCGCTTTATGCTTCATAGATTACAAGCTAGTTATAGCGGACCTTTGCTGTTTCGAATCAAAGATTTCAAAGAAGGACAATACATTCACGTCTATTATCACAATGAACATTTCGATGCCATCGCCAATATCACCGGAGTCCTGAGATACGGTTATTACTGTGAGAAATAGGACTATGGCTACAACAATTTGAGAGCGACACAAGCATTGAGGATCAAAATGTGAGGGATGTTTGGAATCTCAACCCTGTCGGGACGAACGACAAAAACGAGAGCATTTCCCTGCTTATCGGCGCAATTTTGTCAGTTAAGCCTCTTACCAACAACATCTAAAGGCGCAAGGTTCACATCAGAAACGTTCTTGTTATCACCTAATATTGTGCCCTACTTGTGGACAAGGCATACTCACGAATAGTGCTAAGGCACACGTATATTCAGGAAAGAAACGATGTCATATTTGTTGCCAAATCGTGGACTTGGAACATGAATGCTACATTCAAAAATACCATTCCAAAGAAGACGAGAAAGATGACCAAAAAAAGGGAATTTCATCTTTTCCGATTTCAAAAAATGCAAGAGAACATTCACATTATTAATTTCTGCATAGCTTACCGATCGTGCGAGAAGTGCATCCAGGAGCCTATCTTTAGTCATTGCCCTCACTTCAGCAAGAGTTTTGGAGGACGTGAAAAAATCTTTCTGGGACCGAACACGCTAGTTAATTTTGCCTAATGGATCTTAGACCCCATCGACGAGACGTGGAGCCAAGAGGACATCGAACGTTACGGAGATTGTCATCGCCATGTCACGGTAATGGCTCACAAATTCTCGGGAAACGATGGACAGTTTCTTTTGAGGTACTGTACGGAACAAGGCACCGAGAGTCTGAAAATAACTTTGAACGGACCAAAAACAATTTCCATGCAAGTGGGACAAGTACAGTTTAAAGATTCGATTAGGTACTTGACCGTGCCTTTGAGTCGAATGCCTGAAACGTTTGGAATGACAGAAATGGCAAAATGATACTTTCCGCAATTTTTCAATATCGAAGCCAATCAACATGCCGTTCTATCCCATTTGCCTGAGGCTCACAACTACGGCCCCGAAAACATGCGTACCGAACAACGAGAAGCTTTCTACGCTTGGTGCCAGGCTCACACCTTGGACCCCTCCGACTTTCAGGAAGAAATGTTAAAGTATTGTCGTTCCGACGTGGACATTTTACTGCATTGCTGTGGAAATTTCGAGAACTGTTCATGGAACACGGAGAGATCGATCCTTTAAAAGAGGGCTGAACCATTGCCAAAGAGTGTTCCTTAGTGTACTGCCAACGTTTCTTGCCCGAAAACACCCTAGCTGTCATTAGCCCTCAAACAAACAACTTTGTCAAACGTCAATGATCGGTCAAAGAACTACGCGGACTACATTACTTGTGCGACAAGGAAGACACATGGATCCAAGATGGCGTCAACGGAGGATGCGAAAAGACGATCGGAACGCATTCGGTGGATGGTTGGAAAACCCCAAAATAGTGTACGAGTTTAACGGATGCTTATTTCACTGATGTCGCCGCTGTTACCCTCAACATGGTACCAATAATTAGTATTTACAACTGACCATGGAAGACTTGTACCAGGCCACTTGTCAACAGCGTTTGAAGTTAGAACAGCAAGGATACCAAGTAATGGAAATGTGGGAAGCTCGAATCCGATCACCTTTTGAAAACCGATCCCGAGTTTAAACGCATCGTCAAAAGCTACAAGTTCGATAGTTTATATGGAGGATGGACGACAGTTACCTGTTTGCTGTACCACGCTGACGAAGAGAAAGGAGAAGAAATCAAATACTTGGACGCGTGTTCGCTGTATCCTTACGTGTGCAAATATTGTGGCTTTTCCGCAGGGCACCCGCAACTGCTGACGGAACACATCGACCTGGACAACATTCGACAATACGAAGGCTTGATCAAGTGCAAAGTCTTCCCTCCCACGGACTAGTACCAGCCCGTTTTACCTCACCATTGCCAAGGAAAACTGATGTTAAATTTGAAGGCGATCGTTTGCCAAAGTGATGTTAAATTGCTTGTGAGGTAAAATGGCACAACGACCGTTTTACCTAAGACGAAGTATTTGACAGAGCCTTCCTGGTACTACCAGATGATTCACGACAAAAACACGTGGACGTCGTTCGTGAGGATTTGATCTTAATCAATTATGAAATAAAACTGGACTTTGTAGAAGCCGACGAATTTGGAAACGTCATCATTGCGGCTTACGTGACAGCCCATGCTCGCTTAACATGGTACGAAGCTTTAGAACTGTTAGATGATCGCGTCCTGTACTTTCACACGGACAGTTTCATCTACATCGATCGCCTGAGTCAACGTCACCCGACGACAAGGTTCTGAGTTTTGCTAGTGGCGGTCCCAAAAATTACGGCTACGAATACCGGGACAAACAAAGAAGAAGTGCACACGAAGTTCAAGGTGAAAGGATTGACTATCAATTATCGCACCAGTCGAGTGGTGGACTTTGGTGTGCTGAACGACGCTTCGCAGTCTGGATAGGATGGAAACTTTAAAGTGACCACCTACGAACTGCACAAGATTGTATGTTTACCAACTCACCAAACCGTAAGTATAAAAAAGTGTATCAAATCGTGTATCACAAGCGAGTGTGGCTTCCCAATCACTTCACTTTATTGTATGGACATGTGGGTATAAACTATGGTTCCAAGAGGATAGCCACCAACAAGAAGGACGACTTCGCCACAGCAAGAATTGAGTGAGAGACCCAATGAGAACTCCAAGTTCAAACCATACCATTTTCCTGTCCTCTAGCCTGACTAAACGTTTCAAAAATGGCACACGGACAGGGAAGGATTACCTACTTCGAATGTTTTAGCTAGAGCAGGATTTGTCTACTTGGGACCTGAGATTGAGATACGAAGTACAGTGTTTTAGTTGTGTCTGAATTTGCGAATGGATCGATGTATCTATAATGATTCAGATATTCTGTAAGATACTCGATGGTATCCGCACTGTCTTTACCCTTCTATGGTCTTTCCACCCATCACACTGCGGTATGTTTATGACGGTACCTTAGAGAAGGTAGTACCGTTGTCCAGGAAGAATAAAAGGAAGACTTCCAAAACTAGGCATAACAAATGAAAGATTTACAAGATCAAGACTTCGTTACGGCTAGTAAAAAATGGAAAACGTCCAAGACCGATAGTTCATTGTCACTGCCAAGACCAAGCGGGAAAGATGAGTCCTTTTAAACAGACATCATTTAAGTTTGGGGATTCTGAAGAGGAGTGCGATGCTGTGCCTTGTGAAGAGAGCGATGCCATACGCTGTGACCTCAGCGATGCAGTAATTCATCATGGGAACTTTGTTATAACTACTACTACTACCACTACACCTACCATGGAAAGTGATGCTGTACATGTAAAACCTGACGGATGCGAAAGCCATTCCTCTCGTTATCGTGGACTCTTTACTGGTTGTAATTGTCAAAGTCAACCTTCACGTGAGACCATGCGTCTACCACCCTCCGTATGTCATCCAAAAATGAGCAAACTCCTGACGATTTCACCACGCCCTCATCGAAACGAACCTTTGAAACACGAATATTCGTTCCCTGTACGTTTGCCTGAATACTGCGACTTTGAAAATCGTTTTCAAACGTTCCAAGGAAAATGGACTAATTATCTCGGAGGACCTACCCACAAAGAATTAGCCAAAGCCGGATTTTTCTACTTAGGCGAAGGGGCTAAAGTCAAGGGCTTAAGTTGCGGTGTATCACTACACGAGTGGGAAGAGAAAGATTCGGCATACCTGGAACATTCTCGATGGTCTCCGAATTGTCACTATCTACCTATAGTGGGAAGACATCAGTAATCCCTGGATGGATAAATTACAAGAGAACATTAGTGGATTTCCTGTTGAGTTGAGAGAACGCATTTACCGAGAGCCGGTCAAAATACAACCAAGATCGGCAAATGGGCCGATAAATGGGGATTCAAATTATCAAAAGGAAAAACAACGGGAATAATATTCTGCCACCCCCCACCCCATAATGCATACAATATAGAGTCACCAACCCTATCCAAGGCGAACCAATCAAATTTGAAAGAGTAGTAAAATTTGTAGGCATGTACTACGACCAACATTTCACATGGAACCATCACATCACTTAATTAATACCGAAATGTAGTGGAAACCTTAACCTTCTGAAATGCATCAAAGGTTTACAATGGGGTTCAAACCAATATATATTGGTATCACTTTACAGGGTCTTAATCAGATCAAAATTGGATTATGGGTGTCAGATCTATGCATCTGCCAAACCATCAATTCTCAAACACCTTGACATAATTCTAGCACAAGTT
Organism: Sinohyriopsis cumingii; assembly: GCA_028554795.2. Taxonomy (NCBI): domain Eukaryota; kingdom Metazoa; phylum Mollusca; class Bivalvia; order Unionida; family Unionidae; genus Sinohyriopsis; species Sinohyriopsis cumingii. The sequence goes on from CM068828.1 coordinate 58,497,102, forward strand.
CTGCCTATATGTACAGGTACACTCCGAAATACCTCTAAAGAAGAACTAACAGGTGAAACATCTTTAGCATTAAGGAGAGAAGAATTGACATAAAGATAGGAGCCAGAATTTCTATACAAAACCCGAACCACCCAACAAGGAACATCATTAACAAATGCAACATCTCATTTAGCTGCAGACTCGTCCCTTTCCCACCATCTGGGAAAATGATCCACACATTATGTAAGGAACTACCACTCGACTGCCTTCGCGCAGAAATAATTCGATAACCAGACCCTAAAAGGAAAGAAACAAGTATCAACACCTTAGCAACAACTTTCGGATCTAAAGAAGAACATCCTTTAGAAATAAGATCAAAGATCCTTACTATATTCGACAATTCTTAAAATTGTTTTGTCAAAATATACACAGACTGGTCCAAATCATACAACCCAGACGGAACTGCTGCAGCACTCACTATCCCGGAAATGGATAATGAAAAGGAGGCCGACTCCCGGATAAATGTTCAATATACACAGCAGAATTTTCTGTGACATATTTTAAGCAGTAAAGACAGCATATAAACAGAAAATTCAGACAATACTAAAACTATGCGACTCACTTAGTGTACTTAAAACACTGGAAAAATGAGACTGAAAGGGGCGTGAAAACCTCTTTAAAAATCCTACTTGCTATTAAAAAACATGAAAAAACAAAACCAAATTGTAGAATTCATGTGGATTCCATCGCATATAAGCATCCCAGGTAATGAGAAGGCCGACCAAGTAGCAAGGAACGCACCGAGCGAACTAGAACTAGCCCAAATCGATTACAGTCTTAGAACTATACGGCATGATAACCAAAAAAATGTCCCTAAATGGCAAACACAATGGCATACATGCCTTTAGGAAGGTACGCTGTACTCGATTAAAAAAGCAGTGAGTCGCAATACCAAAGCACCGAAAACAAATATCAAATATCATCAACGGATTATTAACCGAATCAATATAGGAAAAACCTTACTTGCAAGCAGTATGGGGAAATATGTCCTGGCTAATCGTGGATTTGGAGCAAAATTCCCCAATTGCACTGATGATGAAAACGTCCGGCATGTTTTCAATACAAGCCCGAAATATGACGAACCAAGGAAGAAACTGGTCACGACATTAAAGAAAATTGGTTTGTCAAACACCTACCCCGAACTTCTATAGGAAACCTATCCCAACCCCAATCAAACAAATGATGCCATATAAGTTTTCCTTACGGAAATTGAAAATATCAATAAAAATATAAGCCAATCACTCCATATACTCAGTCCGACCTGAAACCTAGGACGATTACATAAGCAATGTCGTTTAGATACAGTTTTACAAGTATGACTTAATCAATCCACACATTAGATTGTGCATTACCGGACATCCCTCTTAGTGCGACGGGGTGGGAAATTGGTGGCGGGAGTGGCATACGGTTTACAGCCCAATTAGGGGCGAGTACCGCCAGTGCGTGGGCTGATGTTACACATGCACCTGCCGACCTGACAACAAGGGTGATTGCATAAGCAGTGTAGTTTATATACAGTTGCAAGTAGGACATAGTCAATACATCCATACAACATTAGATTGTGCATTACTGGACATCGCTCTTAGTGCGGAGTGGTGGGAAATTGGGGCGAAAGTGGCATAAGGTTTACAGCCCAATTAGAGGCGAGTACCGCCAGTGCGCGGGCTGATGCTACACTTGCACCTATCACCCACTTCGGCGCCTAGAGCTGTCCGGATGTATAATTTATTAAGCAATGCAATAGGTGATCGGTAATTAACTAATCATCATATACACTAACATCTATCTGCTCTATGATTATCTAAGGCATGATGAATCGTCTTAAAATATACTAATTATGACTGGCCAACAAAACTAAAAATTATAAGTTGGCTTAAATCCCAGCCATCAGGGCCCGCTGCACAATGCGGCAACTAACTGACTCATAAATGAATTAGAAATTACACTAACAACCCAAACTTAAATCTATAAGGTGGCTAAAAACCCAAAGCCATCACGACCAGCCACACAAGGTGGCACTAAATTAAATAATTAGGAAATATGCCCCTAAAATATTCAACTATAAGGTGACTAATTCACAGTCATCAGGCTCTCAGCACAAGGCGAAAAAAATCATTTTTATAATAGAAATACCAAATATTACTCGATTAAGTAACTTTTCCCTAAAATATACTTGCAGATTCATCTTGCCGTCTATATCAATATCTTCTTCTACAAAGAGCACAAATGATTTTCCAAATTATAAATACTGCAAACGACGCCATTAAATATTCGGAAATTTGGGCACAAAACTCGATACCGGATGTAGGGCGCATCCCTCCCCCTGAGTCCGACCCTCCATTGCCGCCTCCAGACATGTACCATCTAGGTGAGTGTGTGTAGACCATTCCCACTCACCACTAGTCCTGTGAGACATTAATGTCTCAAAATCGGTCTAATCAAATAGCACTTCCTAAATGTACTAATACGTTAGTGGAAGTGGCACCATTCCTTCCCCTTCGAAAACGTCAGTCATTCCCAAATGGGATATTAAACAGTCGTACATGCCCGCAAGGCCGAACACGACTATAATCAAAACGACCGACCGACCAACCAGTCTGACCAGCATTCGATTCCATTCATTCCATACAGCAAGAGGACGTTGACCAGTTAACATCGTGGAGCACTCTGTCATCTCGTCCGGGTAGCGGCTATGAGATTTACCGCGAAGATAGGGGATAATGATGAGTCACCAGCCACACGTGGACTACTTGATTTCCAGGGATAACCAGAAATTGTGCAGGAGCAGAGATGTCTAAAGAATTAACCGGAGCGCCGACCATCATACGAAATGGGAAGAGATAGAAGCGACAAAGCGTGCTGCACATGGGCCATGACGAGCCATTAAAATAGAAAATAAAGGGAACTTGACAAATATACATGTGCAAGCCTCTCGCGGAAACCTGTCTCCTTACCTCGTCGGGTCTACACATACAAAAGAGCTGAGACTTTATGTGGTGGACGGCATTATTAGCGCAGTAATAACGCTGCGTCTGAAAAATATAATGACTGGGAAAATATGGCAGACTTTGTTTAAAGAGGCCACTTCATGTTGCCCACAAGTGAAGAACACACCTGACCATGTACCAGTGGAGACCATATCCGGACAAGCTTAGACATTCCTGAACTCGAGATGTATTGCCTAGTTACTGGTGCAATAATCCTGGTTCTCATTTTAGCTAGAGAACCGATTTGACAATATCTCTTTTAACAACAAAACTAATTTGATTTGTTTCGTTACCGACATCAAAATTTTATTCTTTTTTTTTAATTTATGCGTGATACAAACTATTTATGTCATTTCGGCTTTACTGATTGGTATTTAATTAGGATATCGAATGTACACTAAATTCCAACTTTAGAATGAATCATTTTTCAAATTTTTTGACTTAATTGATTTGAACAATTTTACAGGTGGTTCACACATTACTGGCATTTATTGTCCATTTACATAACTGGACTAGATTTGAAATAAGTATGGGCTGGCTTTTCTGGGAGTACACGACATCCATGGCCGGTTTCCGATTCCTTGCCTCTCTCGGACATCGTACATTGACGGAGATGTGAAACAATTTCCACCCGTCAAAAACCAGGTGTCCCGATGTAACGTCATCGCTGCCGACCAATCGTGGCGGACGTTACATACAGCTAGGGTCGACACCTGGTGCGTTCAATCGCAGATGAATTCAAGCTTTTTATCATGAGTGCGTAATGGGTTCATTCCAACTCATGACGGCCCTACATTCAGATCGTTAGGGACTTATTAGTCCCATACGCGAAGGCCTAATAAATCAGTTTTCTATGAACACGTAAATGCCTGAGGGATGAGGCACTAATTCCTTCTCCCATGATCAATTAAATATCTTGCACTGCAATAATAATCCCGTCGTACATGCCCTGATGGGCTGAAACGACTTTAATCCAACTAGTCAGTCAGTCTGACCATCCACTGTTGACTCATCCTTCTATGAAGATGTGCTCAAGACTAGCCAAGCTGAACGAAGCTTACTTTTAATGTACATCGCGTCAGGCGAAGCCTGATACTAAGGCCTGAAGATAAAGTGAATGTCAGAATGTTGAAAGTGATCGAAGAGCTCTTCAGAGACGAAATCAAGAAAGAAAAGGAAGAATGGACGGAGAAATACAGACTTCAGAAACAGCAGAGAGAGCAGCAGCAACAACAGCAACTGCAGGAGGCAGGTTGAGGTTTTGTCGAATGTGTGTAGACACCAAAGAATTTTCCTTCTCCTTCCGAAGAAGCTGACCTTATCCCGCTGGAAAGCCTGTCACCAGACAAGGACTCGGTCTTACACAAAACAAAATTGTCATAACTCCTTGTCCACAGAAATCGCCTTTTTCAGGGCTACTCAGTACTCTAGAAAATTGCCAATGGTATGTTAGTAAGTTAAAAAAAAATTAGAAGTGTGTCTATCAGCACTTCGTTTGTTTGCCTTTGTTAGAACTGTTTCTATAAGCACATCGTTTCCGTACCTTGTCAAAATATAATCTATATGTTTTTGTGTTTGTAGTGAGTGATTGTAAGTAAAAATGGCAGTGAGTGTTTCTTTTATGTCCGCGCGTTCCATGTTTTTAGGGGTAATGATATGCGTAATGAAAGTTTGGGTATCAGGGGATATTTTACTTCACGTCCGTGCTGTACAAATATAACAATGGTTCTACAGCAAATGTCAGCATTGGGGGCACTATGAGACAAATTGCAAATTCACCAAACTATCCAAACAATGCGGTGGGGGGGGGGGGGCATAAGGAACAGTGCTGAAGGGCCACATCTTAATGTACAAACTGCAGGGATGAGCATATACCACAATCCCCCAAATGCCCGTATGCCATCAGGGAGGGGAAACATGTGGAAATCATGAACGCCAAAATGTGCCCTACTATGCAGCCAAAACATTGACACCAACAGGTGAAAAACCCCACAAACAAGCAGAAAGCTACACGAAACAAATACAAAACCAAATCAAGAAACATTGCAAAACATTAAAATCCAAGATTAAGGTGGTAACAACAACCAAACAGGAAAACGGTACCCAAACGCACCCCCGCCTTAACAGATAAGACAAACATAAACTTAATAAAACCAAAACAGAACCCCCAATTGAACAATTGAACATGTAGTTAAAGAAATATTAACAGATATCAGAAACTGCTTTCAATCAAACATAAAAAAATAGAGGGCAAATAATGGAAAAGATCCAACAAATACTAACGAAAATGAGTTAATCCACCATTTTTCTACTTAAGAAACCAATTAAATGACCACGTACCATAATGAATAGCACAACCAAACGTAACTTAATAATATGGCTATGGAATTCAAGAGGAATAACAGCTAACATTAAGGAACTAAAACTAAAACTACAAGATCAAGTTCCAATGCCCGATATAATTTGGGTCCAAGAAAGCAAGATATCTAATAAAACAAGACATTTACTAAAACTAGCAGGATACTGACCAGCTTACTTAAAAAATCGTTATACGGGACAGGGAGGAGACCTGGCCATTTATATCTTCGACAACCTACCAAATATAATACCAGTTGATATAACACCAACATCAGGTAGCCATGAGGCATTTGAAATTCAGTCCTTAATAGTTCCAACGGGAAGGGGTAATATTTAAATATTTCATATATACGAACGGGGGGCGGGGAAACACTAATGTATCCAATCTGGCCACCTATAGACAAAGCACTAAACACAAATTAGAAGATCATATTGACATCTGCGGAGACTTCAATGCTCACAACGAGCTGCGGGGGTGTAGGACAGACAAAACGGCGGGCTGGTTGAGGCCTGGGTTGCTGAATCCAACCTGACCATCCTCAATGATGGGACAGATACACGTCTCAACCCGGACGATGGAAATCTGTCTGCTATAGATCTAACAATATGCTCGGAAAATTTATCACAAATAATTGACCGGGGACTGGATCAAACTGACTCGCTTGGCAACTACCACTTTCATAACTCTGCAGATGACAGTCCAACATAATTCCATCAAAAAACATCCACTATGGAAATATAACACTGTTGACTGGAGAACACTTAGGGAACAATTAACCAAAATAAACACCAATAACTTAGAAAATGAGGATATTATATTACGAAGAGCACCATCCACCAACATACCCAAAAGTAGTGACACAAAAGCTAAACAAACAGTACCCTGGTGGAACAAACTATGTAAACAGGCACATAAAGAAAAACGACAGGCACTTAAAAAATTTCAACGATGAGGGAACTCCATAGATTTTACAAATTTTAAGGAAAAGAAAAGAAACTTTAAAAAAAAATTAAGCAGACTAAATAAAAAACTTGGCAAACATAATGCTCAAAAGTCAATATTAGGACCAGCTCTAAACAATTTAGGGATAAGATCAAATCAATTAGAGGAAAAACAGTTAATACCACTCCCAAAATAGCAGGTGCACTCACAAATAAGGAAAAGGCAGACCAACTAGACAAACATTTCTCAGCTATGAGTAGCAACGTTAACCACAACCCAGCCTTTCAGCAACACAGGGATAAAGTGGAAAAAACAAATACACATCGTTGTAAACATCCAGATTCTAAAGAATCCACCTTAAATAGCGAAGAAACATTATATGATCGGGGAAAAAACACTGACATCAGAAAAGGATACATCCCCAGGTGAAGATCGAATATGCGTATAAAAACTTACCTGAAAACATTACGTACACCATAATAAAGCTGCTTAACAAGATCTGGGAAATAGGCAAACTACCTCATAAATGGAAAAATGCAATAGTAATCCCGATCCCCAAACAAGATAAAGACCCTAATGACATAAATTCTTATAGACCAATCTCCCTGACTAATAATATTTGCAAAATTATGGAAACAATAAAAACCAATCGACTTAAATACCACTTGGTAAGTAACAACTTAATATTCGAAAACCAAAGCGGATTTAGAAACAAATGGTCCACTACGGATCAACAAATACTATTGGATTCAGCAATTTAACTAACGTTTAACTCCAAACGAAAAATAGACAGAAACCTAATTGCAGTATTCATAAACTTGGAAAAGGCATTCGACCTCGTTTGGACAAAAGACTTATTAGCCAAACTTCACCACATCGGAATAACTGGACGATTATTTAACTTCATCGAGAACTTCTTAACTGACCGCAAAATTATAACTAGAGTTGGGGTCACTTACTATGATATATATTCACTCGAACCTGATACCCCACAAGGGAGCGTACTCAGCCCCGCACTCATTAACAACATGATTACTGACTTGGATCAAAACATAACTTCAAATCTAGTCGAAATGTCACAATTTGCGGATGATAGTGGAATATGGAAAGCAGGTAACCCTACAAGTCACAAAATCATCAGTGAAATCCAAGATAGTTTAAACAATATAGGGAGATTGGCAGATAAATGGGGATTTAAACTATCCCATGAAAAAATATTGCAGTCCTCTTTACAACCAAACGTAGTTATATATTCAAGTACCCTGAACTCACCAATCAAAACAAACTCATCAAATTCGTAAAAGTAGCACGATTCCTGGGCATGTATTACGATGAACATCTTAATTGGGGACACCACATAAACGACCTAGTAAATAGATGCAATAAGGGCATAAACCTATTAAGTAACCGTAAAAGAACCACATGGGGATCCAATCAAGAAGCACTCTTAACACTATACAGGCCATTAATAAGATCCAAATTGGACTATGGGTATCAAATATATAATTTAGCTCCACATAGACACCTAAAGAAATTAGACTAGATACAAAGAAAAGCGCTAGTCACTTGTACCGGTGCTCTGCCATCTATATCCCTAGCTAAACTCTAAATGCTAACTGGAGAACTGCCCCTACACCTACGAAGGCAAGAATTAACCTTAAGACATGCAGCTAGACTAACTATCTACCCTAACACACACCCCACCCGTATAGACATCAATAAATGCAACACATCATTCAGTAACAAACGAGTAACTACCGTCCCTGCAGGAGAACTTATACAACAATTGATTAACCAACTACCAATTGAACATTATCAAGCCGAATTAACAACAAACTACGGCACAATGCCATGGACTAACATCCAACCATCAATTAATACACAAAACACGTAATTCGGCAATAAAAAAGACCAGGAACTCAAGCTCAAAACAATTATCACAACTGAAAGTATGACCAAATACCCAAACTGAATTAAAGTATACAATGATGGGTCCAAAATATCAGAGCCTTCTAGAATAGGATCAGCAGTGGTAATACCCGAGCTGAACATTAAAATGGGCAAAAGCTACCTACCACTGCTCTATTTACACAGCAGCAATCTGGGCCATCCTAGAAGCCCTCAGATGGATTAAGGACAGCAACATACCTAAAGCAGTGATTATAAGTGACTTGCTGAGGGTCATATCATCTATACGAAATAAAAATACTAATTCAAGAGAAAATTTCCTCAGGCAAGCATATTTATTAATTAAAGAACTATACAATAACAAACAATAAATCAAACTCATGTGGATACCATCCCACATTGACATTCAAGGAAATGAGTTAGCTGACCAAATATCGAAACACAAACTAAATGAACCAACCCACATAGCCATAAATTACAGTGTCAGCGAACTCAAAAGCCTAACGAAAAACATTATTGATAACAAATGACAGGAATGATTGAACCAAAACACCAAAGGCCGGAAACTATGATATATTCTAAAATATGTCACCAGGAATAAGAAACCACCTAAAATCAACAACAATGCTCAAAAAACCATAACTAGGACATATACCGGAAAACCCAAATCGGCCAGCAGCTTTGGGCAATTCATAGGACCCCAACACCACAAATCAAATTTCTACAACTGCCGGTTTCCAGAAGACCTAACACATATATTCAACACCTACCACAAACTAAAGAAAGAAAGAACCAAACTAAAATTGGAGCAAAATAAAGATTGGATCCCTTGACACAAACGCAGAATTTTTAATGAATAACAACCCTAATCTCAATCTCACATGAATCTGGGTTACAAAACAAAATTTAAAACTAAAATTCCATAATTCAATTATTTACAACTAGGAGACAGGCTAAATAAGGACCAATAAGATCAGGTGCCTTTTTGACATGTCTTGGCGACCCGAGTATTCGGCAAAGATATATATCAATAAATTTAGCCTGAAAATAAAAACCGCATAACTATGATACAGGCTAAGAAACTTAAATTTAGGGAATAAAATAAGATCAGATGTCTTTGACACGTCTTAGCGACCCAAGTATTCCGCAAAGATAGATGTCTTATCCAAATAGTTTTAGCCTGAAAATAAACACCACATAACTAGTATGCAGGCTACTAAACTTAAATTTAGGGAATACAATAAGATTAGATGGTTTTGACACGTCTTAGCGACCTAAGTATACGGCAAGGATATATGTCTCATTCAAATAGTTTTAGCCTGAAAATAAACACCACATAACCAGTATGCAGGCTACTAAACTTAAATTTAGGGAATACAATAAGATTAGATGGTTTTGACACGTCTTAGCGACCTAAGTATACGGCAAGGATATATGTCTGATCCAAATAGATTTAGCCTGCAAATAAACACCACATAACTAGTATACAGGCTCCCAAACTTAAATTTAGGGAATAAAATAAGATCAGATGGTTTTGACACGTCTTAGCGACCCACGTATACGGCAAAGATATATGTCTTAACCAAATTTACTTAGCCTGAAAATAAAATAACACCAACAAATCTAACCACAAAATATAACATCTGACAAATTAGGCGACTAGGAACAGAAATAGGATGGGGGCAAAAATTTGAAAAAATAATAAATAAAAAAGGTAATTCATAATTGTGAAACTCCCGGCTCCTCTGGGGTCTCAGAGGGGACCCAACCAAACAAAGGGGTGTAACACACTACAACCAAATTACAGGCCCCTCAGGGAAATCAAAAGGGGAGAGAGCAAACATCCAAGTTCCAAAAGGCAAACCCATCACAACCCAACTACCTCCCTAATAAAGATAGGGCTCTTACACAAATACCATATTCAGGAAAAGGGAAGGGCACCATGAAAGGAAAATACTCAGATAACTATAACCAAAATGGATCCAAACACTCAGGGGCAAATAACTCCCACCCCCTCCCAGCAAGCGAAACCACCATACCACTTGCTTGAACACACTTTTTATTAGCAGCGAAAATAGTAAACTTAACCATTTAAGTTCTACAAGTATCACAGAAGCCTTAGCTAGAGCACACCAGGGCAGTTCAACCTAATTAGACCTAAAGGCAACTACTTATTCATATAATGTAGTACCCTCAACTTGGTTGAAAAGTTCTTACAAATAGAAACCATAGCGCACGTCAAAGTCAACATAGATCGGCATTTCAAAATCCATAATAAACACACTCTCCAATGCAATTCCAAATACAAACCCACCTCAGATCACAAAATGACTTAAAACCAACCAAGAACCCACAAAACATCCCCAAACTACAAGCTTTAAAGCCGTCCTAACATTAACAGGCCATAACGAAGTCTTAAATAATGACACTCTCTTTATAAAAAAAACTACAGGAATATGGAGCTAAGGTAAAAAAAAAAAAGTCTATCGCCTCAAAAATCTTAAAGGGCAACCCACATCTAAGGCAGTTTTAGAATCCATTTAACCACTCCCCACCAAGTTAACTTAGGCCCATACGGGGTACGCCACAGACTGGAAACCTTTATCAACAAGCCCAGGTTCTGCAACAAATGTTAACAGTGGGGACACTACGCCCTCAAATGCCGTTACAAACCTAGATGCGAGTACTGCGGTGGTCAACACAGGGGTACTTGCCGAATTCAAACTATTAAGTGCTCCAACTGCCGCGAACATCACCACCCCAGAGCAGCGGAATGCCACCACACCATCAAAGAGAAACTGATAATTGATCTAATGAATGAAAAACACCTGACAGCAAAATTACCTGAGGTTAAAAGAAATCCCAATAATAAATTCAAAACACCTGAAGCTAGTACCACACCCAGTTACCAAAATCCCACCAGGAATAACACAAAGCCACTCCAAAAACCAAACAATACAAACTCTACAACATCTAAACAAGGCGAAACAAATGAACACCGCATTCACTCTGACAATCCTGAAAAAATAAACACCCAAAACAAGGATACCATAAACAAAGTCACCTGGCCGATGTACCTAGAGATACTTAAAGAACTAGCAAAATTAGACATCACTAAACCACCGACATTAGAAACCAAAGTCACTAAACTAAACACAATCCTCTCAAGTCGCTTCTACGCCACTCTATCACTCCCCAGGCCGCAATCACAACAGCAAACTGCAGCACCCACAATGGATAGTACGAACAAGAAAAGACCTTATAATTTGGCAATGGAACTGTAGGGGGTTAACAAAGAAAATCCCGGAACTATTGTATAAACTCACCATGCTATTAACAAACCAGATATTATTTGCCTACAAGAAACCCATCTATCCAAAACAACTTACACGCCTACCTAAGATACCAGGGTACTCCCCATGCATATTTAACCATCGCACCAATGGGAAGAAAGGAATAAGCCTGGTAATTGTTCTATTTGAAACCCTCCCCTACTCAGAAACTCCAACTGTTCCTACGTCCAACGACAATAATTCCACCCTTGAAATACAATCAATCCTTGTAAATACTGGTTCAACTAATATTGGAATTGTTAACATATATGACCCAGGAGGCAATGATAACCCAGCCAACATATATTCTTATCACCAAATCTCCCAACTTTTAACAAACAACTTTATCATTTGTGGCGACTTCAATGTTCATAATTAATTATCTGGGGAAAATATGACAGAAGGGGCGAATTGGTAGAGCAGTGGACAGCTAAATCGAAAACGATCATACTCAATGACGAATCCAAAACCAGATTAAATCCGGAGAACGGATCCCTCTCAGCTATTGACCTTACCATATGCACCCCAAAAATAGCACCAATAACCAATTGGTGGGTGGATCAAAATAACACTAGGCAGTGACCACTTCCCCATTGTCAATACTATCCAAACGCCAGTACAACATAACCCCCTTGAAGTCCCACCTATATGGAAATACGATAAAGCAGACTGGGATAAATTTTGAAAAATCTTAAGAAACATCAATACCAAGGATTTAGAAAATGTAGTTATTAATCTTTTCTATGATAATATAATTAAAACTATTCAAGACGCATACAAATTAAGTATTCCAAAAACCGCCAATACACAAACTAAACAATCAGCACCTTGGTGGAACGACATATGCCAAAAAGCACATAAAGATTAAAAAAGCCCTAAGAGAATTTAAGCATACAGGAAACTCCCAAGATTGTATCCATTATAAAGAAAGAGAAACAAAAATAACTATAAAACAAGCTAAAGAAACATCATGCAATAGTTCTGCTCCAAACTACACTTAAAATCCAACCCTAAACAAGTCTGGGATAAGATAAAAACCATCAGGGGAAAAACAATCACTCTTAACCCTAAATTCAGAGTCGCTACAACCAATCTGGACAAAGCTAATATGCTCGCCAGTCACTTCACTGACATGAGCAGCAATAAGAACCATACACAAAACTTGCACTAACATAGATGTAAAGTAGAAAACTCTCATCAGCACATCTTTAAAGACCTAGGAATCAAGAACTCAGATTTAAATAGAACAGTCACCTTGTATGAATGGGAGATACCATTAGGGAAAAAGAAAGAAACATCCCCTGGAAAAGGTCAAATTGGGTACGTAATTTACAAAAACCTCCCCTATCATATTATAACAACCATACTCAAACTACTCAATTTAATCTGGTTTAGCGGGAAAATACATGAAAGCTGGAAACACGACATTGTTATCCCTATCCCAAATAATATAAATTCGTACCGATCCATCTCACTCACCAATAATATCTGCAAGTTTACGGAATCTATACCTGCAAACAGATTAAAGCACCATCTCGAAAGCAATTACCTTCTATCAGAAACCCAATGTGGCTTTCGAAACAAGCGTTCCACTACTGACCAATTACAAAGGTTAGAAGCAGATATAAAACCGGCTTTCAACTCGAAGAGGAAAACAGGCAGACACTTAACAACCGTCTTCCTTGACCTCGAAAAAGCCTTTGACCTAGTATGGACTAATGGATTGATTGCGAAACTTAACCATTTTGGCATTACTGTGCGCATGTCTAACCGGATGGAAAACTTTCTATCAGGGCACAAAATTCTCACCAGAGTAGGGAACACACACTCAAAGGAATACTCCCTTGAAAACGGAATATCACAAAGGAGCGTACTCAGCCCCACGTTCTTCAACATTGTGATCAATGACTTTAAACTTAACCTTGCCTCCAAAAAGTTAATATCTCGCGATTAGACGACGATAGCGGCATCTGGAGGGCAGGAAATCCGGATAGAAATCTAGTCATATATGAAATCCAGCAAAGTTTAGATAACATAGAGAAGTGGGCGGATTAATGGGATTTAAAATTTCACACGAAAAATCCGTAGCTATCATCCCAAAAACAAATAAATCAAACAACTCTCCCTAACCTCAATATCCAAAATCAGCTCATCAAATATGTTAAAGTGGTAAGGTTCCTATGTATGCATTTTGTCCTGGAAACACCATATCGATCTCTTAATACAAAGATGTCACAAAGACATCAACATTAAAGAAAACTCAAAGGCACCACATGGGATCCAATCAGGAAAATATGGTCACAATCAATGGAGCATTCATCAGATTGAAACTAGCCTATGGTTGCCATGTTTATAACTCTGCAAATCAAACACACCTAAACAAGCTTGATGCTATGCAAAGGAAAGCCCTAATCGTATGCACTGGCACCCTCCCCTCAACCTCACTGGACGAACTCCAAATACTCACTGGAGAACTACAACTAAAACTGCGAAGACAGGAAATGCTACTCAGATATGCAATACGATTGACCAAACACACTAATTTGCATCCCACCAAAATTGCAATTGACAAATGGAACACCACATTTAGTCTGAAACTAGTTCCAAACCCTCCAGGTGGTAAACAAGTCATAGAACTTAAAAGATCCTTGCCAATCCTGGAACAATGAGGAAGAATTCACAAAACCACCCGATCCAACCCCCTGCCTACAATCCAAACCAAGGATACACACCAAAGCAACATAATACGGGAACAAATTGGAACAAAAAATTATGCTAAAATCCATGATCACAGAGGATCTTCAGGACACCTACTCTAGTTTCGCAAAAAATATTCACAGACGGATCGAAAAGAGCTGAACGCCCCAGAACAACAGCTGCAGTAGTTATCCCCGAATACGGTATCCAAATGAGAACAAGACTACCAGATCATTGACCTGTATTCACTACCGAGTTCTGGGCAATTATTGGATCGTTACAATACTCTTAAAGAACTATCCACAAACAATCAGAAAATCGAATTCATGTGGATTCCTTCGCAGATAGGAACTCCTGGCAATGAACACGCTGACCAAATCGCCAAAAGCGAGTTAGGAGACCCCGATCCTGCCACACTAAAATATAGCATTACAGAAGCACAAAGCTTCACAAAAACCTATATTGAAAACAAATGTCGGGATCATTGGAATTCCCAAAGGAAGAAAACTTTACTCCATTCTAAAAACAATCAACATATCCATTAAACCACCTAATGACAGGAAAAACAAAATTAGCTGCCAGTTTTGGTAAACTCTTAGGACCCCAACCAGCTAATATCAACTGTTAGCACTGTTATGCAATTGGGGACTTACAATACGTATTCAATAACTGCGCTAAATATCAACTGGCAAGAGCAAAATTCATTAAAGCTCAAAAAGCATTCGTACGCATTATACCTACAAAGACACACTAGACAATATCAATCCCAACTTAAATTTAGCATTTTGTAACATCCTAAGTTTCCTAGAAACAACATGACTAAGAAATGAAATATCAATCCCCAACACTCCCTGTCAGGTATCTAGCACCTTAAAACATAAGATATCAATTACTAAACCTAACACCCCCATTAAGCTAGGTTTTGTCTTCTCAAACAATCACTAAAAATACCCTCCCCCCATTATTAAAACATCATACTGCTGGACACTAATATCAAAACAATAAATTCCATTCAATTACTTATACCTAGGGGACAGGCTAAGAAACTAAATTTAAGGAACCATAAAGTCAAATGTCTTTGACGTGTCTTAGAGACCCGAGTATTCAGCAAAGATATCTGTCTTATCTAAATAGGTTTACCCTGAAAATAAAATAACCCTACATTAAGAACTTTAAGCACAAGACAGGAAAATGATCAAAATAAAGTAGGAGGCAGGCTACAAAAACATTAACATTAGGGAACATATAAGATTAAATGTCCTTGGTATGTCATAGCGACTCGAGCATTCGGCAGGGATATCTGTCTTAATAAAATAGATTTAGCATTGAAATAAAACAAATTAAAACACGGCCCTATTAGTAAGTCAACTAGGAACATAAATGGGGGAGGGAGAAAGAAAAGAAGAAAAAAATAATATATATATATATATATATATATATATATATATATATATATATATATATATATATATATATATATATATATATATATATATATATATATATATATATATATATATATATATATATATTATAATTATAAACACTCACTCTTTTACTGGTGTGACTCTGTGTGTGTGTGTGTGTGTGTGAGAGAGCTCCTGTACGGTTGTGTGAATAGTAGAGTGTGTTGTTTTTTTTTTCCTTTCACGTGTGTCCATAGTATATTTGTTGTTAGTTCTTTTTCTCTTTCCCATGTGGATAGTATATTTTGGTTTTGTGTATAGTATAATAAGGGCTTGATTTTCCTCCTTCTCGTGTTTGGATAGTATCATTTTTTTTAATTATTTTTTTATGCTCCTCACCTTTGTGTTGATAGTATATTTGTGGTTAGTTTTTCTCCTTCCCGTGTGTAAATAGTAATATTGGGGGTTTTATTGGTATAATTTGGTGGGATTTTTTTTGTTCCCGTGTTTATGGATAGTAGATAATATGTGAAGTGAGTGTACGGGATGTTTTCCTTCACGTCCGTGCTTGACGAATATAAAGTCAAAGCGTTCGTCGCTCGCGCCTTTCTACACAGAATAAAAGATGACCATATAGTTGCTTAACAAGTTAAAGGACAGTTAGTACTGGATGGTGTATGCCTCTTATGTGGTGGAAAGGCTACCATGAATGGAGGTATACAGTTACCAAAGTCTTTGTGACAAGTCAAGTGACAAGGCATGATCGAAGAGGAGGGTAGAAACGTTACGAGGCTTCATTCAACCAACATGCGTGAGAGTGTGCACCTTGAAGGAAGGCCTTGATAATGTGATGAGAATAAGGTGTTTTTAGAAGACATATTGCATTGGACAGAGTGGTTATTTGTAAAATGGGGATTGGACCAGCTAAAGAAAGCAGAAGAACTAATAAGAAAAGTGCTGGAAGAAGAAGTGACGAAGATAAAAGAAAGGTGGCCTAAAGAAAGAAAGGACAAAGAAAACAGAAAGATAAAAGAGGTGTTCGACAGACTAAATTAAAACTGGATGAAGGTGCAGGAGAAATTTAGATCGATGAACCATCCTGACTGGATGCCAGAGAAAGAGAAAAAGAAGAAAGGAATGATATACAAAATGAGGAAATGGTGGAAGAACTAGAGAAAATAAAGGAACCCAAAAGCCCTTTTTAGGGCCACTCATAAGCCTCTAAAAGAGTTGCTTTCTTGCCTAAATTGTTTTTAGTTAGTTGTATAGTTGTTTGAATGTTTTCTGTTGTAGATATGCCTTGAAAAGATTAGCTTTCTAGCCTACATATGTTTTAGTTAGTTGCATAGTTGTTTGTATAATGTCTATTGTCTGTTATCTCTAACTCTGTCCCGCCAGTCCGTTCCCGCCAAGCGTTCTGGGTTTTGTTTCCCGCTGTTCGCTCCGATTGAGTTCAGCCCTTTACAACATTGTTGCTAATGGTCAGTACAGTGACGCCACCTTACCTGTTCCATTCCTATTGTCCCTAGACAGTCCCATTACTTTTTAGTCCCTCCATAGTCCCACCAATGTTAAAATTCCCCATGTTAAATTCCCATTGTCCCTAGGGTACAAACACTCTAGTTTAACAGTAAAGTCCCATGATCCCTAGGGTCTACCCATCCACTACTGTTATGTCCTTTATATTTATATAGCGTTCGGTCATATTCTTGCCAACCTTGTTAATATTTATTCTAACATAAATCTTATTTGTGTTGTAATTTATACCTGTGCATGCCTCTTCAATCAAATTTTTTTAAAAGTAACTCCATTATTTCTGTTGTTATTTTTTCCTGCTGTTTTCTAATCGGTAAAATAGTTCATACAGCAAATGCTTATAGTTAGTTTCATTAAATGCTAAGTTTCAATAACACGTTTTGACTTTGGTGTTGATTTACATGATAACGTGCCACTGATCCTCTACCGAGTGAGTGAAGTAATTGGTTATTCTCTTGCATAACCTGATTGGAATGCTTTACAAATATTTAAACATATCGTATGACACAATATGCTGAAATGTGACACTATTTGTTCATACAGTCCAAAATGTGATATACTTTTAAGCAGTTTCAAATATATCTAGTCCAAAGTTGACTCTTTTTTGTTGAAAGGTTAGAACACGCTCAGACAGCAAGGTAGCAGTCGACAGAGGCCGATTTAATAACGGACTTTGCAAAGTTAAACGACCTTATATAGCTCCCAGCCTGTACAAATTCGGTAAGGTAATTTAGTTTCCAACACAGAACAATTAAAATATATTACGTCTCTTTGATCAGCTAACATGCAAAACAAATACAGTGTTTGTAGAATGGTCTTCGTACGTGATTATTTCTCGCACTGACTGCCCACGTGATCTAAAATTTCGCGACCTACATTTTCCCGTACGTCAAAACGAACGGGTGACACAAACAAGGCTAGTTATAGTTGGATTGTTTTCGAACAAATATGCCGAAAGACCGGGCAATCAAGAGGGAAAGAAATGTTGTATTTATGAAAAGAACTGGTTGGTAAATTGAGCATAATAGGCTAAATTAGCGTTTTAAACTCAGAAATTACTTTCCAGTTGTTTCGTCTAAGAAGATAAATGTTAAACTTATCGACTTCAGATTGGGATCGATAAAGTGTATAATTATGGACGACCACAGGTGCTCGACACGAGCATGATGTTGAGAAGGAAAACAAAATAATCAAAAGGAGAAAGTCACTATAGCTGATGGAGGAAATCAGTATAGCTGATGGAGGAAGTCATTATAGCTGATGGAGGAAGTCTGTATAGTTGATGGATGAAGTCAGCCTAGTTGATGGAGGAAGTCAGTATAGTTGATGGAGGAAGTCAGTATAGTTGATGGAGGAAGACAGTATAGTTGATGCAGGAAGTCTGTATAGTTGATGGATAAAGTCAGCCTAGTTGATGGAGGAAGTCCAGTATAGTTGATGGAGGAAGTCAGTATAGTTGATGGAGGAAGTCAGTATAGTTGATGAAGGAAGTCGGTAAATTGATAGAGGAAGTCAGTATAGCTGATGAAAGAAGTCAGTATAGTTGATGGAGGAAGAAACCCCTCTCAGAACCACTGCTTTCTCACACACCCACATATGCTGCGCTCGAGACTGGAACCAACGCGTGCACAGGTGATATGTCGTTGCTGTTGTTGTAGTTGTTGTATGGTTTAACGCTATTTTTCAGCACAAGATAGGCTATACATGGCGGCCAGTATAATTGGTGGCGGAAGAACCCTGGAAAACCCTGGGAAGAACCACCGACCCACGAGAAGCTAATGGCAGGCTTTCTCACGTACCCACGTTAGCCGAGCCTGAGACTCGAACTCACGCAGACAGACCACTCGGCAACTCGCCCCCCCCCCCCAGAGTAAACTCTCAATATTAGCTTAAAGTCTAATGTCAAAGAGGGAGGAATACCCAACGTACAGCAACTAAAGACATGGCTGCGAGAAAGAAAAAATTCATATGTATCTTTATAGGATCGGACATTCCATCGGACATGAGAGTAAATATGAGTACCTACATGCTGGTCCATCCGTATTGTACTAGATACGAGACTAATGAGCCTCGTCCAGCATCCAGTTACCACTGATGTTGCTCACGAAGATGTTATGTTTCCCCCATTATTTTGTGCACCCTGTCGTTTCTAATAGTAAGTCAGGTTAAGATGAGGACCAAAGTACAAACCAAATGAGACTAAAGGGGAGTGTTAGCTCGCTTCCAAAATTTTACAATTTTATAATTTTAGGACAGAGACATTTTACAAATTTAGATTGTGTATATAAATGGTTCAAATTGTATATTTTGTCACATTAATGACTGTTTTCATATGCAAACGAAGATATTTTTTATTTTTGTTAACAAGTTTGTTATGAGGATTGATGCAATGCTGTGTATGGGTACTGTAGAAACATGACTGAACTCTCTTCAGAGCGTAGCGGGGCCCCGTTAGGGATCACTGCCATCTCACCTCTGTCTGCGTGGGTTCGAGTCTAGTATGCGGCCAATGTGGGTATGTGAGAAAGCTTGCCAGTAGCTTCTCGTGGGTCGGAGGTTCTTCCCGGGGTTTTCTCGGGTTCTTCCTCCACCATTAATACTGGCAGCCATGCATAGCATATCGTGTGCTGAAAAATGTCGTTAAACCCCATAACAACAACAATCAGAGCGTAGCATAAATAAACAGCAGATTCTAACGATTACGAATTTTCTTCTATGAATTTTGGTTTATATCTTTGTTTATTTCTGCATTCAAACATGAATGTTCGAGTGTTTACAAGTTTGCAGTCTATTCTGGCAAAAGACGCTGTACCAAAATTTCGATTGTCACTTAATGTTGGGTTACCATAAAGCCCGTTTCCTTAATCGTTTTAAGACATGCCTATGATTGTGATCAGAGTTGAAACCGCTACTACTAAAATACTTTTTTTACTGTCTTTAGTAAATAGGTTTTTCTTACAAAATATGTATCGTTTGTTTTTGAGTGTAACAGATATACTATACTGTAAGGGTAGCATAGAAATCAAATAACATCGGATCATGTAAGTTCAGTCCCTGATAGTATGCATACAGCAAACTAATTAAAGCCTACTTTGTTGATATTTAAGATTCAGTTTTAAGCATTCTTAATGACGCCTTCTGATTGATTACATTAATGTTTACTAGATGGTCAGTACTCTTGACATTTTGAAGATCTGTTCATCCTAACTGAAGGGGGGGGGGGACAAGTTGAAAAATGCAGTATGTCTGCATACGGAAATAAAGGTCTGAATAACATATATAAAATATACTTCATAAATGATAAAAGAAAGTAGTTCAAAACGTTATACTTCATAATTGCAAAAGAAAGTTTTTCCAAAACGTGAAGTTGCCACTGTGTCGATAAATGTGGTATAAAAAATGTGGCTCTAACATTTTCCTCATTGTTATATTTAAATATCTCATTATGAAATATATATATATATAAATATATATATATATATATATATATATATATATATATATATATATATATATATATATATATATATATATATATATATATATATATATATATAAATTTCATCAGACCCCAAATTAACCGAGGAATTTTGGGATAAATAAATCGATATGCTACATACATTATAGTTTCAAGTATCCAGGTCTAATTTGTGTTGCTGTTCGCTGTTCAATTTTTATGTAGGATATAAAATGTGAACGTGTTCAGATTAAACTTGTCTACGGCGTTCTAAGTGTCGGAGCAATCATTCTATTCTCTCAGATGTTAGTAAAACATTTTATAAAACACAAAAACAAAACACTTTTGCTTTATTAGTCTTTAATCACAAAATCTCAATTGCAATCAGAAACAGTCAAGAAAACAATAAGTTCATAACAATAAAACATCATCCGCTACTTGCGATATTTATATTAACATTCACACCAACCATCTGGTAGATCTTTAGCTAATTGAATATAATTAAGTCTGCATCAATACTGGCCTATGACATACAATGTATTTGGTCAAAAGGTCACCTCCACCTTACATTGTTTTACTCTAACGAATAGGATATATTCCGAACCAGCAATAATAAATTTTAGATATCTATAATTCAACAAAGATCTGAAGAACAAAACATATTTGCATTTTGTCAGATTCGATGAAATGGATACAACGACCAGAGGTAAAGAAAAATCTACCACTCATCACGTTTGGTTCATTTAATTCTCTGTGAAACCCGAAAATTAATGTCGATGTAACGAAAGTGTACTGTAATTGAATAAACTCAAGTAAAAACAATGGCAGCAATACAATCCTTAAAAAATATGTCGCCTATGTTGTTTTTTCCACTAAAAGCTCAAACTCCGATGACATACTAATGAGAAAATATCTTACAAAACTTGGACGTTTACTTTCATTGCTTTTATGGAAATAACATGCATGGTATGGTTACGACGATCACAAAATGCATATGGCCACTTTATACCGCTGTGTAAACAAAATGCAAGAAGTATAACTCAAATATCTTTCATAAGGTTCGAAAGATATGTGTGTGAATCATAAATTAAATTACCAAAGTGGGAGGGAAGTCATTTGTGTAAAACCACACGAAGGTGACAGATGTCCTACAGGAAATAAAAATGCCGAAGGTAAATATCACCAAAAACGATGATATATCACAAACAAAAATATTAGTCTAAAATGAAAACCTTTAAATACAAATTGATTGTTTTGTTTAAGAAGTTGCTTCACAAATGCACAGAAATACAAAACCGTGATAATCAGCACACACACATGCAAAACCTTGTTAATCGGCATACCCACACATAAAAAACCTGTTAATCAGCACACATCTAAATATTAAACCCTGATAATCATGATGACTCACAAAAAATATTTGAAGTTCCTCGAAACTGTTAAAATTGAGCAGAATACTAAAATCAGTAGTGGAAATAGTCTTAAAAACCATTATTCCTTACTATTAATTGATTTTACTAATACATTTTATATTTATCATAGTAGTTACTCGAACAAAATCAAGTAATATACTACACAAATATCAGACAATACTGATAATGTACAATTCAAGATAAAAGATACGTATTAATAGAAAACATCATTTTATATAATAGTCTTTCTCTGAAATGAGTATTTTGTCCAATTTGAATTGTATGACAATAAAACAGTTGTAATAAAACAAAACTGAACGTTTAACATACTAAGTTAGGAAATGATTAATTCTGAGGTAGGCATCTGAGGGCATCAGGCGACTAGAAACGTACACGATGGACCGACAGAACAGTAAACGATTACATTAAGCTCATTTAAATAATTTTTTATAAAATTCCTTTCACCTGCTTAATAAGTTATACAATTGATAATTCAGATGTTTATCGAGACAATAAACGGATTTTTATATGCTGGATCTTATAACTAGAAAATATTAATCTTATGTATATCTCGGAACTGTACAACTCAAGCAACGAATTCCAGGTGAATTTAGTACTGGCTCTATTTGTATACATGTCATAAAATAAAACCAAGAAAACCTAAACTTTCAAATATTATCTGAAGTAGACGTTGTGCGCATGATTACGGAGAACTATTCTGCCACTTAAGACTTTTACATAAATAAGACACCCAAGCTGACTGTTGAGAACTGTTTTCAAAACAAAATCTGGATGACGTGCATGCTTCATTTAGGTTTCGCCAAGAAATTCAGCGATTGCCTGTTATGATCAAGGTATCGGGAATGAAAAAGATTAATTATCGAAATTATATCAACATTCATTTTGTCTATTAAAAAGAAAGCACTAACTGAAAGGAGATATTATCATCATAACTGAAAATGCATTCAAACAATAATGCAAAGAAAGTATTTTCCCTATTTACAGTTATAATAAATATGTTCTATTAATCTATTAATCTACTAATCTATTAATCTACTAATCAATTAATCTATTAATTTATTAATCTACTAATCTATAATCCAGAGCATGAAAATTTGGAACATAATGTCAGTTGATAAACTGATACAAGCTGCATTCTTTTGTAAAATGTTCCAATATATTAAACATATATTGCAATATTGGTAGCCGTTCTTTGCATCAAATGCATCGCCACTTTAGTATCCTGGCAAAATACCAATTGCAATACCAATTGAGTAGCCTGCCATATATCAAATGCATCACTAATTGACTAGCCCTGCCATATATCAAATGCATCACTAATTTAGTAGCCCTGCCATATATCAAATACATCACTAATTTAGTAGCCCTGCCATATATCAAATGCATCACTAATTTAGTAGCCCTGCCATATATCAAATGCATCACTACTTTAGTAGCCCTGCCATATATCAAATGCATCACTACTTTAGTAGCCCTGCCATATATCAAATGCATCACTAATTTAGTAGCCCTGCCATATATCAAATACATCACTAATTTAGTAGCCCTGCCATATATCAAATGCATCACTACTTTAGTCATATGGTCTATCAGATCCATCGCTAATAAAATAGCACTGTCATACACCGAATGCATCGCAACTATAACTGCCCAACTGAGTGCCAAATATATAATAGGATTAAATGATCCTGCTTGGGTATTGATAGATTTTCAAAGTTTACCTAATCACTCACAAAGTAAATTAAGTGGAATTATCACTAATTTCGAAACCATAACAGATGTGAACAGTGATTGCATATTGTTATACAGCAACAAACCGATTGTTTTCATTAATTAAACATCTACAATTTTCTTGTCACCTTTTGTTTCGAAGTTTATGCCGTCAGCTAGTAATATATATCATGGTAACATCTCATCGATGGTAGCATCTCATTGATGGTAACGTCTCACTGATGTTAACATCTCAGTGATGGTAACATCTTAGTAATGTTTGACCGATGTATTCAAGAACAGTTAGAAACAAAAAACCCAAAGTTTGTAACTCACGAACAACTAATTGCCAAAAAGAAAAAGGAGTTCTAATTTTGGAAGAGTAACTGAAATATAAAGAAAGTATTTGTCGTATCTACAGTGACAGTAAATCGTTTCTTATAATCTAGAGCCTGAAAAGAAGGAACAGACTGTTTTTTGATAAAATAATACAAACTACATTCCTTTGCATAACCTTTCGATATGTTAAATTTATATTGCAACATTAGTAGCCGTGCTTGCCAAGTACCAAATTCAGCGCCAATTTAGGAGCCAGCTGAGGACGAAATGCAACACCACTTAAGTAGAACGGACACGTACTGAATGCATTAAAACTTTAGTAGCACCACCCCCCACACCATTTATTTTATTAACGCTAATTTAGCCATGTCCTGTACCAAATGCATCGTTAATTAGGTAGACCTGCCAGGTATCAAATGCATTGCCAGTTTAGTGTCCAAAATTGTGCACCAAGGACATTACTACTGTAGAAACTATGCCGTATGTGAACAGAGACTGCATATTGTTATACAGAACAAACCGTCAGTTATCAATAATTAAATATCAGCAATTTTCCTATTACATTTTGTTTCGAATTGTATGCCATCAATTAATAATATCAATATCTGGCAACATCTCAGTTATGTTTTGACCGATGTATTTAAGAATAGGTAGATACAAAGGGCAAAATGTTAGTAATTTATAAACAACTCATCACCGAAAAGAAAAGGGGGGTTATAATTTTGGTACAGCAAGTTATGTCACATTGAATACTTAATGACCTAAGCATTCAACTACATTCTGTTGTGGTTTAATACATTTTAAGGGTTTATAAAAACTCTTCGTGAATTTGACTTCGAAAAGAGATTTATATTCTCACTCATGTACTAATAAATTTGACAAATTTATAAACTTTTACTCTTCTGCACAGGCTAGCAAATGAAAGAAAGTATTACACTTTTCTCATAAATTGAAATAAATAAGAGCACACATGCAAGATCCAATATTCATGGATAGGTGTAATGAAACCTTCCATCACCAAGTAATCTCCACAGTCTGTCGTTGTATGGCCGATAAAAGTCTTGTAATAATTTTCTTGTGGCTGGTAACATCTCAAATGTCTTTTTTCTTTGATTAATCTTCTCTTTGAATAGAAATCTACTCGGAGCTCGCAAAGGTGGAAATTCTGAAGAAATTGAAAAATTAACTGGAATTTCGAAACTATGTTTAAAAAGGAACATCAAATGATCAATGAAATTAAATGAATCTTCACAAAGAGCGTTTCAACTCGTATGTCACGTGTTTTCGGCTCGAATAAACAGTAAAACAAGAAAGAGTGAAAACAACAAGCTTTAAAAAAATATAATAATTTATTTCCCTAGAAAAGTTCTGTAAAAATTAAAAAATATGAACTTACAGTTTGATAGAATCAAATCCAAGATGATCCGAGAATTATTCAAGAATAAATTTTTAGTAGTCCTAATAACAAAATGTTCTACTGATTTCAAGTTCGAATCCCGACGAAGAATCCAATATAGAAAACAATGACGTATGCTGCAATCTGTACTGCTGAAGTCTACAGTTCCTTGTAGAAACAAGAATTATCACTCCGGTGTCTGACAGCTGAATAAATTTGTATAAACAGCTGTCCGTGTTTCACAATATTACATGAACATACGTATTTTCCAGAAAAATAACGGAATTAATCCTTTTGAAACCAAGTAATTTGAAATAACTCCAAACCAAGTAATTTGAAATAACTCTAAACAGCACAACATACAACTAACAAGTTAAGAACCCAGCTTCTACTGAGATTAATTCTCCAAAACATGGGTTTTATGACCTTTCTAAAACATAAACAAGGGGTCGCGTGATCATCTTCTGGAAGGTTACAGAAGCAAGTACTTGTTACAGATCACGTATACCTAGTGTGGCCCTGACGAAAACCAATCATTTTAAACAAAAAAAATTAAAAAATTGTTTATATCTTAAAGACAAAGTAAAAACATGATCTTAAGAACAACCAACCATTTTAAAATAAAATAGAACTTGTTTACGAAGGTTGCTACAAATTCTGAAACAAGGTCAGGATTTAGACCTTGTTTTGGTATTTGTAGCAACCTTCGTAAACAAGGTTGTTTTTAAACTAACAGTTAAGGTCAGACTATTTTCTGAAAGAGCATCATCTCTAGTGAATAAATTTACATTACAATATCATGTAATGAAAATTAATTTTTTTAAAAACTGACAAACAATTAAACTGAAATAAATATATATTAAATCAGATATAATTAAATCATTTATACATAATGCAACCCACACAAAACTAGCAATGGTTTGAAGAATTCTAAACATAAGAGTATTGTCATAAAAGGTTAAACTTCAGTGATATACATATTTAAAGAACTTAATTTTATAGGCTAGAAAATATCTCAAATCACGCTCAAACCATCAGAACTTAAGTTTCACTAAAACTCACCTACTCATGGACAGTACTACTGCGATTCTTTAGGTCGTTTGGTACGGCTTCCAGCGCAGATATTGATATGAGTTGAAATAAAACCAGCCAGCTAACACTTCATGGAATGAAAGGGTCTTTATGCGTTTTTGAAATTTCTTCTTTCTATTTTGTTTTCGGGTATAACTTACTGATACCGTTTTGAGCTATACTAATTTAGACAAATCCAAACCATTTGCTCCATTCTTATCCTAGCAATGCGCAAATTAGTAACATTTTTATTTGACATGAATGGTTGACAATAAGTATAACTTAATTATTGTATTATGACAACTCTCCTTTTAATCATTATTTTAATTTTATAATTTTGGGTAATACTAGTAACATTGGATAGTCCCTCAAAAGGAATAAAAATGAATAGTCTTTATCAAAGATCGGGCTTAATATGTATTCGTCGATCTTCATGTGGAATTTTGTTTGAACATTCTACAGAATGACGTTCTAGCTGACCACATTCTATCTGATTCTTTATTTATAACAAATTCTGATTTGTATTTCACTGTGACCTTTACGGAGCGCAATACAGTTTGCCTTACGTACATCTATGACTATACGTACTCGAATGAACTTTCAGATAATAATTACCCAGAATATAACACCAACTTTTTTATAGACAGTTAAAATACATCTGATGTACAATGACTTTTAGAAAATAATATACCCATTCAACTTACCAAGTTGTAGAAAGTCAAATACTGTAACCAGAGTAGTCCTAACGTCTTTTACATAATCCTCTGTTTTAAGAAACAAAAACTGATTACGAGGAAAAACTCGAAACCAGTCTGAAATATGGATTGCGTACAGCCCAACTCGAATCCGATTCTGCAATATATATATATATATATATATATATATATATATATATATATATATATATATATATATATATATATAGCGAGAGAGAGAGAGAGAGGAGATAGATGACCTTTAAGTAGCTCTAATACCAGGTATTCTGCTATAAAACAAGTGATGTTTTATTTTACTCGTTAGCATAAAAGTTTAGGGTGGTAGTAATTATCTCGTTTGGGACATTTACGGGACATAAAAAGTATTTAAAAAATAAAAACATAACTATTTGTAGTAGTATTAGTAATAATGATAATAATAATAATAAAAATAATAATAATAATTTATTTTGAGACGTGAACTGAGTTAGAAAGAACTTCCTTAATCTCCCTAGAAACATAAAGTAATTGGAATTATACAAGCATGGGTTGTATTTTACATAGACCCCTCAAGTAAATGGTACTATACAAGTATGGGTTACATCTTACATAGAAACCTCAAGTTAATGGTATTATTCAAGTATGGGTTATATTTTATATAGAAACCTGAAGTAAATGGTGTTATTCAAGTATGGGTTAGATTTTATATAGAACCTTCAAGTAATTGGTATTATTGTATGCTCATTTTTTTTTTCTCCGTTAACTTTACATTGTCAGAATCGCACTTTATATTGCACTCACGTGTGCCCAGTAGTGTATTATTAACTACTTTATAGAAAACCACGAACACTCACGTAGCAGCCGCTTTACGTTTCGGTTGATTAAATTTGATTCTAAATGAACTAAAGCAGCTATTACGTGGAATGTCACATTCCAGCTGTTTTGCCACATTCCGAGGTTAACTTTCTTGATACAATGTTTCGGATTTGGGCGATATGGATATGGGAAAAATATGAATTCTTTCAATTGAAATTATCAAAATGACGTTATTGAATATAATGTTTATTTCATTTTGAGTGCAGTAAGGAGGATGTAGTTGCACTCAGAATATAGTCGAAATTACAGTACAATTGCGAAATGTATAATCAAGCTTGAGAACCAATGACATGGGGCGTGTAATTCGGATTTGCAGGACTAAGAAAGTACATGTTGAAGAAATTCAGGATGTAAAACTGTAGGTAAATTTTTGCCATTCTTATTACCAGCTAAATAAGACAGTGTATGCCTTGTCACTTGTATGTTATTTGTAGGGGCCTAACAATTTTATAAAATCTGGCGTCTGTCTCGCCTAAATCCGAAACATTGTATCAAGAAAGTTAAAGCGGAATGTGGCAAAACAGCTGGAATGTCGCAGTCCACGAAACATCTGCTTTAGTTCATTCAGAAACAAATTTAATCAACCAAAACGTAAAGTGCCTACTACGTGAGTGTACATGATTTATTTAAAAAGTAGTTCCTAATACACTATCGGGCACACGTGAGTGCAATATGAAGTGCGCGTGAGTGCAATATCGTAAAATACTGAATGATTGTTGTTGTTGTGGGGTTTAACGCCATTTTTCAGCACAGATAGGCTATACATGGCGGCCAGTATTGATGGTAAAGGAAGAATCCAGGAAAACCCCGGAAAGAGCTACCGAACCACGAAAAGCTACTGGCACTGAATGATTATGACAATCTAAAGTTAACTGAGAAAACAATGAGCATATAATAATTTGCATTATACAAGTAATAATTACATTTCATATGAAACCCTCAATTAATTGATATTATACAAGCACGGGCTATATTTAGTATAGAACCTTCAGATTACTGCTATTATACAAACATTGAGGGGGGTGCGAGGCATGGGCCTGACGTCCCGCTTGCCAAAGGAAAGTGAAGCGTCTCTCATAGCCTCTCCTTCCCAGGTGTAGTGATCGCCGCAGGACCACTGTCTCGCTCTGCGGGGCAGGAGGTTAATTGCATATGGCCTCTCCTACACTATTGTGTCCACAGCAGCACCTTCATGCGGGGCCCCCTGTTTTCACAGAGCCTGCTGTTTGGCGCGACCGAGTGCCCGGCGGTATAGCTGTGTGGGCAGACTGGGCTCGTTAGCCTTGGCAGGCAACCAGTCTAAGAGCAGGGAAACCCTGACTCCAAACCCGGGCAGATGAAGCTCGTTAGCCTTGTCAGGCAGGTCATCTAGGAGAAGAAAACTCTGATTCAAAACCCACCGAGTCCCATTCATTGGATGATGGCTCCACTGCCTTGTGGATGTCTTCGGGAGAAGGAAAGGCTACTGGAGTAAACCCAGACAGAAAATCCGGAGTGGAGCCCCCAAGGCGGCTGGGTGTCGACTACGACTTCCTTCCGGCAGCTCCTGCATCCAAACTGGTGCCAAATGTCATGTTCAGCATTCCGTTGGATCCCACCAGCAAGGAAGAGAGGGGGATCATGATGTCTGGGCAGCCCAGGATCTCCATAATCCATGCCCAGGCTTGCGCCCTGGAGAGGACACTCCAGTCTCTCTACTGAGTGAGGAAACAACACGGAAGCTGACAGTTTACGGGTTATAAGTCCCACCCGATTGGTGTAGGGAAGGGGCGCCACTTGTCAGTTTTTAAGGTGGGAGGGATCATCGTGTCCCACTGGCCGACTATCGCCCGCCTCAAGCCGGGCAGCCCCCGGTCAATAAGGTGTTGACCCGCCATCATCTGCCTGCTCCAGTGGGTGTCTGGAGCTCAGTGTGTTGGTCAGCATGACAAGCAGACGGTAATTCCACACCAGACAAAAGAAACAAGAAACCAATAAAGAAGACTCCAGCTCTTCGATTTGCAAGCTGGAATGTGCGCACCATGTGCACAGGCATCTCCGACGACCTCAGAGAAGTGGACGACACCAGAAAGACGGCCATCATCGCTAGAGAACTCACCAGACTAAATATCAGCATAGCTGCCCTCCAGGAAACCAGGCTCGCCTCTAGTGGCTCCCTCAGAGAGGAAAACTATACCTTCTTCTGGAAGGGTCGAGAACCTGAGGAGCCCCGCCAGCACGGAGTGGGCTTCGCTATCAAAAACAATCTCCTAGCCTCGGTTGAACCTCGCGCAGGGGGCACTGAGCGTCTCTTGTCCATCCGCCTCACCACTGCTGCAGGTCCTGTCAACATCATCAGTGCCTACGCCCCCACCCTCACTCCGTAAGAAGACGCAAAGGATAGTTCTATGGACAGCTGGACGAACAGATCAAAGGATGCCCCAAAAACGAACCACTATTCCTCCTCGGCGACTTTAATGCCAGAGTAGGTGCGGCCCACGAGTCATGGCCTACCTGCCTCATATATCATGGCACTGGAAAGACCAATCAAAACGGTCAAAGACTGTTGGAGCTATGCACCTACCATGGCCTGTGCGTCACAAACACCTTTTTCAAGTGTAAGCCACAACACAAAGTGTCATGGAAACACCCCAGGTCTCATCGCTGGCACCAACTCGACTTGGTCATCACCAGGCGCTCTATCCTTAACAGCGTCCTCTCCACCAGAACCTACCACAGTGCAGACTGCGACTCCCACCACGCCCTCGTGAGCAGCAGAGTGCGACTACAGCCACACAAACTTAACCGCTCAAAACCAAAAGAACGCCCTCGCATAAACACTGCGCAGATGTCAGTCTCCGCCAAGGTGGAAGAGTATATGTCTGCCCTGGACAAGGCTCTCCAGGACCTGCCTGAGCACGACGCTACAGCCAAGTGGAACGCCATGAAGGATGCCATCTACAGTACAGCTATGTCCACGTTTGGCAAGAAAGAACGACCCAGCCAGGACTGGTTCAACGCACACCTATCAAGGATGGAACCACAAATCGAGGAGAAACGAAAAGCCTTCATAGCTTACAAAAAATGCCCTAATGAACAAACGCTTGCTGCTCTCAGAAGTGCCCGAAGTAACAACCAACGCATCGTTAGACAGGAGATATCTCTCAAAGCATATCAGAAATACCTTTATTGCTAGGATTCGTTTGTGTATTATATATATATATATATATATATATATATATATATATATATATATATATATATATATATATATATATATATATATATATATATATATATGAAAGTTACCTTTATTGTTGTGATGGATTTGTCATAGGCACATCCTCGTTCAGTGTTATATTTCAAACAGTCTTTAAATTTCTTCACAGCATCTACAGTTACGTTGTGAAATAACTCTGCACTTGTTTCGTAGTTAAATAGTTCGCTGAAGTATAGATGTCCAGAAAGTAGTCTGGAATATGAAATTGAGAAATGTACAACATTAAAATGAGAAAAGACTATATTCTGTTCCATTTTAACGTGATATTAGAACTAAATTTTAAAAAAAGAAAAGGGAAACGTTTTGAAGAAGACTTAGTCTTCCAAGATAGATGAAACTTATAAATTAATGCTCACGTTCAAGTAATTCAAAACATAAAGCAGCTTTTGGGGCGTAAGGGCTTTTGGCGTGGCGCTGTAATACAATTGTACTAGACGAGAGTTTGCCTTAAGACAATTGTACTGGACGAGAGTTTGCCTGAAGACAATTGTACTGGACGAGAGTTTGCCTTAAGACAATTGTACTGGACGAGAGTTTGCCTGAAGACAATTGTACTGGACGAGAGTTTGCCTTAAGACAATTGTCCTGGACGATAGTTTGCCTGAAGACAATTGTACTGGTCGAGAGTTTGCCTGAAGACAACTGTACTGGACGAAAGTTTGTTGCTATTAACGGATTATTATCTGTTGTCTACTTTGTGTCTGAGATACTTATGAATTTCAACACAACTGAGTCTGACAAAATGATTTGTATGCATTTTAAACTTATTGTTGCTTAAATTATGTTATATTGCTGCGTACATGTACAATATATGCATAACCTGGAATACCTGTATACGCTAGGCAACATGTATAAATGAAGAGATCACATGGCGTAAGAGACACAACGAATCCTAGGTTTTTTACCGAACAGATGTTTCATGAAATCTATGTGTATTCCTGTGTTCAATCAACGAACTGTCTCATTCTGATGATGAATAGTCCGAATATCTCTGAAATACTTCACCACAGCAAAAATATTAACCAAATAATATGGAGCATGCTAGAGAAGAGTCATTCGGAAAGGATCTTGATGAGAATGGTAAAAAGAAAGAAATCAATGGCCATACTGAAAACTCGCGTGTGTGTGTGTGTGTGTGTGTGTGTGTGTGTGTGTGATCTCGATTTTTAACGTAGCTTTAACAATTTTTCAATCATATCGCTAGGATGTCTGCAGTGTGGCAGTTTATAGTGATGTCTAGCACTGGGGCGTCATGCCGCAAACATGTAGCATGATGTCCCACCAAGTCATATTATCCTGCCTCCATAACGGACAGTCCTAACACTAACATTTTAATGATGAGCGCCAAGCGATGCAGATGTTGGTACCATTTATGTAAGTCTTTGGTAATGACTCGGCCTGGGAACGAAACATCTGATGTGGACGCTCTAACCACTAGGCCACCGGAGCGGTCAGGAAGGAGAAAGTGGAAAGTTTAGACAATGAACTGAAAGAGGCACATGGGGTATACGAATAGGTGAAGAAAGCCGTGGCGCAAAATGACCACAGCAGACCTAGAAATTAAATGGAGCAAGAGAAGATAAACACGACGAGCTCACTCACAATGTAGTTTGGATAGGAATTTCACGCTAATTAATAAGTGACTCGTATGAAATTCTAGCCAAACATAAATTGCAGACTGGCTGGCCTGAGGTCGAGGATCATTAAATTCATTTCCGAGGCTGTGAAATCGTTCGGAAAAGTAAAAGGATCACATAATGCTCGATTGCAA
Organism: Sinohyriopsis cumingii; assembly: GCA_028554795.2. NCBI lineage: Eukaryota > Metazoa > Mollusca > Bivalvia > Unionida > Unionidae > Sinohyriopsis > Sinohyriopsis cumingii. The sequence continues at coordinate 58,530,315 of CM068828.1, forward strand.
AGTAGAGTCACGAATATTAGTGAATGATGCTTTACAGATACGAATATTTGGCACTATTCAATATATTCACGCGTCATGGGGACGTGTGTGCATGTGTGGGGGGGGGGGTGTGGGTGCTGGTGTGGTGTGTGCTCATTGCCGTTGAGACTGCACATGCACAAGGCTTGAAGATGCAAAATCTAGTGGGAATTAAATATTGTTTTAGATCAGTATGATTTTCTTTCTCTCTCTCTCTCTCTCTCTCACACACACACACACACACACAGATATATATATACTTATACAACTTATAGCCCCAACAACAGATCCAAATTTTGAAAACATTCAACTAATAATAATTCTAATATTGCAATGAACTGAGTCATAGTGTGTCGCTTTTGATTTGAAAAATAATTAAATGATACCATTCAGGTATACAAAGTAAATGTATTTCATATTTATCTTCGATCGATACAATAGCAATAAATGATTTCCAAAACTGAAAATGGAAAAATTCAATACAAAATGGAAATTTAACTTAAAGTTAGAAAAGGAATGTAACATTTTGTAGGCAGGCTATATTTCAGCATGTTTTTATATTTTTTGTAAATACTAAAATATATCTTACTCTATTGTTATGCGATATCGAAGGAAGTTATAATATTTATTTCATATCTTTTATAATTAGCTATAATAACTATTCATCTATGTGTTATATGTATTCTTGTATGTTTGTCAAAGTATTCATCGTATACGTGTTCGTGCCTTCTTGTGAATCTACGACCCATGGAGGAGATACAAATTTCAAACATATCATTTTTTATAAATGTAGTTATCCGTTGTCCAGAATTATAGCAGTCTATCACTTGATTTGTTAAGTATTATGTAACGTACGCGTTGGTATGAATGCGAATTTTCAGTTTCAAATTTTCAGTTTCAAGTTCTTCTTAATGAATACGAGCTTTTGGGAAATATACCATTACTGGAAGAAAATAAATGTGTGAATATATATATATATATATATATATATATATATATATATATATATATATATATATATATATATATATATATATATATATATATATATATATAAACACCATTTCTCGCAGAAGTGAGAGCGCTATAAAACCTGAATGCAACCCAACGTTGAGCTTTGAGATCAATAACTGTCACAATTGTCACGGTAAAAATGATTTTTAGAGCAGCTGTACACAGCACCAAATTAAACCCTAATTATATTGTTTTTTCCTTTCGTTTTTCTTCACGTTTTCATTTCAAGTAAAATGTTCCATTAGACCATCTATGTCGGTAAAATAAGTTTTGATTGAGACAAATATGCAACAGATGTTTAAAAAGGACATTTAAACTCGAAAATGTAATGAATATTTATTTGGAAAATTTGCCTTCTTTTGTATCTTTCTGGCACAAGTTCATCTAACAATTGGTATATAATTTTATTTTTTAAAAGTTAACCAATATATTGTTATAAATGTACCAGATAATGTTCTAATCTATTTAGTTTTTACCTTTCAACAGGGTCTCTAATCATGACGATAATTTTGATGTGGGGTACCAAGTGGTGTACATGATCTGCGTTGGTATATTTAGGTTCCCTGAGGTTTGCGTTTTCAGGCAGTTGGTACCATTCGTCATTTATCGGCATGGTATTGACGGAGCCTTCACCTTCGAACAATAAAAGACATGCTATTTTTCGGTAATATTTAGCCAGGATAGTACATATATGTTTTTAATCCCTATACAAGCATATTGTTTCTGGCACTTAAGTAAAAATTATATATCAACACCATAAAGTTTAAATAATAAACAGCTATGTTACATGAACCCGCCCCAATATCGTCACTTCGGAAACAATATCCTCTCCTCCAAGAACGTCATCTCTTTTGCAAACATTACTCATGTTGACACTTGAACGAGTCTTAACAGTTCTTATAATATAACCACTACAATACGACTCATGTATTAAATGGAAGAATGCACAAGGAAATATTTGTAAATTTAATAATCTTTACCGGAAAACCCAGCCAATGCCTTCAGTGCCCTTGTATAATATTGGCTGCATAAAGTGATCCAGTCTCGAAAAGGTTAACAAAAGCATGTAAGACAATGTCTAATAAATGTGCAATCTAATTAATATATATATATATATATATATATATATATATATATATATATATATCGAAAATGTAGTTCAGACCAACATAACTCTTATTCACTTACTTGGCTTTTGGGCACGTTTTTAAAGGTCAAAGAGGTGACGCGTGATTATGATTTCAGAGAACTGGAAACAAGTCCTAACCTGTTATTTTGCCATGGTAAGGCTCCCCGTTTCTCGCCTCAAATTGATCTTCGATGTATTTAGTTGCCTGTGTGAAATATTCCAGGTACGTGTCCAATGTCCAAGTCCCATCATTATCTGCAGCATACCATTAAAAATGAGGCCAAAGTTATTTTTGTCAAGTTATATATGTGTGTGTGTGTGTGTGTGTGTGTGTGTGTGTGTGTGTAATCTTACAGATACTAAGAACTGTCAGAACTATTTTAAACAAATTAAACGTTGATACTGTTCAAATGCCCATTTCGCCCATTTAAAATTACATTCCTCAGGTCAATGACGTTTTAAATTCCATGCAGGTACTGTACATAACTTTAAAAGTAAATGCACAGAATGGTTCTACAGTGATATGTGATAACACTTTTGTTTCTTCTGGAATGAAAAATGCAGGAAATATCATTAATACATTCATTATTACCATTATCTGGTTGGGCGTACAGAACACAACAAAACTGAAAAATATTGTAAGCAGAAATGAGCAGGAATGTTATTAAATATTAAAAACACATTGTGCCATTTTATTTCATAATGCTTCTTCAGATATTCAAAGAATCGCATTTTATTTTTATAGCTCTGTGTGTGTGTGTGTGTGTGTGTGTGCGGTCTTTATCTCTCCATGCTATTTTGGTCAAATAATGACTAATCTATCTAGGCATAAATACGGTAGTTTTCAGTCAGGATACTTGCCTGTTCGAGTTACCGGTGGGCTAATTGTTGGCGTATCATTGTCTGCAAATCAAAGTATATTGTCTTCATCACTTGAGCCAGAAAGAAAATGAGTCAATACATTAATATTTGGGGCAATCATCACACGGGCTCGTATCGTTGCTATAATTGACCTGTCATACATATACTATATAATAACTACACGGGAGGACACTTGTCTCCTTGCTCGAGCGACCTATTTAAGAATAAACGCTCATATTTCAAGCTACGCTTTCGTAGCTTAATTAATTTGGTACCGATAGTTAGCTCAGGCATTCAACTGTGTATCTCTATCAAACGTTTGACTTAATATCATACGTTTAAGGAATTCCAAATCATTTTCCTACCCTACTGCTCGACATATGCAAGTGAGATTACGCTGAATGGACAACTGTCCTCTCATTGGTTAAAAGAAAACGACGTCCAATATTTATTTATAACTTATTTTCAATTCGGGCATGTGACGTGGTAGATAAGTTCACGAAACCATAACCATACTGGCTGGTCTGCCCATCATGCTTCCATCATTCCATCATGCTGATCAGCATCACAGTTCCAATGATTTATTTCATCTATCTTGAGGTGATCATGTTTTAAGTTTATTTACAACTGATTTATATCCATTTAATTTATATTGTGTGCGAGACCTTTGTCTGTGATTGAGAGTAGAGTTTTGGCCTACCTGACTTTTGTCATCTTTTTACAAGATGTTTACATATTATTTAAGTTCAAGGCTTAAACGTTTTTATGAATTTGATGGAATTTTCCATTTGAAATGACCCACATACTAAGCATTCCATTGTATCTTAGGTCAATTGAAATTAGTATATATATGTTTTGTCAACAAAGTCTTCATACATGTTTTAAATTCCGTCTGTGGAATAATTTACTCTTGTGATCAGATATAGTTTGAGAGGAATGATTTATATAAGTTATTCATAGGAATCATTTATTTAAGTGATTGTGCATTTTGGATTATTTGGGATTTAATTCACAATACTGTACGTTCTTCTTAAAACCTAACTTCCTAACACAGAGCAATAATTAAATTATTTTTTAATTTTGCTAAACATTTTGGTTTCGTTTCCTGCTGTTACTTAGTTTAAGACCATATAAATGTAACATAGTCTCTCTCTCTCTCTCTCTCTCTCTCTCTCTCTCTCGTCCGAAAAGTGCTATTTACTGAGATGCTAGGAAAACCAGTTTATAAACACACCAATATTGTCCTAACACATATGCTTGAAGCAAGAACTGACATTCAATATAGAGTTCAAACTTTTACATGGATGCGAAGATTTATTATCCCCGAATATCGCATGCATGACTACCTCTGTGTATATGGTACATTAATCGCATTATTATCTTGAATTGTAACCTGCTTGATATTATTTCATCCATCCGCTAATATTTTCTATGATATCAATATCTAAACCCAAACCTCGTTTATTATCTCATAAGTTCTTTCATTGACACACACACAAACACACACACGCACACACACACACACACACACACACACACATATACATATACATATATATATATATATATATATATATATATATATATATCAGATCGAAGTAGCTGTATAAAGTAGCCGATCGAAGTAGCTGAATAATGTAAAAGATCGAAGTAGCTGAATAATGTAACAGGCTGAAGTAGATGAACAAAGTAACAGATCGAAGTAGCTGAATAATGTAACAGCTCGAAGTAGCTGAATAATGTAACAGGCTGAAGTAGATGAATAAAGTAGCAGATCGAAGTAGCTGAATAATGTAACAGGCTGAAGTAGATGAATAAAGTAGCAGATCGAAGTAGCTGAATAATGTAACAGGCTGAAGTAGATGAATAAAGTAGCAGATCGAAGTAGCTGAATAAAGTAGCAGATCGAAGTCGCTGAATAATGTAACAGATCGAAGTAGCTGAATAATGTAACAGATCGAAGTAGCTGAATAATGTAATAGACTGAAGGAGCTGAATAAAGTAGCAGATCAGATTTTACATAAAAAGCATAACATGAATCATACTGTCATACATTGCTCTGAACTAAATCCTAAAACCTAGTGAATAAAATCTAAAACAATACTATAAGACAAAAATCAGACTCTCCAAAGCTTTCCAACTAGTATCTCTTGCCATAAGCCAAAACTACTTACAGAATCTTCTGTTGTCGAAAAACATCGGCTCCTTTTCCGGGTGTACTACAATATCTGGGTGCTGTATTATCCTGTGCCAGAGATCTGTTGTCCCACATTTTGGAAATCCGGCGATGAGAAAATATGGAAGACAATATAAACGACCGCCAGAGTCTATATATGTATTTTGCTGTGTCTCTCTCCTAGCCCAGACCTGATGATCCTCAAAATGTCTATCTCTTGACTGTTGTATGCCTTGATTTTGTCCAAACCCAGTGTCATATTTCTTGATATGTATTGAATCGTGGTGTAATAATTTCCATTTTCCATTAGTGGCATTTGTATTTTCACCCAGTTTTGCTTCTTTTATTATAAAACATGGGTTTTTATAATTTGGCAAGAAATCAAATTTGGGCTGGAAAACAATTTGATTTTAGTTTTTTCTTTGTTTTTTAAGCTAAGGATTCAATCTAAAATATATGAATTTAAATATTAAATTAAATATCAGATATTAACAAGATTTGAAAGTAATTTCAATGTATGAATTCGAAATTTTTAAAAAAAATCGATTTAAAGATAAGATTTTAATATTTATACTTTCAAGGTATATATTAAATCAGAGTATATCTCGGCATCCACACAAATTAGTTACTCAGTCGTTTTAAAGGCATCATGGTTGTGTACAATATCAAACTGTTGCTAACAGAATACGTGGGTATTTCCTTTATTATTGCAATTACTTTCATAAACATATCATGCTTAGATCTCTCTGGGCATTTCAAAAGGGCACAACACATATACTTACTACTTTACATATTTCTAAGTATTGTACGTTGCAATCACATGTATACGTGCAGTTACGCACGTTATTGCAAGTTCTTTATTCAAAAAGACTTTTCACAAACCACAAGTAAATAGAAAAGAAAATTTAAAAACAAACAGAGAACATACTATTTGCAAGAGAATTAAGTGCTACAAATGTTAGCTACCAGAAGAAACAATTATCGTTTCTATTCATAAAGTTGATATTATTATCAGTAATTAACAGGAAAACAGGTGTGTTAGACAGTAAAAGTCACACGGGTCATTAAAGAGTATTTACTGGTATAATTTAAGAATTATTTTAGTTTTAAACTTTAATCGCAATGTATTTCTAACAAAGTCTAAGCAATCGTAATTTTTGAGTGAACAGCACAATAATTGCTATTACAAAATTTCAAAACAATTATCGATCTCTATGGACTTTTACGATGGCAGTTCGGCATCAGAATAGGTCAAGAAAGTTGATGTTGAATTGAACTATTACTGGCGTAGGGGAATCAAGCTCTTGTCGGGTTAACAAGAAGTCGCGCGCATTTTCATTCATCTTCTTTCTTGATTTTCAACTATGACTTGGATAGAGGAGTAACATACATTGTTTTAACGACGTTTCAGTTTTAACTTGTTCATACGACATTTCTTAAAAATTATCATTTAGCATAATGCAAGCATTAACTGAAATAAATCCGACATGACTGCCGCGTTATCTACAGTCTTTTGCTTTAATGAACGAAGACATAAGGGAAAATAGGTGATATGTATGAATTCAAATATAATACACGAAACACCATACAGGCGCTTGCCCTGCTACATCATAGAAACCGGAACATTTAAGATCAGCCTGCTTGGTTATTGTGTCTAAAAATGGCGATGTACGTTATCAATGAATTTGCGGTTAAACATTTATCGAGGAATTTATTAAATAATCTTCAGAGGAATTTTGCTGGACAAGGAGGAAAATAAAGTGCATAAACTCCATTCAGAGGTATGTGTAATCAGATTCTCCAAAATGACACCTATAGGTGCAAAAAGTAACTTAGAGCGCATATATGATACATGTGAATTTTACTAATATTTCCGCATAAATGTTAATTTGTGCAAAGATATAAACAAACAATCACATTACACACACGTAGATCTGATCGAATGTATTATGAAAAGAAACTGTCAAGAAGTAATATTAATGTAATTTAATCACCGTAGGCATTCAAAATAAAAGAAGTGAAGTCTTTCACAGCAACAGCACTTACCTTTGCCATCAAATTCTGCAGAGGTTTTCTCATATCACAATCGATAGATCTTCCACCCGTTATGCTGGTTAGGAATGTTGAGAACGGGAACGTAGAGGAAATCCATAGATCGCTTAGCCGTAGAATAAACAGAACCAGCAAGAAAGCTATCGTCACTCTGTGGTAGAATCGTCTGCTGTATTGGAAAGAGCGAATGCAAAATCCAATCCTTCGTGTACACATGGCGGTCGTACCAAATTTACAGCTTTGACGATTCCACAGTAAGAAAGTAAAGTAAATAATCAATTTCGATCTATCACGTCATTTTAGATGATACAATGATATGTGCAACTAACGGAGAAATATAAGAAACGAGAACGTGTTTTGTTACCATCCCTGGCACATGTGAGGGTATACGCGGCGTTTCGTTATACATGCTGGGCTCGTGACCTACAGTTACTGTAAAGATTGGCATGAAATCCAGTCAACCGGTTAGCCGACACTGGGAAGGCAAAGGTCGGTGTACAACTCGCCGCAACTGGGGTATTTGATCATTATTTTTTGTTAGGGATCAAGATGAATTTAGATTTGACTACACATAACTCACTTATTCCAGTCTCGTTTTCCAAGTTCTTTACCTTAAGGGTTATCTGTAAAACATAACTGTCACTGGTCTTTAAGATAAAAACAAAAAGATAACTTTTTATCTCATCTGAAAATTGTATTGTAATCTTATATTATGCGGATGACATATATATATATATATATATATATATATATATATATATATATATATATATATATATATATATATATATATATATATATATTGGCAAGGAAGAATTATTTTTCAAAATAATTGGAGTATTTTTATTAAATAAAGAAACTAAATAATGAAACATTTTATTAATAATATTGGAAATTAAAGCTATATTATTCCAAAAATTTACAGATATGGTTTTGGGGTCTAAACGCACTACTAAATACAGCCTTAAAAATTGATCAGGATTTTTTGGAAAGAACTGCACTTTCTTTCAAACTACAAAAATAATGTTGAACAATCTTAAAAGCAATATCTTTTACTACATTCACGATTTAGATGTTTACCCACTGATTTAGAAATCAAACAAGATTGTGCGAATTTTATTCTTTGATTGCGAACTCTAGGGAAAAAGAATAAACAATTACCGAAAAAGTATCATTATGATCTTTTACTGATAATAGCATACTTTAGGAAAGTTACTATAATTTATATGCTTTACCTTTGAGGAAATCAGTAAGACATTAGCATAAAAGCATGCTAATTACTAATGGATATCTGTTATAACTGTCTATTATAAATGTATACTAAGTAAGCTTTCAAATATACCGTAACGGATTATGCTGGGCAACAGGGAATCTAGATTTTATTTTTTAAAATAGATTATACTGGGTAATTTGGAATCTGGATTTTATTTTCACAATTAATTATGCTAGGTGACATGAAATCTAGATTTTATTTTTACAAATGGATTATGTACATGAGTAAATGTGTTATATTCTTCAATCTTTGACTTGAAATTCTATTTGTCAAGTTCCATGAAACAGCCTCATAATTTCCAATATTAAGAATTCCCTTGTTTGTGAGAAATTGAAAAAGTGGCATAGTATGTGCTGCTCTTTTCTGGAGAATTTGCTTACCATATTAAAATTTGGCTTTTATTCTACTGTACTGTTCCAGCATTCTTTATTTCTTCGAGTAGATTTTTCGACCACTAAGTACATATTAAATTTGTTGTGAATTAGCGATGACCATTTACAGTTGGTTTACACTACCGACGAAGTATGGTTGTGCTTTTTGCGTCTTTGAAACAATAGTAATATCAGAAGATATTTGTGTGTAGCCTGGGAGGATTTACAGTGGATAAAAGTCTTTTGTATCAGTTCATACCCAGGACATTTACTTATTCATAAATTGCAATAGCCCAGGTATCAGTATCTTTTATTGGTATGGCTTGGATGCTTTTAATCAATACATCTATTGTTAGCGTGTCCATATGCTTATAAATGCCACCTTAGCTACTTGACCTAGATACACTAATATCAACATGGAAATCTTTTATTTTATTCTTAGTACTACACGGATTATCCCTGGAACTCTTTGACCTAATTACGCCTAAGTATACATTACAAATTGCACACATACATGCATACATACACACACACATACACACACACACACACACACACACACACACATATATATATATATATATATATATATATATATATATATATATATATATATATATATATATATATATATATATAGCTAAGCATACTTTTATTTTTATTTAATTTTAATGACAATTTTATTTTAAATCTAAAATGCACGCTAGCCATTGTACTATACCATCCGTATATCAATAAATCGCGTTGGTTACACTAGTAATTTTATGAGCTACTGGGGGACAAATCATGATTGTTTGTTTTCCTCTACTTCTTCCTTATCTCTGACTACAATTTCTTCTATGATGACTTCTAGGCGACAATTGATTCTTCTCTCTCTTCAGTAGGGAGCAAATCGGGATGACCCAATTTTAATAAGTTTGTGCTCGACCTTTATCCTGTTGGCATTGAGGCGCTCTCTCTTCTAACGTTCCTCCTTTTCCTCCTGATCTTCTACTTGTACTATGAGCTGCTTAGAACCCACCATCAAATCAACAATTTCGGATAATGTTCCCACCCCAAACATAAACCAAATATGCACTCACAAATTTGTTTGCAGTATTATTAGTATCTCCATTTTTTTTACAGATCTTGGTGACCCTAAAAATGGACGTTTAGTGTTGTGAGTCGTCGCGTACTTTGTATCTACCAGGAAGATGGCCCTGTCTCACCATAGGCTCAAACCCAACATAAGGCTTACCCCTTCGAAAGCAGAAAGAGAAGTTCTGTCTCCATTTTATATTCAATTTCTACCACCTGCTTATGTTCTTTCTGTTGCTGCCGCTGCTGCTGATGCTGTCTCCTCTACTGTTGTCTCTATCCCTCCCCAGTATTCTTTCTCCTTCCTTATTTCTTCTCGAAAGATTTCCTCTACTAGCTCTTGCGTTACTATTAAGAACATACTGTTCTTCCTGTCGGTTGAATTATGAATCAGATTCTACCTATCATGTTGAAAATGCACATAGGCCTCATTCAATCTTGCAGTCTTTGAAGACACGATTAGCTGTTGTCGTGTCAACGATGAGTGGTCATACTAATAACTTGTCATGTGTTATAGTCGTGTATGGCCTTTGTGTCTCGTGTCCCTGGTCAATGTCAGCATTGCTGGTTTCCTAATTAAACGGCTAGTGGGTATGAGGGACACCACCCGTCCGCTTTAATGTGTGAACTGCAGCGACATGAGACACGCCTCGACGTCACTTAGTGCTTCTCCTGATCCTGGGATTTTAGATTCCTTGGCTGAAATTTGAGTGGTGTCGTTCTGATGGACTTTTGAATAAAAGATTCTCTGTGCTGTTGGGTTTTTTTTATTACAACGGGTTTAGAAGAAACGGATGATTCTTAACGGTTTCTGGTGACACTTTAGAGAGAGAGAGAGAGAGAGAGATTGGGTTAATCGCATTGGTCTAGGCGGGAAGAGTAGAAAGCGAATCCGAGGAGGAGGTGTTTATTAGAAACTGGTGTCACAACTGTGTACGTGTCCTCCTTCGGCGAAGGTAGACACCCCTGCGCCCTCAAAATGGACAAAAAATTACTACAAAATTATATCAAATTAGAAACAAAAATGACAACAAATTAACAATGCCCTGGGGTCCAGGCGAGTCGAAAAGCGGGCGGAACGATGTTGCGAATGCGCTCGGTCCCACCTTCGCGGAGGTAGATATCACAACGACCCATAAAATAAAATGATAATGGTACTTCAAAAAAATACATAAAAATCTAAGAGAAATAAATTACATATTCCCACTAACCAAGCAATTTAGTATTGTTCTATCACACGTTATTAACCCGTTATCTTTTTAAAAAAAATAAAATACGGCGTAAGGCTATCGACATGTATACCGTAATACTTAGATATCAAGCAAACATAATTTATATAAAAGGTGGCCCAAAGCCAAAGCCACAAGGCTCAGGCACAGAAGGTGGCATTGACTGACACTCTAATACAATAACTTACAATAGGATTAAACAAAATGATCCATAAAAGAAATAATAATCTAACATTGTTGTCGAAAACCAAGACCATTAAGTTCTGCTTCTCAAGGCGGCAAGAACTGACACAGATAATAAAAACTAGATATAACACCTACTCAAAAATTAGAAATGATAAGGTGCTCAACGTAAGACCAACAGGGCCCTCACCACAAAGCGGCACAATAACAATGAACACAGCTTTGGAAATGGTGAACCCGCCTTATAGGATACACATAAACCATAAATAAAACAATAGAACATAGAAAGTGGTTACTACCCAAACATTTCATAAGGTCCCAGTCAAATAAGGTGGCATAGACTGGATACAAACAAAACTAAAAGATTGTAAACATTGTCGACGTCTCCTAACTTTAAATAAAGTGTCGCCAGAAACCGTTAAAAATCATCCGTTTCTTCTAAACCCTATCTAATAAAAAAAAACCGACACCACAGTGAATCTTTATTCAAAAGTCCATCAAAACGACACTATTCGAATTTCTGCAAAGGAATCTAAAATCCCAGGATCAGGATAAGCAGTAAGGTGACGTCGAGGCGTGTCTCATATCCCTGCAGTTCACACATTAAAGCGGACAGGTGGTGACCCTCATACCCACTAGCTGTTTAATTAGGAAGCCATGACCCTCATACCCATTAGCCGTTTAATTAGGAAGCCAGCAATGCTGACATTGACCAGTCATACAAGAATTGTCTCCAAGACGTCATCATAGAAGAAATTGTGGTCAGGGATAAGGAAAGTATAATAAAACAAACGGCCCTTTTCAGGACCACCCGGGTATCTAGACAAGATTGATACTACTCAATCAGTGACATTTGTGTTTGTGTTTTTTGTGTGTATTTGCTGGTCCATGTTGTCTATGTTGAAACCCATTATCATTCCTGTGTGTCCCCATGAACGAGATTGTCCCCATTAAAACCTTTGTCCCAATAATACCATTTCCATATTAAATCTATATGCGTATATTTGTATAATATGTCCTCCAAGGGGTTCTCTCATGTAAGTCTATGGGCGCCTATAGAATTATGATTTGTCCGCCAGTAGCTCATAAAATTACTAGTGTAACTAACGCGATTTATTGATATACGGATGGTAGTACAATGGCTAGCGTGCATTTGGGACTAAATTCTCGTGGACTGGAATACAATCTCTAAGTCTTGAATATGGTATCTGAAAATGTTTGGCACTACGTCAAATCAGCAGCCCAAGAAACAGAAACTGATTTTATATAACCTGTTATTTCCTATATTCTACCCAAAATTAGAGGTTTATGTAATGTATCTGCTTTGTCACTGCTGTATATAATTAGGGACTCGTACAAATGCACGCGACGTATCTTATCTTGCAAACAGTAAACAGTTTTAGTTATGCAAAAGTTGACATGAGCTGTAATTAGATTTTTTTTAAATATCATTAAAATTAAATTATATATATATATATATATATATATATATATATATATATATATATATATATATATATATATATATATATATATATATATATATATATATATATATATATGTGTGTGTGTGTGTGTGTGTGTGTGCAATTTGTAATGTACAATTAGGTGTTATTAGGTCAAAGAGTTCCAGGGATAATCCGTGTAGTACTAAGAATAAAATAAAAGATTTCCATGTTGATATTAGTGTATCTAGGTTAAGTAGCTAAGGTGGCATTTATAAGCGTATGGACACGCTAACAATAGATGTATTGATTAAAAGCATCCAAGCCATACCAATAAAAGATACTGATACCTGGGCTATTGCAATTTATGAATAAGTAAATGTCCTGGGTATGAACTGATACAAAAGACTTTTATCCACTGTAAATCCTCCCAGGCTACACACAAATATCTTCTAAATGGTTATTGCTAATTCACACCAAATTTGATATATATATATTCAGTAATCGAATAAACAAAGCAAAGGGTAAAAGCCTCTACTCCAAGAAATAAAGAATGCTGGAACAATACAGTAGAATAAAAGCCCAATTTTAATATGGTAAGTAAATCATCGAGAAAAGAGCAGCACATACTATGCCATTTTTTCAATTTCTCACAAACAAGGGAATTCTTAATATTGGAAATTATGAGGCTGTTTCATGGAACTTGGCAATCAAATAGAATTTCAAGTCAAAGATTGAAGAATATAACTCATTTACTCATGTACATAATCCATTTGCAAAAATAGAATCTAGATTTCATGTCACCTAGCATAATTAATTGTGAAAATAAAATCCAGATTGCAAATTACCCAGTATAATCTACTTTTAAAAATAAAATCCAGATTCCCTGTCGCCCAGCATAATGCGTTATAGTATATTTGACAGCTTAATTGGTATACATTTATACTAGACAGTGATAGATATTCAGTAGTAATTAGCATGCTTTTTATGCTAATGTATTGCTGATTTCATACAAGGTCCGCTTAAAGCATAGTAATTCTGGTACCTTTCCGAAAGTATGCTATTATCAGCAAAAGCGCATAATGATAATTTTTCGGCAATTATTTATTCTGTTTTCCCTAGAGTTCTCAATCAAAAAATAAAATTCGCATAATCTTGTTTGATTTCTAAATCAGTGGGTATACATCAAGATCGTGAATGTAGTAAAGGGTATTGCTCAAATCAAACAATATATATATATATATATATATATATATATATATATATATATATATATATATATATATATATATATATATATATATATATATATTGCATCAGGTTGTGCTATATTGAGATTTCAAAGTACTCGTATCAGACTGAGATGTGATTTTTAACCAAACAATACTTGAGAGGAAAAGTATCGACAAACGAAATTTTGTGCCTCAACTGTACGATCAGCACCTTCCAAAGATTTTTGTTTCGATTGCTCATCAAGATAGTTCTTGACATCACTATGGATACAAGTCTTGAACTCTTCAACTTAGATGAGTTGTATAAGGCTATCACAATCTTTATCAATCTTTTTGGGTGAACACCACCTACCAAACAGTTTTGTCCCTAAACAAATTATACATGGCTTTGACCAGTTTTTTTTTCTTCTAAAAATCATAAACCTCTATCGACATACCTCAGGTGCCAACACATAGCCAGTTAAGATACATTCCTTAACTACATTAGAATTATCACTTTTTTGTACCGACAGTGAAGGGTAGACTTTGCGAGGTTTGCCAATAAACACGCTCTATAATATTAATGTCGATTGATCTCTTAGCCAAAGCATTTTTTCAGCAATTTTCTCAAAGTGATGATTCGTTTATCTTTAAAAGATGATAATGACCTAATAATTTTGATAACAACGAAACCTGCGCTTGTGTGTAAGGGTCTAGAGAGGTTTCTGCTTGCCATTTACACTTCTTTAATTTAAATTGCATTTCCCTTCCTTCTTTCTGCATTTAATAATAATAATAATAATAATGAGGACTTTGTATAGCGCCTAATCTTTAGAAGCTCTAAGCGCTTTACAACATTAGACAACACCTATAAGATAAGAAACAAAATAATATTATTTCAAAAACAAACAACATGAAATTAGAAAAACATTAAAAAATAAAAAAAAACATGCTGAGAATCTTTCAGGTAGGAAACATTATTAGGTCTTTAAATTTGTTCTTGCAGTCGAAATAAGTGAGCTTTGAGAGCCTTCTTGAATGTGATCACTGTGTCTTTGTGTCTAAGTTCAGTGGGCAATTCATTCCACGTTGCTGGGCCCTGGTATGCGAAAGAACGCTGTCCATATGACTTTGTTTTCATACGTGGAATAATGAGTATACAATTGTCAGAAGAGGAGCGTAATTATCTTGCTGGTGTGTACACGTGGGTGAGGTCAGATAGGTATGTTGGACTAGAATCCGACAGTGAAATGTAGCACAGATTACAAATTTTGCGTTTGATTCTGGATCGAATGGATAGCTAGTGTAGGGTACAGAGCAGCAGGGAGGTGTGCTCTGATCGTGGTACTCTAATTATGATCCGAGCAGCTGTGTTTTGAACTTTTTGAAGTTTCTAGAGTAGATATTGAGATGAAACAGACAGAATTGAGTTACAATAGTCCAGTCTTGAAAGTACTAATGAACACACAAGTGTTTTAGGGAACTTGCATTATTGTGAACTAAGTCCAAAATAATTTTAATTTGCATTTTCATTTGCAGTTCCTTTTTTCTTTCTATTATTATGTGCATTTCTTCTCTCTTTCTGCATTTGCCTAGATTCCATTTCTCAATATGTCCTCTTTCTAATTATGGATATCCATCCTTTTTTTCAAATACTTTTCTTTAAATTCTATTTTCATCTGACTTCTTTAATTGTAATTCTATTAATTTCACTTCAGAGACAAATAGAGACTTGCTAACAAGACCCAAAGCCCTTTTATAAAAAGATTTCCACTGGATAAAACATTTCTTGTTTCTTGTTTTACTAAAAATGTTTTTACTCCAGAAATAGACTAATGTCTGACAATTTCAATCCATTCGTCCTTTTTTCAAGGACCTTAACCCTATTTGGGTAGGAGTTGAAAGAAAGTTCTTAATTTTAGATGACAGTGTAAATGACTGTTGGTTGCATTAAAGATGTCTCAGTATGTGAATTTAAACTACCAGGAATTTAAATTTTAATCATAATTTTAATTTCTCGTAAATATTTTTCTGCAATTTTTATCCAGGACGAGCCCCCAGTTTCCTATTACGACTCTATAGGGTAAAACTAAGTTACAATAATAAGAAAAACGAACACCTTTTTTAAAACCGTTAATAATTTTACTAACCAGGATATAAAATAAAAATGTCAGAGGAACCTGCATTATTGTGAATAAGTCCAAAATAATTTTAATTGTTCCATTATAATGAAAGTGTTCTGAGTGAATTCCGGGTCTTGAATATGCTGACGGACCAATATCTTTGAATTTGATGAAGTGCCTAAAGTGATGAATCTGCTGAAACAGCAACAGTCCTGATATATCACTATGGCATTGACAGGAATGTTTCTGAATGAATTCACAATAATTCCATAACAGTGCTTTAGTCCAGAAAGTCATATGAACACTTTGAAATTGCAATAAATAATGTAAATAAATGATTCCTCTCAAATTAAATCTAAACACAATATTATACACATCTTCAGACAGATATCAAAACAAAAAATATGATAGGAAATGAATAATTGCTCACTTCTCTTGTTATATACATTTCCATGACTCTATTACGAATCTATGTCGAAATCCATCGTTACATAACATTTCACAATTCATTCCCATGTGACATATTCTACAATATTTCCCCACGTGACATATGTTGCAATACTCAATCGTCCAAACAGATACATTATTAACACTGATATTAAAATTAGTACACAACTTAATTATAGCTCTATCTATAAATATAATATGTATTCATTAACCAAACGTTAAACACAATATAGATATAAGTATCAAATAAGTGATGTAGACGAAGCATGTATATTATTATTTGTTCTTAGTTATCCCTCAAACACAAGGTTTGACCGCTGTGCCTTTACATTAAAAGTAAACTGTTGCAGTTTCTGCATTAATTAGTATCAACATTGATCACTCCTTATTTATTGTTTTATTGTGTTTTATTGTTGTGTTATTTATCTTGGTTTTCATGTTTGTCTGGTTTTCTTCATCATTTTTTTGTGCTTCTATACTGATGTGTTTCACTTTAATCTCGGAGTTTAATTAGCAATAGAGTAAGCATTTTTTTTTGTTGTTGTTCTTTTTCGTGTTGGGTGTCCACTACTGTGTTGTGCATTATTGTGACAGTCATATATTATTTATCAGTTTTTCTAATAGTACTCTTTACTACATCAGTACTGATAGTACCATTTAATCCAAGTTTGGATATCTGCAAATTGTTGTTGTATCCAACGCTACTACCCATCTCACTAAGTAATAGAAACATCACATCACCAGAAACAGCACAGGGTAATTTTACTCTTGAATCCGATGCGAAGTATGATGTACTTGATTTTGTTTTGAACGTGATCTGATGGAAGCTTAACATCAAATTAAACTGTTTTACTCATCGACTTAGAGTTAAAAGCTTGTTGACCAAGTAAATGTATTTCACCATCAGATATCAGATTTCAGATGTGAAGAAACAATAGCATTTATATACTGATTTTACTAAGTCTGGAGCATTTTACTTTTGACTTTTGTGTAAATTGCGTATATGTTCCAGTCGTTTCTTTCTGGTTTTTTTTTTAAAAATAAATATTTATATGTCAGCAATGTCTGCCTGACACTGAGCATCCACTACACTGACATAAACTCTTTTGTATGGAATCTTAATTCCTCATTTCTTTGCGCAGTGTGTTGGTACACGGATCAGAGCATAGGTAGTTTAAATTTGACTGTCAGTGTCTATGTAAGGATGTCTAAAGTAATGTTCCCACTTATGGCATTAACAAAGATATAAACACGTCCAGAAAATACGTCATGTCTGATAAAATGTCTTTAGCGTTTATCACGAAGCCAACAGAGTATACCCAAAATGTTTACATTCAACAATATGCAATGTTTCGCTATTCATTTGAAACTTATTAATGAATTGTGATTTATTTCAATTTTTACCATTCAGTTAGGCTGCATCTGAAACAACTATTGCATATACACAAATACTTACCATACCTTTGAATGACTCTATAACAGATAATGTATACACTTTATAGTCCCCACGCCCTGTTTTAAATCAGATATGTCCTGTATAATGGCCATCTATAATCATTTTAATTCGACCTGAACAATGTGGAAGATGTTACAAATGTACTGTAAATTCAGCCAAATACACACTTGTGTATTTTCCACATCAAACATGCCATTTATTCTTTATTCATACTCTACTTGTTTAGCTATTTCGATATTAGAGTTAGTGCAACCTGTCTCAATTGCGCCATCATTGATTACAGTATCCAAATATTAACTTTTATGAAACATTATGCTTATATCAATAAATTAGTTGCTTATTTTCTTCGATGTTCTTATTTAACATAACTTTGCTTTGACCACAATTTTAGCCAATGTTGACATTTAGATATTAGCTGTTGAAATCAATCATGCTGAGTGCGTGTTAACATTCTGAGTACGTTTAAAATGATGAGTAAGTGTTAAATGATGAGTAAATTTTAAAATAGAGAGTAAGTTTTTAAATGGTGAGTAAGAAGTGTTAAAACGGTGAGTAAGTGTTAGGATGGCGGGATATTTATACTGCCTATCAAACAACTGTTATGTGTCGGTAAAACCTAATTAGGGCATGTGTCAGCCAGGGCCTGTGTCAAGTGTGGGATGTATCAACAAATATTTAAGAAATTAAAGTAGACTCAACAGCCTTTGATATTTTCCTGACCTTGTAATCATTTGCTTAAACCAGAGTTTAAAGTTTCATGTTTGCAATATGGGTCTGGTTCCTTTGTTTGTGGTGATTGAATAAAATAATAATTCTGTTTTTCTGACATCATTTTCTCTGTTCAGTTTCTGATGTATTCTATGGTTTACTGCTCGTACCTTGTGCTTCTTTTGGTTTTAGCATTTTTATTAAAGATATATATTTTTAATGTTCTATCGAATGAATGTGTAATTATAATTTTTCTAGGCATGTAGAAAACGCTTTCGACATTTCTCATTCAAGGTGCTTCTGAATGTGCATTTTCTTCAACATTGGTATCATGTATTCCTCTGCTTCAGCATTTTATCATCACCATTTACTGTGGTACTAAAGTTTCAAATAGCGCGAAAGGAGTATATAAATGCTCTGGAGTAGATAAATACAGAGAGCTATTGTTGATTTTGTAAAGAGTGATGCAAATGCGACTATTCGACTATTATAACAATAATGTATCCTATTATATATATATATATATATATATATATATATATATATATATATATATATATATATATATATATATATATATATATATATATATATATATAAAGAATACAAAAATCATATGGTGAATAACAATCCTTTCAAGTGCACTGGATACAGCAAGGGATCACTTGTGTCAGGGATTGATTAAGATATGTTTTGTATTTGCCTTTGAAAAAGACCTCATTAAAGTGTTGAAAGTGCTCAAGCTAGCTAGATACTAGTTTCGCACTGTTCGTTGTCAGTGTATTATTATTGTTATTATTATTATTATTATTATTATTATATATATATATATATATATATATATATATATATATATATATATATATATATATATATATATATATAATGTAAAAGTCGCATTTTTATATATAGCTTTAAGTACCAATATTAACAATATTATCAATATTAAATAATAATATTATCATATTATCACGATAACTTGGCTAAGTGGTCTACAGTTCTCAGTATTTACCGACTTGAGCTTTAGTTCGAATTCAGTGAATGTATTTACTAAATCAATTCAAGTGGGTAAATCGTCTGCAAGGTAAAGAACTGACTCTCAAAAGAATAAACATTATTTACGCCCATCCGATACCCCGAGGTCTTCACGCAGACATTACTGGAGAGTACAGTCACATTGTGTAACCTTGGAACGTCTATTTACTGTAAATCGAGTACATGAGAACTGGATATAGG
Organism: Sinohyriopsis cumingii; assembly: GCA_028554795.2. NCBI lineage: Eukaryota > Metazoa > Mollusca > Bivalvia > Unionida > Unionidae > Sinohyriopsis > Sinohyriopsis cumingii. The sequence goes on from CM068828.1 coordinate 58,550,324, forward strand.
TATTAATGAACGCAGCGGTATACAATATTGATACAATATTATCACACATTAGAAAAATATCACTATATATATATATATATATATATATATATATATATATATATATATATATATATATATATATATATATATATATTCGGCTAATTGCGTTAAAGTTTTCTGTATTTACCGACTGAAATTTAAACTGATCTCTAGATTAAACTTCCAAAGTAACTCCAGTCTTGTCTGCTTCAAACAGTATGGTGTGATCAGGCTTGCCTTACTCTTTTACTTTTGCTTGTTTTGTTTTTGATTTTGTTGTTTGATCTTTGCTTTTTTCATTTGTTTATTTTTGGGGTTTTGGTAGTTTTTTTTTTGGGGGGGGGTGAGGAGGTTATTTTATTTTAAGTAGCCGATGGGGTTTGGAAATCCTCATACACATTTTAAAATAGTGGATAGGGTCTGAATGCCCTCGTTCACATGTTTAAATACTTGATTTGGTCTTGATGCCTACTAAATATAGAAAAAGTAGCGGATAAGGCCTGAGCAGTCTCATAAACATTTTAATTTGCAGATGCGGTCTAGATGTCCTCATAGATATTTTGAGTAGCAGATGGAGTTTCAATGCCCCCAAGCCTCTTTGTAAGTAACGGATATGTTCTGGATGGCCTCATACCTATTTTAAGTAGTGGATGGGGTCTGAACGCCCTCACACAAATATTTAAGCATCGGATGGGGTCTGAACGCCCTCACACAAATATTTAAGTATCGGATCTGGTCTGAACGCCCTCACACAAATATTTAAGCATCGGATGGGGTCTGAACGCCCTCACACAAATATTTAAGCATCGGATGGGGTCTGAACGCCCTCACACAAATATTTAAGTATCGGATGGGGTCTGAACGCCCTCACACAAATATTTAACTATCGGATCTGGTCTGAACGCCCTCACACAAATATTTAAGTATCGGATGGGGTCTGAATGCCCTCACACAAATATATAAGTAGTGGATGGAGTATGGATGCCCTCATACACATTTTGTAAGTAGCGGATGGGATACTTATGTCCACACACACATTTTGTAAGAAGCGGATGAGATATTTATGTCCATATACACATTTTGTAAGTAGCGGATGAGATATTTATATCCACATGCACATTTTGTAAGTAGCGGATGAGATACTTATGTCCACATACACATTTTGTAAGCAGCGGATGAGATACTTATGTCCACATACACTGTGTAAGTAGCGGATGAGATATTTATGGGCACACACAAATTTTGTAAGTAGCGGATGGGATATTTATGTCCACATACAAATTTTTAAGTGGTGGATAGGGTCTGGATGCCCTCATACCTATTTTTAAACAGCTGATTGGGCTGTATGCCCCTATCCACATGTGTAAATAGCACATGGGGTCTGGATGCCCTAATATACATGTGTAAATAGCAAACGGAGACTGGATGCCCTCATATACATGTGTAAGTAGCACATGGGGTCTGGATGCCCTCATACACATGTGTAAATAGAAAATGGAGACTTGATGCCCTCATACACATGTGTAAATAGCACACGGGGTCTAGATGCCCTCATATACATGTGTAAATAGCAAATGGAGACTGGATGCCATCATACACATCTATAAGTAGCACCTGGGGTCTGGATGCACTCATACACATGTGTAAATAGAAAATGGAGACTTGATGCTCTCATACACATGTGTAAGTAGCACATGGGGTCTGGATGCCCTCATACACATGTGTAAATAGCTCATGGAGTCTGGATGCCCTCATATACATGTGTAAATAGCAAATGGAGACTGGATGCCCTCATACACATGTGTAAATAGCACACGGGGTCTGGATGCCCTCATATACATGTGTAAATAGCAAATGGAGACTGGATGTCCTCATACACATGTATAACTAGCACCTGGGGACTGGATGCACTCATACACATGTGTAAATAGAAAATGGAGTCTGGATGCCCTCATACACTTGTGTAAGTAGCACATGGGGTCTGGATGCCCTCATACACATGCGTAAAGCACATGGGCTCTGGATGCCTTCATATACATGTGTAAATAACAAATGGAGACTGGATGCCCTTATATACATGTATAAGTAGCACATGGGGTCTGGATGCCCTCATACACATGTGTAAATAGCAAATGGAGTCTTGATGCCCTCATACACATGTGTAAGTAACACATGGGGTCTGGATGCCCTCATACACAAGTAGTGAATGGGGATACTATACGTACAATGGGAATTAGCATTATAAACACCCCTGGGTCAATATACGTACAATGGAAATTTAACATGGCGAAAAATCGTGGGTCAATATACGTACAAGGGGAATTAACATGGCGAAAAATCGTGGGTCAATATACGTACAAGGGGAATTTAACATGGGAATAGAGTTTGGGTTTGTTTAGGGACAAGGGGATTTTTTTTTTTAAAAAAAAAGGGGTAGGCAATTGAAAAGTCATTCTCTTTTCGAGAAATATGGCTGGCCCTGAAAAGGGCCTTTGGGTTTATGTTAATGTTTCCATTAACATAAAGGGCACCGCATTGGTCTTCTTCTTGTCCTTAGGCTGCGTCTCACTGTTGGCCCGTAAATCAGCACTCTTTTGAGGCATCCTTGTCTTTCGACGTAGATCCTACGTATCCACAGACTGGTGTTTGTCCTGTGGACAACGGTCCACTTGGATCGGACATACATGAGCATGTCCGTCCTGAACATCATGGAAGACACAAGCGTAGAAGATTGCACATCGGTCCACATCTTGAAGCGACGAGAACAGGTGAATCAATGCAGTGAACTGCGCTTATTTATAGGTAGAGGTAGGATTGAAACGGATTGAGTTCATTCACCAATCCGAACACGCGTTACAAAATTCAGTCAGCCCGCATCCAATCCGAAGAGAGCAGTCTGTGACGTCATGTAGTCTATATAGATTCGCTAGCGCTTGTGTGCAGTCAATCTATGCGACAGTGATTCAACATGACGGAAACTCAGAAAACGATCCATTGGGGTGCACCAACAGGGGAGACTGCCCAAGGGAACCCGGACTTACTTTCAGAAGAGGTGAATTGGGATTTTGTGGATTTTCTTTCCTCGCAAGAATTTGTTCCGGAACCTTCGTTACCTTCTTCATTACCGCAAGTGGAGAATTTTAGACAGAGACAGAAAGAAGAATTGGAGAAATTTATACAACGACAAAAGGAAGCGGAACAAGCTTTTCTCCTACAGCAACAGCAGCAAGAAGAAGAGGTAAGAAAAAAACAACAGCAACAACAGCAAGAAGAAGTAGCAGCAAAGAAACAAGAGGGTGAAAATCAAACGGTCACGGTACTGTTGGACATTTTAGCGGAGTTAAGAAGTCTGAAACAAATGTATCAGACTTCTTTATTTCGACCGAAGAGAATACGACCTTCCCGAGCTAAACACGTTAACCCTGTGACTAAGCCTACCGTACCACCCTTAGTGATTTCAAACCCAATCATCATCATCATCAACATTACGCAGTCCAGAAGTAGGCCTTGGCCGTGGCAAAGGCTTAAGACAGTTAAAGTTGATTGCTTAAACTCACCCCTACACCAAAATAAAAAGGCCCTTTTCAGGGCCACCCACATTTCTCGAAAAGAGATAGCCCTTCAATTTTGCCAATAACTCAAAAAAATACCCCATCAATTTACCCTTATAGTACGTGTCTGTGTATGAGTGCGTGAGTGTAGCTTCTTATTTTAAAATCAAAACTCAAAGACACTTACCTTGTATCATTAATTTATTCTTTTCTCCATTTTTTTACAATCCAATTCACAATTCACAACATAACACTTTAATTAAAAGTTCATTCACTTCTTCTGTCTCCTTGTTTAGTCTCTCTGTTTTTTAAATGTTTTCACCGTCACACTCTTTTCCTCTTCTTCTTCCTCCTCGCTTTCTTCCCTTCTTCTTTTCTTCTCCTGTTTCTTTCTCTTCACCTGTCTTCTTTCTTCCTCAGAAGAATCCTCTCTTCCTCTGAAGAATCCCTCTCTTCCTCTGAAGAATCTCTCTCTTCTTCTGAAGAATTCCTCTTTTCTTCTGATTCCTCTTGTTTCTTTTTTGGGCAATCTGGATACCAATGTCCTTTTTCTTTACAATAATAACAGGTATCTTGACTTTTGTCTTTTTTAGCCCCTGTTTTTTTTTCTTTTTTGACGGTCTGGACACTCTGAAGACCAATGCCCTTTCTTCTGACAGATATAGCAAGTATCTTGACTTTTATCTCGAAAGGAAGGAGAGTAGTCCGTCGGCTGGTCTGAAGAGAATTTTCTAATGACCCCTCGCAAAGCTCTGACGAAACGTTCGATTTGTTTAGTCTCTTCCATCGTTGTGCTCGGTTTGAGAGTGAAATGAATAGTGAAAGGACAAGACACACACCCTTTTATATACGCTGGTCTGCCATGACTATAAATTAGTCTATGGTGGTTAAACTTGAGTCATTTGACGTTTTGCACTCAAGATGAAACGATCCTATTCATTTGAGAAGAAAGAAGAAGAAGAAAGTAAGAGGCAGAAACGTGATCTATCGCCTCGTACCAGGGCTGAAATCTTGGCACAAATTCATGCCAGTGATTTTGAAGAGGACATGAGTGAACCAGAATTTTAAACCTCTAAACCAAGTTCGCCACCCTTAGTCAACCCTGAAAAATACTATCCCATTCGAGAGACGGAAAAGCGCTCCTCTAGAAAATTTAGAACCACGGCTTACACCTACACGGTGAAGTTTAAAGATTTCAAGGCTGAAGTGCAGAAAGCAGAAGTGTTTATCACTGGGGTGTGGGATTCTTTGTTCACTGCACTCAAGCGACAATGTCAACCCAAAGAAGACGATCGCTTGAGACTTTCCATACAACACGACGGTTTGAAATCCCCTGTTTGGATCGAGTTTAGCACCCCTGCAGAATTGACCGCTTCCAAAGTCATGGACAAGATTCAACACGTTGTTGTTTCGAGGCCAAGATTTTAAGGACGGAAAAATATTCATGTTTATTATCACGATGACCATTTCGATACCATTACCACCATCACCGGATTCCTGGGATACGGTTATTATTGTGAGAAATGTGATTATGGTTATAACAATCGAGAGCAACACAAGCATTGTTGATTGAAATGCCCAGGATGTTTGGTCTCTCCACCCTGTCTGAGCGAAGAACCAGTGCCTTGTTCAACTTGTCTGCGCACGTTTGTCAGCCCTACCTGTTACCAACAACATTTGAAGACGCAAGGTTCACAGCAGAAATGTGCTTGTCAACTGCTGAGAATGTGCCCTACCTGTGGACAAGGCATACGTACCAACAGTACCAAGGCACACGTATGTTCAGGAAAGAAAAAATGTCACATTTGTCACCACATCGTGGACTTGGAACACCAGTGCTACGTGTAAAAATACCAAACCCCACCAGAGAAAGAGGACGGTCACAAGAAGAAAGGCAATTTCATCTTTTTCGATTTCGAATGCATGCAAGAGACTGGCATTCACATTCCTAATTTTTGCGTGGCTCATCGAGCGTGCGAGAAGTGCATTCAAGAACCTATCTTCAGTCATTGCCCTCACTGCAGCAAGATTCCTGGAGGGCGTGAAAAAATCTTTCGGGGACCGAACACGTTAGCCGATTTCCCTCGATGGGTCTTAGACCCCATCGACAAGACGTTGAGCCAAGAGGACATCGAACGTTACGGAGATTGTCATCGTCATGCCACGGTGATGGCTCACAATTTCTCCGGATACGATGGACAGTTTCTTCTCAGATACTATACGGAACATGGCACCGAACGTCCTAAAGTGACTTTGAACGGAGCCAAAATCATTTTCATGCAAGTGGGACAAGTGCAGTTTAAAGATTCGATGAGTTACTTGGCCATGCCTTTGAGTCGAATGCCTAAAACGTTTGGAATGACAGAAATGGCTAAAGGGTACTTTCCACACTTTTTCAATACGGGAACCAATCAACATGCCGTTCTACCCCATTTACCTGAGGCTCACTATTACGACCCCGACAACATGCGTACCGAACAACGAGAAGCTTTCTACGCTTGGTTCACGCCTCGGACCCTTTTGACTTTCAGGAAGAAATGCTAAAGTATTGTCGTTCCGACGTGGACATTTTACGGCGTTGCTGTGGAAAATTTCGAGAACTGTTCATGGAACACGGAGGGGTCGATCCTTTGAAAGAAGCTTGAACCATTGCCAAAGCGTGTTCTTTAGTGTATCGACAACGATTCATGCCTGAAAAGACTGTGGCTGTCATCAGTATTCAAAGGACCCACTATGTCAAGCGTCAATACTCGGTCAAAGCCCTACGTTGGTTACATTACTTGTGCGACAAGGAAGACACGTGGATTCAGCATGCCCACAACGGAGGGGGTGAAAAGACCATAGGAACGTATTCGGTAGATGGCTGGGACTTAGAAAACCCCAAGATCGTGTACGAGTTTAACGGTTGCTTATTTCACGGATGTCCCGTCTGTTACCCTGACCGTGGCACTAAAAATCAGTTTTTACAACGAACCATGGAAGACTTGTACCAGGACACTTGTCAGCGACGCCTAAAGTTAGAACAGCAAGGATACCAAGTGGTGGAAATGTGGGAACACGAGTACGATCACCGAATGAAAACCGATCCCGAGTTTAAACACCTCGTGGAAAGTTACCAGTTCATGGACCCGCTGAACCCGAGGGATAGTTTGTACGGAGGAAGGACCAATGCTGCCTGTTTGCTGTACCAAGCCGACGAAGAGAAAGGAGAAGAAATCAAATACTTGGACGTGTGTTCGTTGTATCCCTACGTGTGCAAATATTGTCGCTTTCCTGTAGGGCACCCGCAATTGCTGACGGAACACATCGACCTGAAAAACATTCGACAATACGAAGGCTTGATCAAGTGTAAAGTTTTGCCTCCCACGAACCTATACCATCCCGTCTTACCTCACCATTGTCAAGGCAAACTGATGTTTCCCTTGTGCCGTACTTGTGCCGAAACGTGCAACCAAGACCAGCCTTGTCAGCACACCCAGGAAGAACGTGCCTTGATGGGAACCTGGGTCAGCGTAGAATTGTTCAAAGCTCTGGACATGGGATACCAACTGTTAGAAGTGTACGAAATTTGCCACTTTCCTCAGACACAACAATACCACAAAGGTGATCCTAGTCAGAAAGGCATTTTCGCCGACTACGTGGATGCCTTTTTGAAACTGAAACAAGAAGCCAGCGGCTATCCTTCCTGGTGTCACACTCCCGAAGACCAAATACAATTCAAAGAGAAATACTATGAACAAGAACGCATCTCTTTAGACCACATCGAAAAAAACGAAGACAGGCGATCGTTTGCCAAAGTGATGTTAAATTGCTTGTGGGGTAAAATGGCACAACGACCGTGTTTACCCAAGACGGAATATTTGACAGAACCTTCCCGCTACTTCCTGATGATTCACGACAAAACCAAATACATGAAACACGTGGACGTCGTTCGAGAGAATTTGATCTTGGTCAATTTCGAAGAAGATTTGGACTTTGTACAAGACGACCCTTTTGGAAATGTCATCATTGCGACTTACGTGACAGCTCATGCTCGCTTAAAATTGTACGAAGCTTTAGAACTGTTAGGGGAACGCGTCCTGTACTTTGACACGGACAGTTGCATTTACATCCATCACCCGAGTCAACAGCACCCTAACATCGAAGGAGATCGTTTAGGAGCCTGGACAGACGAGCATCCCGACGACAAGATTCTAAGTTTCGTCAGTGGTGGTCCCAAAAATTACGGCTACGAATAACGGGACAAACAAGGAGAAGTGCACACGACGTGCAAAGTGAATGGACTGACTCTGAATTATCGTACCAGTCGAGTGGTCAATTTTGGGGTATTGAAAGAAGCCTTGCAATCGGGAGAGAATGGAAACTTTAAAGTGACCACCTATCAACCGAACAAGATTGTACATTTACCCACTCATCACATCGTCAGTCGGCCCTTGGAAAACGTCTATCAAATCGTGTACCAGAAGCGAGTTCGACTTCCCAATCATTTCACCTTACCGTATGGACACGTTGGTATAAAACATTGGTTGTAAGAGGATAGTTACCCCACCAGAAAGATGACTTCGCCACAGCAAGAATCGAGTGAGAAACCCGATGAGAACTCCAAGTTCAAACCCTACCATTTTCCAGTCTTCTTACCTGACTATTGTGATTGTGCCCGTCGATAGGACACGTTTCAGAAATGGCCTACGGATAGGGAAGGATTACCTTCTTCGCATGTTTTAGCTAGAACAGGATTTGTCTACTTGGGACCTGAGTCAGGATTGGGATACGAGGTACGGTGTTTCGCTTGCGGAGTGAAGTTACGAATGGATCTATGTATCTATAAAGATTCAGCTATTCTGGAACATACTCGATGCTCTCCGCACTGCCCTTACCTTTCTATGGCCTTTCCACCCATCACACTACGGTACAATGTTGACGGTACCTTAGAGACGGTACCTTCCAGAACAGGACATAAAAAACGTAAAAAAGGAAAGATGTACAAGCTGGAGACTACATTGCGATTAGTATAAAAAGGGGCCATGGTCAAGATCGATAGTTCATTGTGACTACCAAGACCGAGCGAACAAGATGAATACTTTCAGAGAAACACAGAACAAGTTGTTTAGAAAGGCACAATTCAAGTGTGAGGCTTCGGAAGTGGAATGCGATTGTGAGCCTTGCGATGGGTACGATGCTGTACGCTGTGACCTTAGCGATGCCGTAAAGCATCATGGGAACTTTAGTGTCACTACCCCTATCATGGAAAGGGATGCTGTGCGTGTCAAACCTGTGGGATGCGAAAGTGATGCCGCTCGTCCTCTTGGACACTTTATTGGGTTTAAAGGGGAATGTTCGCCTTCACGTCTACCCCCCTACGGATGTCATCCAGCCCTGAGCAAACTCCTGCCCATGTCACTCAACCCTCATCGAAACGAACCTGTGAAAGACGAATATTCGTTCCCTGTGCGTTTGTCGGAATACTGCGACTTTGAAAATCGTCTTCAATCGTTCAAAGGAAAATGGCCTAAGTATCTGGGAGGACCGACCCCCGAAGAATTAGCCAGAGCCGGATTTTTCTACTTGGGCGAAGGAGATACAGTCAAGTGCTTCAGTTGCGGTGTGTCACTTCACCACTGGGAACCGCAAGATTCGGCCTACGTTGAACATGCTCGATGGTCACCAAATTGTCATTACTTACCCTTAGTGGGACCGAGACATTGAAGTAACTTACCATAATCTGTTCATGGATACTTTACAAGAGAACATTCGTGCTTTGCCTGTGGAGTTGAGAGAACGCATTTACCGAGAGCTGGTCAAAATACAAGTGAAACGTAAAGAACAATTGCATCCGTTACGTCACCGGTGTTTGAACCACTGGTACCTGAAGGCTATACAAGGATTGATTCAATTGAAAGTGTTCCATCGGACAGACATTGATGAACGATCCTCTAGTTTTAAAAAGGATTGGTTTGTTATGGACGATTCTACCTACATCATTGTAAACTTACTGCATCGAATTCCAGAGGAAGAGTTAACGAATTACCAACATCTTGAACACAATGTCAACTTAGTGAAAGAGGAAACTTCTGAACGAATTGTAATGTGCAAATTAGTAACTAAAGGATTTAAATTCGACACTGAAGTAAAACCATGTTTGTGCAAAGAGTACATTTCTTGTGTCAGACCAAAGAGGATTTAGTATGACCTATTCATGGATACTTTGCTAGAGAACATTCGTGCTTTGCCTGTGGAGTTGAGAGAACGCATTTACCGAGAACTGATCAAAATACAAGTGAAACGCAAACTCAAAGTAATTCATCCGTTTTTAAATTATGCTCTGTTCCAAAGTACAAGAAGACTGATTATGAGTGGATATTACATTAGGCACAAAGTTAAACGAGGCTATTGGCCACCACCCAACGATTCCAAAAACAGTGTATATACTTATGGATACTTTACAAGAGAACATTTTGGGCTTGCCTGATGAGTTGAGAGAAAGGATTTACCGAGAGCTGGTGAAAATACAAGTGAAACGTAAAGAACAATTTCATCCGTTACGTCACCAGATCTTTAACCACTGGTACCTGAATGGTATAAGAGGACTGATTCGTCAGAAATGTTTTCAGTGGTCAGACCTTGTTGAACACTTTCAGTTTGGGGATGATGATGGACTAGACGTTCGTAATTTTGGTTACTTCGAGATTCACTTACTGCAACGTATTGAGGAAGACGGGTTAAAGGATTACCAACATTTGTTACATGGAATCTGCTTAGAAAAAGACGAAACATCTAGACAAACTCTGACGTTTCAGTTACAGTATGTAACATTTAAATTCCCTACTGGAGAACGAACATGTTTGGTTAGAAATTACCTTTATTGCTTTTGAAACAAAGACACTATAAAATCAAGTTGCCATGCCACGGATTATGTCACATATTATTGAACAGATTCCGTGGAAGGAACTCAAAGACCATATTCAAACCGTGGATCATTACCATCGATTATTACAAGAACTGTATCCATTCAATTTGGGACGACAAGTGGTGTGTGTCTTAATGACTTGTTTTCTGGCATTTCGTTTACCAGCCGATTCTTTGTGGACTCTTTACGATCAGTACTTACCACCTCAACGGCCTTAAATGGTCACGAAAAACTCCTTTTGCTCAAAGCCTTGCGTTTTCATCTGGATACTTCTCGACCTCAACAGGAAAAAAAGATTCGTCAACTTTTAGCTACCCAAGACGTGTATGACAATGTGTGTGTAGCTTGTGACTTACATCCCCATTGGACAGATGTCCGTGCCTGGAAAGAATGGGGTTTTGAGGCTTGGACCCAAGAAGTGGCCCAGTATGCACGAGAGTTGTTCAAGGAAAAAAGTTACTTTTCAACCCGTGTTAGTGACGGTGCCAGAAGAACCCGTCACCCAGGACGGGACTGTCGTGGACAGGCCTGAAAGACCCTTTCGGGAGGACACTTGTGTGACCTTACCCCCTACTATAGAACTGGTTAGAACATTACCCAAAACATGTTGTTGTTGTACAGACACTTGTTTTTATTCCACGTTAATGGTTATCATGTGCCTTTTATTCTTGTACTTAAGCCTTTGGCTTCTATGTATTTTTGTCTTTCGTATTTATGTTTGAAAAAAAAAAACATTCAATAAACGTGTTCTGAAAAAGTATATAAACTCTTGTCTTGTTTGTTTTCGTGTCACAAGTGACATTTCTCACACAATGGCTACCTCTGCTATCTCTGCTCCCTCTTCCTCTACTGTCAAAGTCATCGACGAACACTTAGATCGTGCCAGTTGGGAGGCTTTGTATCTTCGCCATCCCTTTAACATGCTCATTGCTGGACCTAGCGGTTCAGGCAAAACCGAATTCCTCAAACGTTTGATCGAACATAAACATCATTTGATCGATCGGCCACCTCAACGGATCGTGTGGTGTTACAAAGAGTGGCAATCGGCGTACAACCTCTTGCGAGAAAGTCAAGGCGATTCCATCGTGTTTGTGGAAGGCATTCCTAAAGAAGACGACAGCATCGTCTCTGACTCCCGTCAAACCCATTTGGTTATTTTCGACGACATGTTAGGAGAACATGAAGAAGAAATTAAATTGTGGTTCACGCGCAAAGGGCATCACCGTAATGCCAGTGTCGTTTACATCACCCAAAATTTGTTTCAACAAAGTAAAGCCCATCGCACCATCAGTCTCAATGCGCATTACGTGGTCTTGTTTAAAAGCCCTAGAGATAAATCGCAAGTGCAAGTCTTAGCCAAACAGTTAGGAACGCCTTGGCTGACTCAGGCGTACGACGATGCCACTCAAACGCCACACGCCTATTTACTCGTCGATTTGAAACCTACGAATCCCGAGGATCTGCGATTTCGTACCCACTTGTTTCACCACTGGTGCCAAGACGGAGGGCCTGTCCTGTACACGTCTCCGTCCTCGACTTCATTTCACTCCCCATAAAAAAATCTATAAAAACCTCAGACCTTTTTTCGTCTGTCTCACACAGTGTGAACATGACGTCCCTTCAGTCGCATCTTCCCGTCAAATTGATTCGTGCCTTGTATGGCATCGGTCGAGAAAAAAATCCACAAACACGAGCTCGTGTCTTAGAAGCTAGTCTCAAAGAAGTCTTACGATGGTTCACGGTGACCGCACGTCAAATACTCCAAGGAATCATTCAGATTCCTCATCAAACCAAACGCTTTTTTGATCGAAACAAAGTCGCTTTGGTCCAACTGACCGATCCCCGCATCGACACTCAAACCAAAAAACAAATCATTTTGAAACCTGGAGGGAGTGGTTCTCTAGGAGGGGTCATCATTCGCTCTCTCTTAAGATGGGATCCTAATGCCCCCAAACTTCTCCCCAAGAAAAAAGTCCAACGAAGCCCCAAGAAGAAAAAGACCAGGACCCCAAGGAGAACTTCTCCAGTGGCAGGACCCTCCTCTGACCAGACACCACCCCGGAAAAAGAAAAGAAGCCCCCAGAAAAAGAAACAGAAAAAAGTCCCCAGAAAAAGAAAAGTCCACGGAAGAAAACTAGTCGCAAGAGAGGCACTTCGGCCAGGACGCAACCTTACACTCGCAAACCACGACCTGCCACAGCAGTGACTGCGTCTCCGGCAACCTCACGTTTATCCACTTCTCCGTTAATGACACCCAGAACTGAAGAGTACTTGGAGACGTTGATCACACCAAGAACTTCCCCAGTGGCAGGACCCTCCAATTTAGTGGCAGTGGCTGCTGCTCACAAAGTACCTTCTCCCAAAATCAAAGTCCAAGAAAGATTGGGCATGTTACAAAGTTTACTGGATTTGTCCAAGCAAGAACTGGCTCGATTTAGTCCGTTACGTACCCCTGCACGACGTGTCATGCCTGTCCTCAAACTGATACGACGTAAAGACAATCAGTGGCGACGCGTTCCAGTATAAAAAAGGCCTGTGACCAAGTAGGGTATCAGTGTTTTTTTGGTGCTCCTGAAGACTCAAAGATGTCACCTTCCAGAAAACCCCACGGAAAGAAAAGGAAAGGACTGCCACCACGTTTAGCCAAACATGGGGACATGTTATCTGTCCTGTCCAAAGCTTCTTCACCTCTACGAATAAAACTCATTCAATCGTCCTCCAAAGAGGTCATCGATACCGTGTGCGAATGTTGTTGAACGTCTTGAAAGGCACGATTCCTTTGTCCAAACACCAGAAACAATGCTTAAGCAAGCATCGTCACGTTCTTCGCCAAATGGTTCGAAAGAAAATTCCCATTCGTCAAAAAAAGATGTTGGTCCAACGTGGAGGTATTTTACCCCTCTTGTTAGGTCCCATACTGAAAGGAGTCTTAGGAACCATGTTGGGAGGACTGGTGGGAGCAAGATAAAAAGGCCCTCGGAAGTCCCAAGATCTCAGAATCGACCCCTGACAACCCCATGGAAGGACGAAAACTAGCTTTAGTGCCTTACAAACAATGGATGGAATACCATCGTTGGCAAGAACAACGCACCCCGCATTTACCTCCCAATCCCCATTTGAGCGAGATGTCCCAGTTACAACACGAATTGCAGTCCTTGATGGATCGCCAAGATTTGTCCGAAACAGAAAAATCGCAAAAGTACGGTCAACTCTTGCAACGACTGCAACTCTTTCACCAGAAAGCTTTAGACGAAACAGCTCTACCCACTCTGAAAGATTTTAAGACCTTGATGAAAAGTCCAGCACCATCACCAGTACCAGTACCAGTACCAGTACCACCACTACCAGTGACCAAGACAGAAAAAGGAGAAGAAGAAGAAGAAGGGTTTCAATCTCCACCAGAAAAAGTACGCAAGTTAACAACACCACCTACCTCCAGAATTGCATGGATTAAAAAGATGATGGCCACCCCTTCTTCATCACAAGAGAAAAAGAAAGTGAAGACAGAAGTGAAGACAGAAGTGAAACAAGAACCGATATCCCCTGTTCACACATCCTCCTCCTGAAAAGTCTCCGTTTACCTCAAGTGCAACGATGGTTACAAGAACAAGCTACCTACACTTTACACAAACCCATTCGACGCAAGTTTGCCAGAAGTCGCACCCGAGTGGAAGGCATCGATCATCAATGGCAAGCCGATTTAGCTGATGTCTCTCATTTGGCCAGCTACAATCGTGGCTACAAGTATTTGTTTTGTGTCATTGACGTCTTTTCCAAATTTGCCTGGGTCGTGCCCTTGACTTCCAAATCGAGCAGCGAGTTAGTGCGAGCCCTGCAACGGGTGTTGAAACAAAGCGGTCGTCACCCTCTTCGATGGCAAACGGACAAAGTCACCGAATTTCTGAACCAAGCTTTCCAAAAAGAATTAAAGAAACGTGACATTCATTTTTTTACCACCGAGAATCCCGAACCAAAGCCAGCATCGTGGAACGTTTTCAACGCACTTTGAAAGAACGCATGTGGAAATATTTTACGCATCACCACACTCTGAAGTGCATCGACATCTAACCGCACCTGGTGCAAGCGTACAACCAATCTTACCATCGAAGCATCGGACGTGCCCCGCAAGACGTGACTCCCGACAACGAAGTGCTGGTGTTTGAGCGTCTGTTTGGTACGTCCCCGACGAGGGCTGTCCCCAAGAAAAGTGGAATGTTGGCCTTAGGAGATTGGGTGCGCATTGGCAAAACCAAACGCACTTTTAACAAAGGTTACTTACCTAACTGGACGACCGAATTGTTTCGTGTCACTGGACGAGTGCATGGCCGTCATCCTGCCGTCTATAAATTGGAAGACATGAATGGAGAAGTGCTCAAAGGAACATTTTATTTGCCCGAGTTACAACGTGTCACCAAAAAAGAAGACGTGTACGATATCGAAAGCATTCTCGAACGCAGAAACCGTAAAGTGGGCAAACGACGTGTCAAAGAAGTCAAAGTACGTTGGAAAGGATATCCACCCAGTTTCGATTCTTGGATCGACGCTTCGCAAGTCATCGACTATAAAAAGAAGTGACCATCATGCCCTTTCACACAGCAGACGCAGCTACGTCGACCACTCCTCCTTCACCCAGTTCTTCTGTGCAAGATTTACAAAAACAACCCTTGTGGGTGTGGTGTGGAGAACGTGTGCCTAAAACGCAAATCGTCTTTTTCTGCCAAATCTTCGTGGTGTATTGTGTCATCGGGGCAGCCATTGCCAATTTGAGTTTGCAACAAGGAGACAAACAATTGTGGACCATTTTATTGAGCAGTTGCATCGGTTACCTGCTTCCTAATCCCTCCCTGAAATTCTCCACGAACGGGAACCTTGTGTCCAGTGCCAGTGTCAGTCACCACTCCAACCACAATCAGAACCCCATTTTAGACGGAGACACGCCTCTGACGTCCAGTAACCCCTCGGACAGCCACAGAACTCTGGAATTATGAGTCACGAAAACCAATTTTACTTAACCTTACCCAGTGACAGTTCCTTGGAGGTGTTTCCCAATAACACGTTGTGCTGTTACACGGCCAAATTACCTCAAGCCATCCCCTTAGATCACGAAGCCCATTGGGAAGTGGCTTTAGTAGAAATGATTCACCCAACCCAAGTCCTCAATGTCCTTCCCAATCAAAATAAATTTGATGTGGAAGTTCATGACGAGCAATTGCAACAGTGGATGGATAACCATAGCAAATATGAAAAGAAAACCCCTAGCACAAAAAATCAAAGGTACACCATCTATCCCTTGTTCATTCCCCCAGGCTATTATTTTAGTGGTCAACATTTGGTCAGCACCATAGCCACCAGGTTTAATGGCGTGTTTCTGAAAGCTTTGGAGGAAAACAAAAAAGGTGTCATCACCCTGGAGTACCACAAAACAGCTCGTCGCTTCCTGATGAAATTTCCTGAGGGGCGTAAAATGATGTCTTTCTTATTTTGTCCTGAATTGTTTGACATGTTGGGCGGAGATATGGAGCTGAGGAAGAAAGTAGAACAAAAAGGACAACCCGAATTACCAATCATTTACGACAACGATTCTTTTGCCAAGTATTTTCGTACCCCGGTAGAACTGAACCAAGGACTGAATTTGATGTTTGTGTACTCCGATGTGGTGGAGTACAACGTGGTGGGACACACCTCCGTACCGTTACTGCGTGTCATTCCTTTCAAAGTGGATTCTGACGCAAACGCTGACGAGGAAGGTGGAAACACTTACCACGTCCACCGCGAATTTGTCCATCCTCACTATTTGCCGGTCAGCAAGTCGTATTTGGACACGGTCAACATTACTATAAAAGGAGATTTGGGACAAAATATTCCATTCACCAAAGGAAAAGTCACGGTGAAACTCCATTTTCGAAAACGGTTCTTTCACGACTCGTAAGTAAGTCATGTATCCAGTGTACCGAGGGGTTGCTCTACAGCGAGGACACGGTTTAGGAGATATGTTAAAATCAGCCTTTCGTTCGGATGGCCCCGGTGTTGAAACCGATGGTGACACGCGGATTGCACGCCTTGAAACATGCGGCACTGACGCAAGGCAAAGAATTTCTCCAAAATGTCATCATCGACAAACAAAACCCTAAAGAAGCCTTCATGAGGGCAGGCAAAAATGTCTTGCTACAAACGGGCAAAGACATTTTAGGCCGACGAGACACACCTATAAATGCCCTGCACGCTACCGAGTCAGGCATTCAGCAAGGACAAGGCAGAAAGAGACGACGACGAAGAAAACACCCTTTCACCAGACTTCAAGCTAGAAAGGCCAAGAAAAGAAGAACCGTTCGAGACTTAGACGTTTTCGATTATTGAGAAAGAGACAAAAAAAATGATGCACCGAGAGTCTTGCGCTTGTTCCAAGACGGAACTGGATCTGTTTGCCATGCCCCCCACCATGATGACGATGCAAGAATCCCAATGGGTGGAATTTCACCCCGTCTCCTCATTGACCGATTCCGCTCCCATCGAGTTTGAAATCAAAGGACAGCCCGAAGATTACATCGATCTGAATAGCAGTTACTTGTACTTGAAAGTCAAAGTTCAAGATAAGACTGGAGGTGATATAGACACTGAGCCAGTAGCTCCCGTCAACAATTTCATGCATTCCTTGTTCAGTGGAGTGGACTTGTACTTGAACAACAAACTGGTCAGTAGCAGCATGGATACTTACCCTTATCGAGCGTACCTGGAAAATCTCTTGACGTACGGAATAGACGCCAAGAACACTCATCTCAATGCCTGTGTGCTATGGGAAGCTGACGAAGCTAACGAGTTTGAAAATTTCGAAACTGATGAAAAGAAAGACAACAATGATGGATTTGTAGAACGAAGAAAGAGAATCATGGGACCCAACAAAAGTTTAGAACTGATGGATCGTTTGCATTTGGACATGTGGTTGCAAGAGAAATATTTGCTAAACGGGGTGAATGTCCGCCTGAGACTGAATCGGAGCAGTACCGCTTTCCATTTATTGGCTGATACTGACGATAATTACAAAACCAAAATCGAAGAAGCCAGACTCTACGTACGCCGCGTGGAAGTGTTACCAAAAGTGGGTAACGACATCAGTCAAACATTGAGCAGAACGACCGCCAAGTATCCCATACGACGCGTGGAAGTGAAAACCTTCACCATTCCCAAGGTACAGCGATCCATGATCGAAGATCATCTGTTCCAAGGACAGCTACCCAAACGTTTGATCGTTGGTATCGTCGAAAATGAAGCCTTCAACGGAGCTATCGCTAAAAATCCTTTCTACTTTCAACACTTTGGCGTGTCCAAGATCGAAGTCAGTCGCGATGGCAAGACCTTGTGTACCCGACCTTTCGAACCTGACTTTACCAAGAAGAATTACTTGAGATCGTACTTGTCCCTGTACGAAGCCACCGGACAGTTAGGAACCAACACCAGTCATGGTATTACGTACGACGATTATGTAGGAGGCTATGCTTTGTGGGCTTTCGATTTCACTCCAGACCAAGGCAGCGACGAGGGACATTTCCACCCTATAAAATCCGGCCAGATTCGTGTGGAAATTCAGTTTGCAAACCGAGACCCTGATGTAACGGTGAACGTCATCCTGTATGCAGAATTCGATAATACCATAGAAATCAACAGTTTGAGAGAAGTCATTCTAGATTATTAGAAGCTATGGAAGACTGTTATCCCTCTTTACCTAGTGGAGAAACTTTGGAGATGAAATGTGAGGAGACCATGGAAGGAGAATCTCAAAACAAAGACGAAGAAGTTGTCATAATGAAATCGAGATGGCCAGAACAAGAAGCCCATTTAGTCTCCTGTTTTGCCAAACACTTGGTCGAAAAAATGACGGAATTGATCAAGAAAAATTGCTATGGATGTCAAAACGATCATCCCAGTCAAATTCAACACGATAAATGCCTGATGTTGAGTCAAGAAGAAAAATTGGACGAGTATCTGGACGAAGCTTGGAGTCTCATCTCGGACAAAGAGGTGTTGCACCAGTGGTATAAAGACTTGCGTGAACATTCTTGTCCACCATTAACCACTCAAGAGATCCATCGTATCGAAGCTCTTCTGAATCAAAGTGAGGAGACGAAACGAAGAAACGGTTACTTGTCAGACATTTTCAAGCAAAAAGTCAGGATCGATTTGACGACATATTATTACCTGTGAAGAAGAAAAAAAGCACACACAAAACATGGATACCTGGGAACTTTATTACCTTTTGAACCACAGTTTGTATACGGCTTTTTGGAATCCTGTCGTCTGTGCTAAACATGAACTCCCTCATCGCAAACCTAAAGACCATCAAGCTTATGTGATCAACACGGACGACAGTCATCTCCCAGGAACCCACTGGGTAGCCGTTTACTTTCCTCAAGAAGGATGTGTGGAATATTTCGATTCGTACGGATTGCCCCCTTTGGAAGACGATATCATTGACTTTATGAGAAGAAATGCTCAGACTACCCGATTCAATAACGTGAAATTACAAGGCACAGATTCCTTGGTGTGTGGACAGTACTGTGTGTATTTTCTGCATCATCGCAGCCTGGGCTATTCCTTAGAACATTTAGTGACTCATTTTGATCCTCGTTCTTCTGCTAAAAACGATGTGAAAGTAGATCGATGGTTTTGTGACCATTATGCTTATCTTTTGTCTCAAGCTAGGAAACGTAGTGTCCATCAATGGCCTAATGATTTCCAACAGTGGAAATCACAATTTCATTCACAACGTTGTCAGCCCTGTTTAAAGTAGATTGTAAATTGAGGAAAAAATGTTTGTGATTTGAAAAAAATTGTTTGATGTTATAGTGTTGGATTTTTGTTAAAACTGTTAGAGTTGTTGTTTAGTGTTAAGTGATTTTTGAATAAAAAATGTTGTGTTTTGAAAAAAAATGCCTTTGTCTTTTGTTTAGCTATAAGAATGTTGGATTGATGCTCTTTCATTTCTTACTATCCTTCTCATGAAACTCACTGAACGTTGCGGCTCGAAAACCGTGTGGGGGATGTTTTCCTTCACGTCCGCGCTTTGATTTTAAGAACCGGGGTTGTTTCCAGTCTAACCATCCATTGTCGACTCATCCTCCTAAGAAGATGTGCTCCAAACTAGCTAAGCTCAACGAAGCCTACGTGAATTTGCATAGGGTCAGACACAGTCTGATACCGAAGCCAGAAGAAATAGAGAATGTGAGAATGTTAAAAGTCACTGAAGACCTGATAGAAGAGCTCTTCAGAGAAGAAATAAACAGGGAAAAAGAAGAATGGACAGAGAAGTACAGACTTCAGAGACAGCAGCAACAGCAGCAACAACAACAGCAGCAACCTGAAGCTGACAGAGGCTTTGTCGATTGTCGTATCGACACCAAAGAGTTCTTCTTCTCTTTCCGAAGAAGCAGACCTATCGCCAGAAAGTCTATCCTCAGAGGACATCGCATTCTTAGAAACTAAAAAAAAGATTGCCATAGCAAACAAAAAACAGCCCTTTTCAGGGCTACCCAATACTCTAGAAAAGAAATAACGATAAATTTGCCAATGTGTGTAGGTAGAGTAGTGTGAATATAAACACTAACTCTTTTTTAAAAAATGTGAGGGTATGTGTTTGTGTGTTTGTAAGTGCTCACGTACGTTGGTATGGATAGTAGATTAAAATGATGTTTGTTTTTTTGGTTGTTAGAGGTGTAGATTTGGGGTTAGATTGAATTGCTTTGCGTATGTGGATAGTCTATTGAAGTGATTAATGAAAAAATTTTAGAATAGGAATGGGTAGCATAAAAAAGTGAGTGAGTGTTTCTTTTAGGTCCGCGCGTTGTTTTTGGTCATGATCTAGGTAAGATCAATTTAGTTTCAGGGGGATGTTTTCCTTCACGTCCGCGCTTTTAGTATAAATTAAAAACTAATCTTCAGTTGGGCTACCCATCGTCGACCTGTTAACAGCAAGACAATGAATACAAGGATTGTGAAACTGCTAGAACTCCAGATGCACCTGGAATATGCCAGGCGCATAGTAAATGAACTATCAGCGGAGGCTATCGTAGAAGAAGCAAGAATAAAGAAGGAAGAGGAGGAGAGAAGAGAGAGGGAAGAGGAGGAAAAGAAAATAGGAGAGAGGATAACTTATAAGATACCAGAGACAGAGGATTGGGGTGCTGAAGCGAATCATCCCGCCTCTGCACTCTCAAGACAAAAAGTAAAAAGAGACTGGAGTCGAAGATGTGTGTGTGGCGCCAGGCCTGGAAGGTGCAACCATTAGATAGGTGCATCTGGAGTTGAAAAAAACCAACAGCCCTTTTCAGGGCTACCCAATACCCTAGAAAAGAAATAACTATTAATTTGCCAATGTGTGTGGGTAGAGTAGTGTGAATATAAACACTAACTCTTTTTTCATAGTGTGAGTGTATGTGTGTTTGTGTTTGTGTTTGTAACTGCTCACGTAAGTTTGTGTGAATAGTAGATTATGGGTTTGTTTATTGTTTCTTAGCGTATGTGAATAGTATAGTTCGGGTTTTATTATACGAAATGAGAAAGTAGGGGGATGTTTTCCTTCACGTACGCGCGTTGTTTGATCATGATCTAGGTAAGATCAATTTTTATGTCTTAGGTGGATGTTTTCCATCACGTCCGCGCTTTTCGTATAAGAACCCACAGTATTCGTCGTTCAAACCATTCTGCAAAGAATAAAAAAGAAGATGGCTTCGAACCACCTTGACAAAATGGAAAAATTGCAAAACGTACTGGACAATTTAGGAATGATGGAGCAAATGTTGGTTAACATAAACGAGGATCACTATTCTTATAGTCCCCATCGAGTGAAGATGGAGATAAACAATTTACGAAAAATGAAGGTAATCATCAGTGATCTGTTGAAAGAAATAAAGGAGGAGAAGGAGGATGAAGAGGAAAGGATAAGGATGAGAGCATGGAACGAAAAAATTGAAAAAGAAGAAGAAAATGAGAAGAGGAAGAAAGAAGAGGAGGAGAAGAAAGAAGAGGAGGAGAAAAGAAAGAAAGAAAAGAAGAGAAAAAGTGTAGGACAGAAAATAAGAAGCTGGTGGAGAAATAGAAGAAATTAGAAGAAAACCAAAGGCCCTTTTCAGGGCCAGCCATATTTCTCGAAAAGAGAATGACTTTTCAATTGCCTACCCCTTTTTTTTAAAAAAAAAATCCCCTTGTCCCTAAACAAGCCCAAACTCTATTCCCATGTTAAATTCCCCTTGTACTTATATTGACCCACGATTTTTCGCCATGTTAATTCCCCTTGTACGTATATTGACCCACGATTTTTCGCCATGTTAAATTTCCATTGTACGTATATTGACCCAGGGGTGTTTTTAATGCTAATTCCCATTGTACGTATAGTATCCCCATTCACTACTTACACATGTGTAAATAGCAAATGGAGACTTGATGCCCTCATACACATGTGTAAGTAGCACATGGGGTCTGGATGCCCTCATACACATATGTAAGTAGCACATGGAGATTGTATGCCCTCATACACATGTGTAAATAGTCATGGGATCTGGATGCCTTCATACACATATTCTGATGCTACTTGTGGGTTCTTTTTCCTTTAATTAAATGATGAAAAGATGCAGTTCGGTGTAAAATGTAAGAACGGACTTCAGTGTAAAGTGATCAGGCTTTCAACGTGTTTCTCTTCCAGATCATTTACTTTCACACCATTTCTAAGGGATCAACAAGGGTTCATTTTGAAGTTAAATAGTGAGCATGACATTTTATACAGCCAAGCCTGCCATGGTGTCCTCTCTCTCTCTCTCTCCCATTTTTACATAACAATATATATTTGCCTAATAAATATATCACCTGAATATATCAAAAACTTTTCATGCAACCTACTTCCCCATAAATTACAACCGGTGTATGAACTTAGACCAATCTAAGACTGACAGAAAAAAATAAAATTAAAAGAAAATTAAATGGTATCCATCAATATGGCTATGACTTTTACAAATATGAATGTCATTCATATTTGCAAATAGTTAACTACGTAATAACACTCTCATGAGACCAATATCCTAATAAAAGGAAACTTGCCAGAGGAAATATCATCGATGCTATGAAGATATATAACCGTGATACAGCATACAAAAGAACTCTTATAACGAGTAAAACCTATTAAAGAAAATTTGAAAAATGTTATAACAGGCACGCACTCAGCTGACAAATTATAAAAACACTATCGAAAACATCAAAAGGCACACACGCAACTGACAAAGTTCAATAAAGAACGGTCAAAAATATAAAAAGGCTTACTCGCAAATGACGAAGTGAGCTACAAAACTTTCACGAACATCAACTGGCACACAGTCAACTCACAAAATCAAATTCTAAACTGTCATAAACTTCAAAAGGCACACAGCCAACTGCTAAAGTCCAATACAAAACTATCACAAACATCATCAGACATACCGTCAACTGACAAAGTCCAATACAACGCTATCACAAGCATCAAAAGACATACGTTTAACTGCCAAAGGCCTATAGGCATACACTTAACTTGCAAAAGTCCAATAGTAAAACCATTACAAGCATCAAAAGGCTCACGGTCAACTAACAAACTCTAATACAAAACTGTTACAAACATCAAAAGGCACAGTTGAAAGCCCAATACCAAACTGGCACAAGCATCAACAAGGCACACGGTCAACTGAAAAAGTCTAATGTAAAGCTATCACAATCAACACCAGAACACACCATCTGACAAGCTCCGATACAAAACTAACACAAGTAACAAAAGGCACACAGTCGAATTATAACGTCCATACAAAAGTTACAAACATCAAAAGGCACACACTAACAAAGTAAAATAAAAAAAACTATCACAAACACCAACAGGCACACAGGCAACTGATAAACTCTAAAACATAAATGACGCAAACATCAAAAGGCAAACAATCAACTGACAAAGTGAAACACACACACACACACACACACACACATCAAAAGAAACAAAATCAACTGATAAAGCCCAATACAAATTATTACAAACATCAAATGAAACACAATCGAATGCCAAAGTCATACACACAACTATCAAAAACATCAAAAGGTGCGCAAATTAAATGACAGTCCAATACACAACTATCACAAACATCAAAGAGCACACGGTCAACTGACATCAAGGTCTACTAATACTGATATCATTAAAACTGGGAAAAGGGTCGAAACCTCTTAATCTTATGTAAAAATGAATATTTCTTTAATCATATGTATTTTTCCTCCAATTAAAATTATTTTGCTATAAAATCCTTTTGTTCTACGTATTTGGCACTCTGAAAAAGTAATAGAAACTACTGCGTACTTATCATCGCATAAATATGATAACGCTTTTCTTTTGCATGAAGATGAAAACCACTAACAAAATCTTTAAGTTAAGCATGTGAGGAGACCTAGTGAATAAGACACTGCGGATACAATGAACTGACGGGGCGTATAAAATCCATTGAAACTAATGCAAACAGCCATGGAGACAATTTAAATTATCTGCTTCATACATAACAGATAAGACAATTGAACTCTATAGTGATAAAAGAAAGAAAGAAAACTTATCAAATGGGGGCCGTGCTTAACCGGGAGAAAATAAAATGGTTTTTTATAATGAGTAGATATTGAAAGTTGATTAACAAGCAAAAGTAAAATGAATGAAGAATGTTTAATGTAAGAATGTAGCTTGCAGAATACACGTTAGTGATGAATGGTACCCGATAATAATAATAATAATAACAATAATTAGCAACCGAAACTACACTCAAAGACATTATTAATGAATATCAACAGCACCATCTTTTTACAGTGGTATATATTTATAAATTCAATAAATCAACAACACCTGTATCTGTAAATTAAAACTATATAATGTATTAATGCAAAAGTGAAATTAAAATATATAATAAAATGCTTAAACTCATGTATAGTCGTTTCCACAGACGTTGTGCGCTTGATTCTGGGCAATTACTCTCATCAAATTCAATTTAAGAATGTAACCATCAAAATAAAAAGCAATATTTTTCTTGCTTGAATTAAATTAATATTTCTTATGGTACATGTACAGAACATTTAGTAAAAGGGAATCAGTGATATCGAGATAATTATCAGTGCAGGGTAAATGCACAGAACTAGCTTTACTGGAATATTATGTCAAATAATAACCATAAAAGTGTGTGCTGTGGACGAGACCATGACGAATCGTTTGTATATGTATGTATTAAGGGACGATTGCCTTGTGTTATTCACTAAATACTTTTGCCCTTCCTCTTGCCTTCATACATCCGCATTTCGCCAAGATGTAATTACCTGTGCATGTTGTGATACCGAAAATAACAACAATAAATATAAGAGGTTACATTGATGTTTCTTATGTTTATCAATGATATAAAGACAAATATTTATGAACTACCCAAAAGGCACAGATAGAGCAATCCACGAAAATGTCATCACCGAAAAGCTTAAGGGACTATATTTTGGAAAAGCAATATATATATATATATATATATATATATATATATATATATATATGTATATATATATATATATATATATGCATCAACATATCGATGGTTTCTTGGCCATTGTGTAGTTCGCCTGTACGAGCAGCGTGATATCTGGGCCAGTGTGTAGTGTATCTCTTATTGTAGACACAAAATTATGTCTTACCAGTGTATAGTGTATCCATTATTGCAAACACGACACTGTCTTTTCCATTGTGTAGTTCGTCTGTAATTATAGAGAACATATGATTTCCTGGCTAATGTGCAATGTATGTATAACTGGAGACATGTTTTGATGTCTTTGGTAATGTCTAATGTCATTATAGTTGCAGACATGGCATATTGGCTAATGTGTTATGTATGTATGATTGTCGACATTACATCGGGTAATCTGTGGATAAATATACACATTACATATTAGCCAATATGTGTAATGTATGTATAACTGTACACATGGCACGATGCATTGGGCAATGTGTAATGCATGCAATGCATGAAAGTTTGACTGACCTTTCCAGATTAACTCAAAGCTGACGTCGCATGACGCAATACTCGATGCATGCAAGAAAGGGAAAAAATCTTTTCACGGTCTGTTTGGTATTGGCATTAAACCGAATGGTTTAAATCCTTTGGTTGCTGCAAATGTAATTAAAAAGGTAATTTTCCCTTCAATGTTTTATGGAAGTGAATTATGGTGTAACATTTCAAAAAGTGACCTCGCTTTATTGGATAAAACTCTGAGGTATTTTGCCAAACATTTACAAGGTTTTCCAATACATACAAGATCAGACATTGCCCTGGGAATGCTAGGATGGACATCAGCGCAGTCCGAAATTGATAGAAGAAAATTGATGTTTTTACACAGATTGTGTTTGATGCCTAACAATGTACATACTAAACGTGTGTTTAACGTTGCGTTATTTCACTTCATTCTGAGCGGATGCATGTCAAGCTGCGGGTTAATTTCAAATTTATATTATACCTCAAAGAAGTTTGACTTGCTCGGGTATCTAACTGATTATTTACATTATTCTGAAATTCCACATAAACATAATTGGAAAGAAATTGTAAGGTCAAAAATTGTTGGTCTTGAAAATAGCCTCTGGAGAGTTCGTATGTCTAATCAAGCAGATTTTGATAGATTCTCTTCGATACACGAATACTTACGACCTGCCTCAGTGTGGCAGTGGGCTAAAACTAGACAACACACTAAGGTATTTACATATGTAGCTAAACTATGGGCTGCTGTTCCACAAACACAGCTTGATATGTGTATTAGATGTGGGAATGTTTATACAGACTTGATACTTCATTGTTGTGTTAGTTGTCCTTATATGTCGAACTTTCGAAATTCTTTCTGGGATTTCCTTACTGATAAATTTCCCCTGAGCCTGCACATTACGTTATTTAATGCAGAAGATGAGCTGCAACTACAATATCTTTTAGGTAAAAGGTTACCATCAGGAGTAATCGACAAAGAAAACTCCAAGCTATTCGTCCTGTATGCAGCATACTTTGTCATGCAGTGTGCAGCTATCTTCTGTAAATAAGGTACTGAAACTTGCAACTTATGAGTTGACGAACACTTTGTTGATTGATATTGTGTAAGAATTTGTATTGCAATATAGAATATTTTTTTTTTTTTTTTTTTTTTTTTTTTTTTTTTTTTTTTTTTTTTAATATATTTATTGATTGCATTCAGATGATTTATTCTTATATCATGTAATCTTCCATGGAAGGAAATAAAGATGATGATGATGATGAAAGTTTGACTGACCTTTCCAAAAGCTGCAAAAAATACATTCTGAAATATCAACATATACTCTCTGTAAATGCATTCTTAACATAACGTTTCCAATACTCATCTCATTTTGTTGATTTAGCACCACTATAGCATAATCTCATTGGTCACATGACATTGAAGGACACATGTATAATATCTGAAACAACACAATTCTCTTTTGACAAACCCACTGAAGCATTAAAGTCATGAAATTCTTTAATAGTTTTACACTTTTCTCGCTGAGGCTAGCAAAAGTTCAAAATTGTTACATTGGTTTCACACATTTAAATTAATAAAAATATTGATTTGAAATTCTCTATTTATGGGTATGTGTAATGAAAGCTTCTATCACCAAGTAATGTCCACAGTCTATCATTGTATGGCCGATAAAAGTCTTGTAACAGTTTTCGTGTGGCCGGTAACATGGCAAATGTCTTTGTTCTTCGGTTCAGCTTCTCTTTGGCTAGCATACTACTCAGAGGTGGAAACTCTGAATAAAAAAGAAAGTTTATGGGGAAATTTGTAAAGTATGTAGATAAAAATTTAAAGAGATTACTTAAATTACATGAAAATCTGAAACACAATTTTTTTTAAATCGATGATAGATACGGTATGAAAAATTGCAATCTTCTATCTGTAATGACAGAGAAAAAAAAGTCTCATGGCACAACTTAATCCTCTTGACTATGACAAAATCAATATTTGGCTGAGGCAGAAAGGCGGTCAAATGAGATATTGTAAATATATTATTCCAAAAAGATGCAATTTGACGCGTTTCGTTGCAAACGAAACATTTCGTATAATAATGCTTGATGTTGTAATGTACTTTTCGCATTAGTTACCGTCCTTTGTAAACCTAGTCCACGATACCATTTAGTTTGGGTCATATATAAATGGTACAGTCCTTTGGATAGCCCAGTACACTATATCATTTAGTTTGGGTCATGTCTAAATGGTACAGTCCTTTGGATAGCCCAGTGCATGATATCATTTAGTTTGGGTCATGTCTAAATGGTACAGTCCTTTGGATAGCCCAGTACACTATATCATTTAGTTTGGGTCATGTCTAAATGGTACAGTCCTTTGGATATCCCAGTGCATGATATCATTTAGTTTGGGTCATGTCTAAATGGTACAGTCCTTTGGATAGCCCAGTACACTATATCATTTAGTTTGGGTCATGTCTAAATGGTACAGTCCTTTGGATACCCCAGTGCATGATATAATTTAGTTTGGGTCATGTCTAAGTGTTACCGTCGTTTGTAAGCCCTGTACATGATATCATTTCGTTTGGGTCATGTCTAAATGGTACAGTCCTTTGGATACCCCAGTGCATGATATCATTTAGTTTGGGTCATGTCTAAATGGTACAGTCCTTTGGATACCCCAGTGCATGATATCATTTAGTTTGGGTCATGTCTAAGTGTTACCGTCCTTTGTAAGCCCTGTGCATGATATCATTTAGTTTGGGTCTTGTCTAAATGTTACCGTCCTTTGGATAGCCCAGTACACTATATCATTTAGTTTTTTCATGTCTAAATGTTACCGTCCTTTGGATAGCCCACTACATTATATCATTTAGTTTTTTCATGTCTAAATGTTTACCGTCCTTTGTAAGCCCTGTACATGACATCATTTAGTTTCGGTCATGAATAAATGTTTACCGTTCTTTGGGTAGCCCAGTACATGATATCATTTATTTTCGGTCATGTCTAAATGTTACCGTCCTTTGTAAGCTCAGTCCATGATACCATTTAATTTGGGTCTTGTCTAAATGTTACCGTCCTTTGGATAGCTCAGTACATGATAGCATTTATTTTCGGTCATGTCTAAATGTTACCGTCCTTTGGATTGCCCAGTACGTGATAGCATTTAGACATTCACGAAACTAAATGATATCCATCGCAAATTTTAATAATTTTTAAACGCATATATTATATTAAACAGTGTTCCTGTGCCTGTAAGTAAGTCTATCTCTTTGAATCTCTTTGGTTGCCCCTGTACGTCAGTGCATCCGTGGATCTTTCTGGCTGTCCGTCTGTCCATGACAAAGGTTGTCATCGCTTCAATTAGTAGACCTTAAGACAACTTTTACGGCTCTATATGTGGTTGGTGTAGATGCTCAATGCAAGTTGGTTTCTTTTATCTCTGACCCATTTGGCCGCGAGATATTTCTTAAAATATTGTCGAAAACAGCTATGGCTTCCTTGGAGAATCCCACATCCAAATAGGGTGTTCTTTTTATATCTGGTCCATTTTTCAGGACACTGACTGAATCATTGGCAAAACATCGATATTTGGGGAATTTAGTTCCTCGTCGGTTTTCCTCCTATACTGGCTGAAGGATTGTGCTTTAACTTTGTAGGTAAGATATGAATTTGGTGTGAATAGGAAGTAAGGTCACTGTATTTTGTTTTCTTCTGTCCCACCTGGAGGAACTTTTCTTGAAATAATTTAAAGAAAGGTGGCATTGTGGAAAGTGTCTTCGTCATTGCTACTCCTCCCACACCGGTTGGAGCATTGTACCGTAACTTTGTTGGCTTGGTGTGTGGCCGTCGCAGTAACATTCACAGTTTTCCTTTGATCCGTCATGCGGAACATTTCAAAACAAATTGTGAAATGAATGGTATTTTGTGAATTCATAAATTTAGTTCATTATCGTTTCTTTTAAACAATTTCGAAAATGGGGAATTTAGGGAATTTAGCTAAAACATTCATAAATAATTATGCTAATTTCACTAGACAAACTGAAATATATGTTGCAATTTATTTAGTCCTTTTTCGTTATAACGAGACATAATATAACTAAATTTCAATTAACAGGAATCGTTAACAGCAATTGCAAATATTCGTAATGTGTTCCTGAAATAGGTCCCCTCAGAAAGAAATAAAAACACTTTGAAAATATCCACCATGCTTACATGAGTTGGTAAAGTAAAGATGCTTTGTTGCAGATTCAAATCTAACTTACAAACAGATTTTGTTTAAGAAGCTGACAATACAATTGTGCAGATCACTCAACTTTAGAATAAGGGAAGTATGTATTATTTTTATCTATTCATCATTTTCTGCTTCATCAACAGAATATTCTATTACTGTATTCGGTTGCAATAGATTGAAACATGGTTATATGTCTCCAATGTGCCATGCAATTACAAAGAATAATTATTCCGATTGAGAAACAACAACATTGTTTAAAGAATACAAACATATGTAAGTGGACTGAGTTTTATAAATAATTCACTCATTCGGAACTTACCAAGTTGAAGAAAGTCAAATACTTTGACCAGAGTATTCCTGACATCTTTTATGTAATCTTCTGTTTTTAAAAATAAAAACTGATGGCGAGAAAAAACTCGAAACCAGTCTGCAATATGGACCGCATACAGTCCAACACGTATTCGATTCTGCAATACACGGGATAAATTAAGGCTATCGATATGTGGCATTCAGTATGTTTTAATTCTCTAGTATGTACGTTATTTGATCTGATTTGGAAAGTGTACCATAGTTGTTTTTCTCTTCAAACATTTAGTGAAAAGCTAAAATTTTAAACAATTTACTCTATATTACTGATATAACAGTAGTAGCAGTAACAGTAGTAGTATTAATAATAGTTTTTGACCTATAATTATAGTTGCATTGCTTTATAGAATTTATTTAAATTCGTACATTATAATAATACATTTAATGCCAAAACAAACTATGGAAAATCATGCGTTCTTTTATGATATTAATGCTATAAACAATGAGACGGAACAAAAATCGTATTTTGAAAAATTAAAATTATGAAGATATAGTAAAAACATTCTAGTAAGACCACTAGTCTTTGTATATTTTATATATATATATATTTGAAAGTTACCTTGATTGTTGTGATGGATTTGTTATAGGCACACCCTCGTTCAGTGTTGTATTTCAAGCAATCTTCAAATTTCTTCACAGCATCTACAACTACATTGTGAAATAACTCTTTACTAGTGTCGTACTTGTACTGGTCACTGAAGTATAGATGCCCTGAGAGCAGTCTGCAACAGTCAAAGAATTCAGTCAACTTAACGATCGGAAAGCAAATACCAGACGCGAATTGGGTGGGGGTTCCGTTTGTGATAGCAACTAGGTAAAACGTCAGTGGGATGAAACTGCTGGGGGGGGGGGGGGGCTTGGGACTAAGTGTTTCCATTACATATATGTAACTTCTTAATTGTAAACAAAAAAGTACTTCCTTTTTAAAATGTTGTGCTTGTGTCGCTCTCATTTAGTAGAAGTGGCCCGTCGACTCTGCCACCTCCCACCCCCGATTTGCCCTATAATACCACAGGAAATTGGGGAAATATTTCCTGAAACTGCGTAAAGTACTTTTTGGACTTTAGAAAGGGACAATAACAATTTATACTTTGGTAATTAATAATAGGAATCATTATTCTTTCTGTAATATTTGTAAATTTTTAAAGTACTCCTGCAGTCACTCATTTCTGTTCATAAGTATTTATTAAGGCATTTTAGTGTACCTGTTTACATCTTTGCGTCCTGATCACTTAGGAATACTTCGTCACGGAAATTAACTAGTATGCAATATTACAATGGTGGTAGAATCGGAATATATATTAACACTCTGCTAAGACAAAAATGTGCACAAATATATAAGATATTCAATTTCAGAGACTTTGTGTCTTTTTGGCTTGTTGGACTAGAATGATAATGTGGTCGTGGTGTTTAGACTAACCATGACTAAGTATTTGACATGCCACGACTTGTACTAAAATGAGAATGTGCTGGTGTTGTTTAGACTTAACTTGATTTGGTATTCGACATGCCATGACTTGTACTAAAATGAGAATGTGCTGGTGTTGTTTAGACTTACCTTGATTTGGTATTCGACATGCCATGACTTGTACTAAAATGAGAATGTGCTGGTGTTGTTTAGACTTACCTTGATTTGGTATTCGACATGTCATTACTTGTACTAAAATGAGAATGTGCTGGTGTTGTTTAGACTTACCTTGATTTGGTATTCGACATGCCATAACATGTTGGACTAAAATGAAATTGTAATGGTGTGTTTTAGACTTACATTGATGTGGTATTCGACATGGCATCACGTGTTGGAATAAAATGATAAAATGTGATGCTGTGTTTTTTAGACTTTCCTTGATTTGGTATTCGACACCCTATGACTTGTTGGACTACAATGATAATGTGGTGGTGTTTTTTAAACTTACCTTGATTTGGTATTCGACATGCCATGAAGTGTTGGACTAAAATGGTAATGTGGTGGTGTTTTATAGACTTACATTTATTTGGTATTCGCCATGCCATGACTTGTGGTACTATAATGATAAATATGGTGAAGCTTTCTTAGACTTACCTTTATTTTGCCAATACAATTTGGACTAAATGATACATGTAGTGGTGCTTTTAGACTTACATTGACTTGGTATTCGACATGCAATGACATGCTGAACTATAATGATAAATGTGGTGGTGATTTTCGACCTACTTTAATTTGATATTCGACATGCGATGACTTGTTGAACTATCATGATAATGTAATGATTTTTAGACTTACCTTGATATGGTATTCGAGATGTCATGACTTGTTGGACTAAAATGATAAATGTAGTGGTGTTTCTTAGACGTACCTTGATTTGGTATTCGACATGCCAGTATAAGTTAGACTAAAATGACACAAGTGGGGGTGTTTTTAGACTTACCTTGATTTGGTATTCGACATGCCATGACTTGTTGGACTAAAATGATACTTTGTTGGTGTGTTTATTTGTAGATTTTTACCTTGATTTGGTAATCGACCTGCCATGACATGTTGGACTAAAATGATACATGGGGTGGTGTTTCTTAGACTTACCATAATTTGGTATTCCACATGCCAATATAAGTTGGACTAAAATGATAAAAGTGGTGGTGTTTTTAGACTTACCTTGATTTAGTATTCGACATGCCATGATATGTTGGACTCAAATGATAATGTAGCTGTTGTTAGATTTACCTTGATCTGGTATGCTGTTTTTATTTACCTTGATTAGATATTCGACATGCCATGACATGGTGGACTAAGATGATAATGTATTGGTTATTTGAGTTACCTTGATTTGCTATCTGACACACCATGACGTGTTTGTTTCAAATGATAATGTTGTGGTGGTTTTAAGACTCATCTTGACTTGGGTTCGACATGCCATGACTTGTTAGACTATAATTATAAATGTGGTGGTGTTTTTTAGGGTTATCTTGATTTGGTATTCAACATGCCAGTACAGGATGGACTAAATGATTAATGTGGTGGTGTTGTTTAGACTTACATTGATTTAGTAATCGACATACCATGACTTGTTCGACATAAATGATAATGTAATGGTTCTTAGACTTACCTTGATTTGGAATTAGACACGTCATTACATGTTGGACTAAACTGACAATATAGTGGTTTTTAGGCTGACACTGATTGGACTAAAATGATAAATGTGGTGTTGTTGTGTAGATTTCCCTTGATTTCGCAGTCGACATGCCATTTCGTGTTGGACTAAAATGATAATGTGGTAGTTTTTACACTTATCTTTTTTTCGTATTCTACATGGCATTACTTCTTGGACTATGGTGATAATGTGGTCGCGTTTTTTAGGATTACTTTGACTTGGTATCCGCCATGCCTAGACCTGTTGGACTAAAGTGATAATGTAGTGGTTTTTAGACTTACCTTGATTTGGTATTCGACAAGCCATGACTTGTTCGACTAAAATGATAAATGTGGAGGTGTTCTTCAGACTTGCCTTCATTTTTTATTCGACACGGGATGACGTGTTGGACTAAAATGATAAATGTGGTGGTGTTTTCTTGACTTACCTTGATTTTGGTATTCGACATGCCATGACGCCTAGAACTAAAATGATAATGTGGTGTTGTTTCTTTAGACTTATCTTGACTTGCTATTCAACATACCATGCCTTGTTGGACTAAAATGATAAATGTGGTGGTGTGTTTTAGACTTACATTGATATATTATTCAAAATGCCATGACTTGTTGGGCTATGATGATCATGTAGTGGTTTTAAGACCTAGCTTGATTTGATATTCGACATGCCACGACGTGTTGGACTAAAATAATATTTTATTGGTTTTTAGACGTACCTTGGTTTGGTATTCGACACGCAATGTCTTGTTGGACTAAAATGATAATGTGGTGGTTTTTAAACTTAGCTTGATTTGGCATTCCACATGCCAATAAAA
The DNA here is from genome assembly GCA_028554795.2 of Sinohyriopsis cumingii. Lineage (NCBI taxonomy): Eukaryota > Metazoa > Mollusca > Bivalvia > Unionida > Unionidae > Sinohyriopsis > Sinohyriopsis cumingii. The sequence continues at coordinate 58,584,368 of CM068828.1, forward strand.
GTCGGAATAAAATGATAAATGTTGCGTTGTTTTTAGACTTACACTGATTTGGTATTCCACATGCCATGACGTGTTGGACTAAGATCATAATGTGGTGGTGTTGTTTAGACTTACCTTGATTTGGTATTCGACATGCCAATAAAAGTCGGAATAAAATGATAAATGGGGTGGTGTTTTTAGACTTACTTTTATTTGGTATTCGACACGCCATTACTTGTTGGACTAAAATTATAAATGTGGTGGTGTTTCTTAGACTTACCTTGATGTGTTATTCGACATGCCAATATAAGCTGGACTAAAATGATAAATGCTGTGGTGTTTGTTAGACTTACATTAATTTGATATTCCACAGGACATGATGTGTTGGACTAAAATGATAAATGTAGTGGTGTTTTTAGACTTACCTTGATTTGGTATTCGACCTGCCAATACAAGTTGGATTAAATGATAATGTGGTTGTGTTTTTAGACATAACTGGATTTGGTATCCACATGCCATGATGTGTTGGACTAAACTGATAATGTAGCTGTTGTTAAACTTACCTTGATCTGGTATTCGATACGCCATTACTTGTTGGACTAATGTCATTGTGTAGATTTTATAGACTTACCTTGATTTGATATTCGACATGCCATGATTTGTTGGACTAAACTGATAATTGTGTTCTGTTTTTTTTTTACTTACCTTGATTTGGCATTCGACATGCCGTGACGTGTTGGACACAAATGATAATGTGGTGGTGCTTTTAGACTCTTCTTGACTAGGTATTCGACATTCCATGACCTTTTCGACTATACTGATAAATGTGGTGGCGGTTATTTTTAGACTTACCATGATTTGGTATTCGACATGCCGTGACTTGTCGGACTAAGATGATAATGTAGTGGCTTTAAGACGTAACTTGATGTGTTATTCGACATGCCATGACGTGCTGGACTAAACGATAATGTAGTGGTCTTTAGATTTACCTTGATTTGGTATTCGACATGCCATGATGTGTGGGACTAAACTGAAAATGTAGCTGTTGTTGAGACTTACCTTGATCTGGCATTCGATACGCCATTACTTGTTGGAATAAAGTCATTATGCAGATTTTATAGACTTACCTTGATTTGATATTCGACATGCCATGATTTGTTGGACTAAACTGATAATTGTGTTCTGTTTTTTTTTACTTACCTTGATTTGGCATTCGACATGCCATGATTTGTTAGACTAAACTGATAATGTGGTTCTGTTTATTTACTTACTTTGATGTGGTATTCGACATGTCATGACGTGTTGGACTAAAACGATGATGTAGTAGTTTTTAGACTTACCTTGATTTAGTATTCAACATGCAATGACTTTGTGGACTAAAACGTTAAATGTGATGGTGTTTTTAGACTTACCTTGATTTGGTATTCGACATGCCAATACAGGCTGGACTAAAATGATAAATGTGATAGTATTTGCTAGAACTACATTTATTTAGAATTTGACATGCAATGACGTGTTGGACTAAAGTGATAAATGTTGTTTTATTTGTTATACCTATATTTATTTAACATTCGACATGCCATGACGTGTTGGACTAAAATGATAAATGTGGAGATATTTTTAGACCTACATTTATTGAGCATTCGACCTACTATGTCTTGTTGGACTACAGTGATAAATGTGGTGGTGTGTTTTAGACTTACATTGATATATTATTAGACATGCCATGACCTGTTGGACTAAAATGACAAATGTTCTGGTCTTTAAACTTACCTCGGTTTGGTATTCGACGTTCCATAAAATGATAATGTGGTGGTGTTTTTTTTAGACCTACCTTGATTTGGTATTGGACATGCCAATACAAGTTGGACTAAAATGATAAATGTGTGGTGTTTTGTAGACTTATATTGATTTTGTATTCGACATGCCGTGACTTGTTGGACTAAAATGATAATGTAGTTGTTGTTAGACTTAACTTGATATGGTACTGGACATGCCATGAGTTGTTTGACTAAAATGATAAATGTTGCGGTGTTTCTTAGATTTACCTTGATTTGGTATTCGACCTGCCATGACGTGTTGGACTAAAATGATAAATGTGGTGGTGATTGTTAGACTTACCATGATTTGGTATTCGACCTGCCATGACGTGTTGGACTAAAATGATAAATGTGGTGGTTATTGTTAGACTTACCATGATTTGGTATTCGACATGCCTTAACGTGTTGGACTAAAATGATAAATATGGTGGTTATTGTTATACTCACCATGATTTGGTATTCGACATGCCATGATGTGTTGGACTAAAATGATGATGTAGCTGTTGTTAGCCATTACTTTTTGGACTAAACTCATTATGTAGAATTTTTAGACTTACCTTAATTTGCTATTCGACATACCATGACTAATTGGACTAAGCTGATAATGTGATTTTAGGCTTACCTTGATTTGGTACTCCACATGCCATGACTTGTTGGACTAAAATGATAAATTTGGTGGTGTTTTTTGGACTTACGTTGATTTGGTATTCGACATGCCACTACACGTTGGACTAAAATGATAAATGTTATGGTGTTTTTAGACTTACTTTGAGTTGGTTTTCGACCCATAATGACTTGTTGGACTAACTTGATAGTGTAGTGGTGATTATTGTGGACTTTCCTTGACATGGTATTTGACACGCCGTGACTTGTTGGAATAAAATGATAATGTGGTGGTGCTTTATATAGACGTGTGAGAACGTGCGTGAAGGAGATATTTAAATAGCTAAATGTATATTCAGTAGTTCGGAATTTTAATTTATATCTCTAATATCAGTGAAAAACTTGCTTTAAATATTTATCATCTTTACACACATCTCACGCTGTTCTCTGTAAATGTTAATTGTGACTCGATTTGAGGATAGGTAACTACTAAATTATAGCTAAGTTTAATACCGTCACGAAATGCACATAACCCTAATAATCTAGCTTTTCTACAAAAATACTACTAAAAAACAATCGATGTGGGCATAAATATAGTTTTATGTGTAATAAAAACAAATGGTCTGAAGTGCAACAACTCTTCAAAAAAAAACATTCAACACAATTTTCTTCCAATATGTTTACGGCATTTGAATGCTTTTAGTAAAAGTTCACTGGACAATTGGCATATATTTTCAGATTTAAAAGGGGTAATATTAGTTTGTTATACATGTGCCAGATAAAGTTACAATTTGTCATAAGTACCTTTCGACAGGGTCTCTAATCATGACGATAATTTTGATTTGGGGTATTAAGTGGTGCACGTGATCGGCGTTGGTGTATTTAGGTTCCCTGAGGTTTGAGTTTTCAGGCAGTTGGAACCATTCGTCATTTATCGGCATGGTATTGGAGGAACCTTCACCTTCAAGAAAGAAAATATAACGTTTACCTTTACAACCACTAAAACGTAAACTTAATAAAAGCTAAATGTAATTTAAACCAACGGACTCTAACCCCATCCACCCCAATCCTGCAATCTCTGACCTATCTCCGTCTTCAGGATCATACCCAAATTGCCAACAACCCCAGAGCAACAAAACATAATCTTTAAGGTAAGTGGTAACAAAATAGACACTTTGCATCCATCTATATCACCCCTTATGGGAGCACTCCTCTGTTTCTCTTTTACACGTTCCTAATTCGTGGTGATCATACACTTATGTGCAAATACCAGATATACAAAATCTGAGAGTAGAAGTGGCAATAGTTCTAAATTCTGTATAAAAATATTTGTAAACTAATTCAATGTCTCAGGCGAACGTATTCTCTCCAAGCCTTTATGCAAAACAATATAATCCCATTAATTTACAGCTACTCAACATATTTGTTATTGCTCTATTCAATTGTACATGTTGATGACTTTAGAAATTGTAACACAAAATCGTAACCTGTAATTTTGTCATGGTAATGTTCCCCATTTCTACTATCAAAATGCTTTTCAATGTATCTTGTTGGCTCTGTGAAAAATTCCAGGTAGGTCTCCAATAACCATGTCCCGTCTTTCTCTGAAGGATGAAAATTTATCAAATTAAAATAGGATCACATTAGGCCATTCTATCAAAATTTTATATATATGTGTGTGTGTGTGTGTGTGTGTGTGTGTGTGTGTGTCTAAATTGCCAAAACCTATGATACAAAATTAATGTAAATACTCACAGCTTAACTTTAACTCTTACCGTTTCTTTATTTTGTGGCATCTTCAAATACATGTAGAAACATTTACCTTATTTTACTAGATGATGTTAAAGGCAGTACTTCTAGCATACTCTATATCCTCGATATGCCAAACAAACTTTCAGCAGGTCACAATTATTGAATACATATACATATAACCAATTATTTCTTTGGAAAGCTCCTCTTCTGAAGTTAAATACACATTATATATATATATATATATATATATATATATATATATATATATATATATATATATATATATATATATATATATATATATATATATATATGTGTGTGTGTGTGTGTGTGTGTGTGTGTGTGTGTGTGTGTGTGTAGGTAGGTAGGTAGGTAGATAGACAGGTAGGTAGGTAGGTTTCACTTTGCTTCTGTGATCGTTCACGGTACGAATACTGTAGTTGTCAGTCACAATGCATACCTGTTCGTGATACCGGCGGTCTAATTGTTGGCGTGTCATCATCTGGGAATCAAAAAAGCATCCTCTTCATTACTCGAACCATAACGGAACGGGAATAACGAGTTATATATTCGCTTTAATGGCGATCTTCAAGTTTCGCGGCACCTCTTTTGAAATATTTCCATTTCTTTACACATGGCCTGGCGGACCAATTGTATATGACAAGGAACATTGGAACATTTGCTTAAAATGCATCAGAAACTTCTGATCCATTTTCTATTAGAAATAGTTTCCAAATGAAATATTTTTCACATAGTGCCAGGTGTTATATAGTATTCAAAGATAATTTTTTCTCCCCTTGCAACTCTAATTATCTAAACAAATTAGTGTCAGAATTGCAAAACCGACCAGACTGAACTTTAATTCGAATTCGAACAATACACAGATTTTTCAGTTACAAATTTAACACGGATCGTGATCTATTACCCCATAATATTGCATGCACGACTCATTATGTATTATGATGTTATCCCACATGAATCGCTCCAGATAATGAACCTTTTGATTAGAATATTATTGTAAATAGTAAGTGGTGACTAGGTAACCATTCTGAGTCTCGACTGAAAAATCATTACAAAATCTACATTGAATGAAGCTATGACTCTGCTGATTTATCATCGTTTCCATTCATTCAATAGTGGTGCTATGCTGAGAATACAAAACTAATCTGATTGATGAAAAATACGAATGGCAACGCAAATCAAAATTTAAAAAATTAACTTTTTTCTAAACATGTATTTAATAAGCGTTAATATTTCTACAATATTTTCCTACGTTTATCCAGAACAGTAAAGTCAGCATATTTAGCTCTATCATTCAGAGTAAATTATTGACTTCTTCTATAAATGTGAGTAACAATTTTCATTCCAGTTCTAACCATTGATGTTTTCCTAAGGTGTCCTAACATAACCGAATTTCTTCAGTATGTAAGATTGTTGAATGGAAAATTAATGTTCAATCCGTAACAAAATGGTTATATTGAAAACAAAAATCAATGTTATAACAAAACTCAGCGGATGCTTGGTTTTTCAAAATGTCCACATGTTCTTCAAAATATGTTATTTAACATCTACAATTTAAACAAACAAGCCAGAGAAAAGAAAAACCTGATTCACTATTTCCAAAAAATATGTGGTGGTGTCTATCAAGAGAACAACAAAGAGAAACAAAAAAGATTAACACATGGAAAATTATTAAACGCATTCGTGTAAAATCTGCTGACAACTATACATTTGGCGCAAATATATTTCATTCAGCATTGTGCAACTGTTGTTATACTAGTTGGAGTAAGATAATGCGCAATAACACAAAATGATTTCAGTTCGTGGTTCTTTCATGGTTTCATCTTAATAATGTTATTGAGGCATATCTATTCATTACATACACTGAAATATATCCAGTTAACCAATTTATTTATTAAAAAGGTCCGAACTAGGATGTAATGTATAGATAATGTTGCATTGTAAGACCATAGGATATTACAGTACATTGTGCATTACAAAATACATTACAATATACATTACAATACACTTTACAATATGCATTACAATATACTATACTCTCAGTTTGTTTCCTTTGTACTTTTGTCGGTACTTGGACATAAAAAAAATCATCCAGATGTTCCTTGAGATATTAAAGTTATGTATATAATGCGTCAGAAAAGACCTAACTGTCCCAGTATCCAGGTTTTAAACATTGCTTTTCATACTTCTGCGATATTTAGTTTCCTATTTGAAGACAGTTTATTGGATCAACCTTGATAAATATATTTGACCTTGGTGAAACACGGCAATTATTTCTAGCAGATCATGTACAGTTTACATTGCATTGCCATCCCTTGTATTTTCTCAAAAGCCATTAGGCATAAATTTGAATTAAATGTCTCATCTGCGTATTTAAAACCCGTTATAGTGTGAGAAAAGAATATTTAAGTACGATTGTATGCAGTGATGAAAACAAAGAAAACCAACTGGAGAGAGAGTGGGGGGGGTGGAACGAGTTTCGAAGTAACTGAATGCTTTGGGAGATGTTACCGAGAAAATGTTGCATAATCTAATTTCATTTGCATAATTTAATGTGTAAAGAGGACTTGCGTTTGTCTGTCTTGATAGAAACGAAAACTTACAGAATCTTCTGTTGTCAAAAAACATCGGCTCCTTTTCTGTTGGATGTACCACAATATCTGGATGCTGTATCATCCTGTGCCAGAGATCTGTTGTACCGCATTTTGGAAATCCAGCGATGATAAAATATGGAAGACAATATAAACGGTCTCCAGAGTCTTTTGTTATGTTGATTCCTTCATATTCGTTTTGATCTGCCTCACTTACAGAAGGAAACTGGGGGTCACTTAACAGTTTTATGTTCTGATTGAAACCACGACCAGTGTTATATCTTTTGATGTTTTTTGAATTATGGGGCAGTCCTTTCCAGTTTCCATCACTGACATTCATTTGTGTACCCCACGTCGCTTCTTTTTTTATGAAACACGGATTTTTATAATTTGGCAAGAAATCAAATTTGGGCTGGAAAAGTACAAATATGTTTGAGTTGAAGCATTGTAGCAGTCATTTTAAATGTTTGATTTTAACTTCAAATATTTATATTTTCGAAATTACTTACATGTATACATGATAAATCAGAAAAGATGGTGATTTTGGAACAATCATTATTATTAAAATCAGATCTTTCACCAACCTACGTGAAGATCTGGCAGCGACCGATTAGGGGTTATTTTCTGGTTACTTTTGAACTAGCCAATGGAAATGAGTAGTAAATGGGGCCACCCTAGGGACAATGGGACTTAGCATTAAAAACACCCCTGGGCCATTCAAGGGACAATGGAAATTTAACATGGAGAAAAACGCTGGACCACTCTAGGGATAATGGGAATTTAACATAGAGTTTGGGCTTGTCTAGGGACAAGGGGAATTGAACATGGGAATAGAGTTTGGGTTTGTCTAGGGACAAGGGGAATTGAATATGGGATTTTTTTTTTTTAAAAAAAGTTTTTTTAAATTTAAATTTAAATTTAAATTTAAAAAGGGTAGGCAATGGAAAGGCTATCTCTTTTCGAGAAATATGGCTGGCCCTGAAAAGGGCCTTTGGGTTTATGTTAATGTATCCATTAACATAAAGGGTACCGCATTGGTCTTCTTCTTGTCCTTAGGCTACGTTTCACTGTAGGACCGTGAATCAGGACTCTTTTCAGGCATCCTTGTCTTTCTACGTAGATCCTACGTATCCACAGACTGGTGTTTGTCCTGTGGACAAGAGTCCACTTGGATCGGACATACATGGGTATGTCCGTCCGGAACAACATGGAAGACACAAGCGTAGAAGATTGCACATCGGTCCACATCTTGAAGCGACGAGAACAGGTGAATCAATGCACTGAACTGCGCTTATTTATAGGTAGAGGTAGGATTGAAACGGATTGAGTTCATTCTCCAATCCAAACACGCGTTACAAAATTCAGTCAGCCCGCATCCAATCCGAAGAGATTAGTCTGTGACGTCAGTTGGTCTATATAGATTCGCTAGCGCTTGTGTGCAGTCAATCTATGCGACAGTGATTCAACATGACGGAAATTCAGAAAACGATCCATTGGGGTGCACCAGCAGGGGAGACCGCCCAAGGGAACCCGGACTTACTTTCAGAAGAGGTACATTGGGATTTTGTGGATTTTCTTACCTCGCAAGAATTTGTTCCGGAACCTTCGTCATTACCGCAAGTGGAGAATTTTAGACAGAGACAGAAAGAAGAATTGGAGAAATTTATGCAACGACAAAAGGAAGCGGAACAAGCTTTTCTCCTACAGCAACAGCAACAGCAACAAGAAGAGGTAAGAAAAAAACAACAGCAACAACAGCAAGAAGAAGTAGCAGCAAAGAAACAAGAGGGTGAAAATCAAACGGCTACGGTACTGTTGGACATTTTAGCGGAGTTAAGAAGTCTGAAACAAATGTATCAGACTTCTTTATCACGACCGAAGAGAATACGACCTTCCCGAGCTAAACACGCCAACCCTGTGACTAAGCCTGTCGTACCACCCTTAGTGATTTCAACCCAATCATCAGAAGTAGGCCTTGGCCGTGGCAAAGGCTTAAGGCAGTTAAAGTTGATTGGTTAAACTCACTCCTACACCATAAAGAAAAAAGGACCTTTTCAGGGCCACCCACATTTCTCGAAAAGAAATACAATTTCAATTTGCCAATAACTCAAAAAAAAAAAAAAAAAACCCACCCATTTTACCCTTATAGTACGTGTCTGTGTATGAGTGCGTGAGTGTAGCTTCTTATTTTAAAATCAAAACTCAAAGTCACTTACCTTATATCATTCATGTATTCTTTTATCCATTTTTTACAATCCAATTCACAATTCACCACAGAACACTTTAAAAAGTTCGTACACTTCTTCTTTCTCATTATTTAGTCTCTCTGTTTTTTGAAAATCTTCACCGTTTTTTCCTCATTTTCTTCCCTTCTTCTTTTCTTCTCCTGTTTCTTTGCCTCTTTTAAATAGAATTGTCTTCTTTCTTCCTCTTCTTCCTCTGAAGAACCCCTCTCTTCTTTCGAAGAATCCCTCTCTTCTTCCGAAGAATCCCTCTCTTCTTCTGAAGAATCCTTCTTTTCTTCTGACTCCTCTTGTTTCTTTTTTGGGCAATCTGGAGACCAATGTCCTTTTTCTTTACAATAATAACAGGTATCTTGACTTTTGTCTTTTTTAGCCCCTGTTTTTTTTTCTTTTTTGACGGTCTGGACACTCTGAAGACCAATGCCCTTTCTTCTGACAGATATAGCAAGTATCCTGACTTTTATCTCGAAAGGAAGGAGAGTAGTCCGTAGGCTGGTCTGAAGAGAATTTTCTAATGACCCCTCGCAAAGCTCTGACGAAACGTTCCATCTGGGTAGTCTCTTCCATCGTTGTACTCGGTTTGAGAGTGAAATGAATAGTGAAAGGACAAGACACACACCCTTTTATATACGCTGGTTTGTCATGACTATAAATTAGTCTATGGTGTTTAAACTTGAGTCATTTGACGTTTTGCACTCAAGATGAAACGATCCTATTCATTCGAGAAGAAAGAAGAAGAAGAAGAAAGTAAGAGGCAGAAACGTGATCTATCGCCTCGTACCAGGGCTGAAATCTTGGCACAAATTCATGCCAGTGATTTTGAAGAGGACATGAGTGAACCAGAATCCGAACCCTCTAAACCAAGTTCACCACCCTTAGTCAACCCTGAAAAGTACTATTCCATTCGAGAGACGGAAAAGCGCTCCTCTAGAAAATTTAGAACCACGGCTTACACCTACACGGTGAAGTTTAAAGATTTCAAGGCCGAAGTACCCTTGGAGAAAGCAGAAGGGTTTATCACCGAGATGTGGGATTCTTTGCTCACCTCACTCAAGCGACAATGTCAACCCAAAGAAGACGATCGCTTGACACTATCCATAGATCACGACGGTTTGAAATCCCCTGTTTGGATCGAGTTTAGCAGACCCGCAGAACTAACCCCTTCCAAAGTCATGGACAAGATTCAACACGTACAACAATCTAATGACCAGTTTGACATCACCGATGGTAAAGCCACACTGAAAATGGCTCACGTCTCTCTTCCTCAAGGGACAGGACGCAAAAAGATGTTATTGGTGGACGACCTTCGCAACATCAAAACAAGTCTCGTCCGAATTAACAACCCTCAAGACCAGATGTGCTTAGCCCGTGCCATCGTGGTGGGACGAACCTATGACAACAAGAACGACACGGTAGAATGGAAAAGAACCTGGGAGAACATTCGAAAATCGAACCGAACCAAACAACGAAACGAAGCAGAATTCCTGTTGCAACAAGCTGGCCTGTCCAAAGACACACCCTGTGGCATTCCTGAGATGCAAAAATTGCAAGATGCCCTAGCTCCACGATACACCTTGAAAGTGCACCCTCAAGAAATGCGCGGACCTCTGTTGTTTCGAGGCCAAGACTTTAAGGACGGAAAATACATTCATGTTTATCATCACGATGACCATTTCGATACCATTACCAGTATCACCGGATTCCTGGGATACAGATATTACTGTGAGAAATGTGACTATGGTTATAATAATCGAGAGCAACACAAGCATTGTGGATGGAAATGCCCAGAATGTTTGGTCTCTCCACCCTGTCTGAGCGAAGAACCAGTGCCTTGTTCGACTTGTCTGCGCACGTTTGTCAGCCCTACCTGTTACCAACAACATTTGAAAACACAAGGTTCACAGAAGAAATGTGCTTGTCAACTCCTGAGATTGTGCCCTACGTGTAGACAAGGCATACGTACCAACAGTACCAAGGCACACGTATGTCGAGGAAAGAAAAAATGTCACATTTGTCACCACATCGTGGACTTGGAACACCAATGCTACGTGCAAAAATACCAACCCCCACCAGAGAAAGAGGACGGTCACAAGAAGAAAGGCAATTTCATCTTTTTCGATTTCGAATGCATGCAAGAGACCGGCATTCACATTCCTAATTTCTGCGTGGCTCATCGAGCGTGCGAGAAGTGCATTCAAGAACCTATCTTCAGTCATTGCCCTCACTGCAGCAAGATTCCTGGAGGGCGTGAAAAAATCTTTCGGGGACCGAACACGTTAGCCGATTTTGCCCAATGGGTCTTAGACCCCATCGACAAGACGTGGAGCCAAGAGGACATCGAACTTTACGGAGATTGTCATCGTCATGCCACAGTGATGGCTCACAATTTCTCCGGATACGATGGACAGTTTCTTTTGAGATACTATACGGAACAAGGCACCGAGCGTCCTAAAGTGACTTTGAACGGAGCCAAAATCATTTTCATGCAAGTGGGACAAGTACAGTTTAAAGATTCGATGAGCTACTTGGCCATGCCTTTGAGCCGAATGCCTAAAACGTTTGGAATGACAGAAATGGCTAAAGGGTACTTTCCACACTTTTTCAATACGGAAGCCAATCAACACGCCGTTCTACCCCATTTGCCTGAGGCTCACTATTACGACCCCGACAACATGCGTACCGAACAACGAGAAGCTTTCTACGCTTGGTACCAGGCTCACGCCTCGGACCCTTTCGACTTTCAGGAAGAAATGTTAAAGTATTGTCGTTCCGACGTGGACATTTTACGACGTTGCTGTGGAAAATTTCGAGAACTGTTCATGGAACACGGAGGGGTCGATCCTTTGAAAGAAGCTTGCACCATTGGCAAAGCGTGCTCCTTAGTGTATCGACAACGATTCATGCCTGAAAACACCGTAGCTGTCATCAGCCCTCAAACGACCCACTATGTCAAGCGTCAATACTCGGTCAAAGCCCTACGCTGGTTACATTACTTGAGCGACAAGGAAGACAAATGGATTCAGCATGCCCGCAACGGAGGGGGTGAAAAGACCATCGGAATGTATTCGGTCGATGGCTGGGACTTAGAAAACCCCAAGATCGTGTACGAGTTTAACGGCTGCTTATTTCACGGATGTCCCGTCTGTTACCCTGACCGTAGCACTAAAAATCAGTTTTTACAACGAACCATGGAAGACTTGTACCAGGACACTTGTCAGCGGCGCCTAAAGTTAGAACAGCAAGGATACCAAGTGGTGGAAATGTGGGAACACGAGTACGATCACCGTTTGAAAACCGATCCCGAGTTTAAACGCCTCGTGGAAAGTTACCAGTTCATGGACCCGCTGCACCCGAGGGATAGTTTGTACGGAGGAAGGACCAATGCCACCTGTTTGCTGTACCAAGCCGACGAAGAGAAAGGAGAAGAAATCAAATACTTGGACGTGTGTTCGCTGTATCCCTACGTGTGCAAATATTGTCGCTTTCCTGTAGGGCACCCGCAATTGTTCACGGAACACATCGACCTGAAAAACATTCGACAATACGAAGGCTTGATCAAGTGTAAAGTTTTGCCTCCCACGAACCTATACCATCCCGTCTTACCTCACCATTGTCAAGGCAAACTGATGTTTCCCTTGTGCCGTACTTGTGCCGAAACGTGCAACCAGGACCAACCTTGCCATCACAGCCAGGAAGAACGTGCCTTGACGGGAACCTGGGTCAGCGTGGAATTGTTCAAAGCTCTGGACATGGGATACCAACTGTTAGAAGTGTACGAAATTTGCCACTTTCCCAAGACACAACAGTACCACAAGGGTGACCCTACTCAGAAAGGCATTTTCGCCGACTACGTGGATGCCTTTTTGAAACTGAAACAAGAAGCCAGCGGCTATCCTTCCTGGTGTCACACTCCCGAACACCAAATACAATTCAAAGAGAAATACTAAGAACAAGAAGGCATCTCTTTAGACCAGATCGAAAAAAACGAAGACAGGCGATCGTTTGCCAAAGTGATGTTAAATTGCTTGTGGGGTAAAATGGCACAACGACCGTGTTTACCCAAAACGGAATATTTGACAGAACCTTCCCGCTACTTCCAGATGATTCACGACAAAACCAAATACATGAAACACGTGGACGTCGTTCGAGAGGATTTGATCTTGGTCAATTACGAAGAAGATCTGGACTTTGTACAAGACGACCCTTTTGGAAATGTCATCATTGCGGCTTACGTGACAGCTCATGCTCGCTTAAAATTGTACGAAGCTTTAGAACTGTTAGAAGAACGCGTCCTGTACTTTGACACGGACAGTTGCATTTACATCCATCACCCGATTCAACATCACCCTGACATCGAAGGAGACCGTTTAGGAGCCTGGACAGACGAGCATCCCGACGACAAGATTCTAAGTTTCGTCAGTGGCGGCCCCAAAAATTACGGCTACGAATACCGGGACAAACAAGGAGAAGTGCACACGACGTGCAAAGTGAAAGGACTGACTCTGAATCATCGTACCAGTCGAGTGGTCAACTTTGGGGTATTGAAAGAAGCCTTGCAATCGGGAGAGGATGGAAACTTTAAAGTGACCACCTATCAACCGAACAAGATTGTACGTTTACCCACTCACCACATCGTCAGTCGACCCTTGGAAAAAGTCTATCAAATTGTATACCAGAAGCGAGTGCGACTTCCCAATCACTTTATGTTGCCGTACGGTCACGTCGGTATTGGTCTGTATATAAAAAGGAACCCTAGGCAAGATCGATAGTTCATTGTTCATTGAAGTAACTTACCATGTCGTTGACGAAGAAGAAACCAGATTGGTTAGGAGTCAAATGTTGGACATCACCGAGACCAGGATTTTGAGGCTTGGACACAAGAGGTGGCCCAGTATGCACGAGAGTTATTCAAGGAAAAAAGTTACTTTTCAACCTGTGTTAGTGACGGTGCCAGAAGAACCCGTCACCCAGGACAGGACTGTCGTGGACAGGCCTGAAAGACCCTTTCGGGAGGACACTTGTGTGACCTTACCCCCTACTATAGAACTGGTTAGAACTTTACCCAAAACATGTGGTTGTTGTACAGACACTTGTTTTTATTCCACGTTCATGGTTATCATGTGCCTTTTATTCTTGTACTTAAGCCTTTGGCTTTTATGTATTTTTGTCTTTCGTATTCATGTTTGAAACATTCAATAAACGTGTTCTGAAAAAGTATATAAACTCTTGTCTTGTTTGTTTTCGTGTCACAAGTGACATTTCTCACACCATGGCTACCTCTGCTGTCTCTGCTCCCTCTTCCTCTACTGTCAAAGTCATCGACGAACACTTAGATCGTGCCAGTTGGGAGGCTTTGTATCTTCGCCATCCCTTTAACATGCTCATTGCTGGACCTAGCGGTTCAGGCAAAACCGAATTCGTCAAACGTTTGATCGAACATAAACATCATTTGATCGATCGGCCACCTCAACGGATCGTGTGGTGTTACAAAGAGTGGCAATCGGCGTACAACCTCTTGCGAGAAAGTCAAGGCGATTCCATCGTGTTTGTGGAAGGCATTCCTAAAGAAGACGACAGCATCGTCTCTGACTCCCGTCAAACCCATTTGGTTATTTTCGACGACATGTTAGGAGAAGATGAAGAAGAAATTAAATTGTGGTTCACGCGCAAAGGGCATCACCGTAATGCCAGTGTCGTTTACATCACCCAAAATTTGTTTCAACAAAGTAAAACCCATCGCACCATCAGTCTCAATGCGCATTACGTGGTCTTGTTTAAAAGCCCTCGAGATAAATCGCAAGTGCAAGTCTTAGCCAAACAGTTAGGAACGCCTTGGCTGACTCAGGCGTACGACGATGCCACTCAAACGCCACACGCCTATTTACTCGTCGATTTGAAACCTACGACTCCCGATGATTTGCGATTTCGTACCCACTTGTTTCACCACTGGTGCCAAGACGGAGGGCCTGTCCTGTACACGTCTCCGTCCTCGACTTCATTTCACTCCCCATAAAAAAATCTATAAAAAACCTCAGACCCTTTTCGTCTGTCTCACACAGTGTGAACATGACGTCCCTTCAGTCGCATCTTCCCGTCAAATTGATTCGTGCCTTGTATGGCATCAGTCGAGAAAAAGATCCACAAACACGAGCTCGTGTCTTAGAAGCTAGTCTCAAAGAAGTCTTACGATGGTTCACGGTGACGGCACGTCAATTACTCCAAGGAATCATTCAGATTTCTCATCAAACCAAACGCTTTTTTGATCGAAACAAAGTCGCTTTGGTCAAACTGGCCGATCCCCGCATCGACACTCAAACCAAAAAACAAATCATTTTGAAACCTGGAGGGAGCGGTACTCTAGGAGGGGTCATCATTCGCTCACTCTTAAGATGGGATCCTAATGCCCCCAAAGTTATACCCAAGACCAAAGTCCAACGAAGCCCCAAGAAGAAAAAGACCAGGTCCCCAAGGAGAACTTCTCCAGTGGCAGGACCCTCCTCTGACCAGACACCACCACGCCGGAAAAAGAAAAGAAGCCCCCAGAAAAATAAACAGAGAAAAAGTCCCCAGAAAAAGAAAAGTCCACAAAAGAAAACTAGTCGCAAGAGAGGCACTTCGGCCAGGACGCAACCTTACACTCGCAAACCACGATCTGCCACGGGAGTGACTGCGTCTCCGGCATCCTCACGTTTATCCACTTCTCCGTTGATGACACCAGGAACTGAAGAGTACTTGGAGACGTTGATCACACCAAGAACTTCTCCGTTAATGACCCCCAAAAGAACTTCCCCAGTGGCAGGACCCTCCAATTTAGTGGCAGTGGCTGCTGCTCACAAAGTACCTTCTCCCAAAATCAAAGTCCATGAAAGATCGGGCATGTTACAAAGTTTACTGGATTTGTCCAAGCAAGAACTGGCTCGATTTAGTCCGTTGCGTACCCCTGCACGACGTGTCATGCCTGTCCTCAAACTGATACGACGTAAAGACAATCAGTGGCGACGCGTTCCAGTATAAAAAAGACCTGTGACCAAGTAGGGTATCAGTGTTTTTTTGGTGCTCCTGAAGACTCAAAGATGTCACCCTCCAGAAAACCCCAAGGAAAGAAAAGGAAAGGACTGCCACCACGTTTAGCCAAACATGGGGACATGTTATCTGTCCTGCCCAAAGCTTCTCCACCCCTACGAAAAAAACTCATTCAAACAGCCTCCAAAGAGATCATCGATACCGTGTGCGAATGTTGTTTGAACGTTTTGAAAGGCACGATCCCCTTGTCCAAACACCAGAAACAATGCTTAAGCAAGCATCGTCACGTTCTTCGCCAAATGGTTCGAAAGAAAATTCCCATTCGTCAAAAAAAGAAGATGTTGGTCCAACGTGGAGGCATTTTGCCTCTCTTGTTAGGTCCCATACTGAAAGGAGTCTTGGGAACCATGTTGGGAGGACTGGTGGGAGCAAGATAAAAAGGCCTCGGAAGTCCCAAGATCTCAGAATCGACCCCTGACAACCCCATGGAAGGATGAAAACTAGCTTTAGTGCCTTACAAACGATGGATGGAATACCATCGGTGGCAAGAACAACGCACCCCGCATTTACCTCCCAATCCCAATTTGAGCGAGATGTCCCAGTTACAACACGAATTGCAGTCCTTGATGGATCGCCAAGATTTGTCCGAAACAGAAAAATCGCAAAAGTACGGTCAACTCTTGCAACGACTGCAACTCTTTCACCAGAAAGCTTTAGACGAAACAGCTCTACCCACTCTGAAAGATTTTAAGACCTTGATGAAAAGTCCAGCACCATCACCAGTACCAGTACCAGTACCAGTACCACCAGTACCAGTGACCAAGACAGAAAAAGGAGAAGAAGAAGAGGAAGGGTTTCAAACTCCACCAGAAAAAGTACGCAAGTTAACAACACCACCTACCTCCAGAATTGGATGGATTAAAAAGATGATGGCCACCCCTTCTTCATCACAAGAGAAAAAGAAAGTGAAGACAGAAGTGAAGACAGAAGTGAAACAAGAACCGATATCCCCCGCTCAGACATCCTTCTCTTCGACACCTATTGCCGGCCGCACACGCAAAGCATTGCAATCCAAGAAAGTACCCCAAGAGAAAAAGAGTAGCATCCTCCAAAAGTGGGTGTCTTATTAACACAAAAAATAAAAATGGAAGAAGTCTTAGCCAGCATTTACTACGATCCCTCCCATCCTGCAGGTTACGCAGGAGTTCAAAAATTGTATCGTGCTGCCAAAACTCGACTGAAAAGTCTCCGTTTACCTCAAGTGCAACGATGGTTACAGGAACAAGCTACCTACACTTTACACAAACCCATTCGACGCAAGTTTGCCAGAAGTCGCACCCGAGTGGAAGGCATCGATCATCAATGGCAAGCCGATTTAGCCGATGTCTCTCATTTGGCCAGCTACAATCGTGGCTACAAATATTTGTTTTGTGTCATCGACGTCTTTTCCAAATTTGCCTGGGTCGTGCCCTTGACTTCCAAATCGAGCAGCGAGTTAGTGCGAGCCCTGCAACGGGTGTTGAAACAAAGCGGTCGTCACCCTCTTCGATGGCAAACGGACAAAGGCACCGAATTTCTGAACCAAGCTTTCCAAAAAGAATTAAAGAAACGTGACATTCATTTTTTTACCACCGAGAATCCCGAAACCAAAGCCAGCATCGTGGAGCGTTTTCAACGCACTTTGAAAGAACGCATGTGGAAATATTTTACGCATTACCACACTCTGAAGTACATCGACATCTTACCACACCTGGTGCAAGCGTACAACCAATCTTACCATCGAAGCATCGGACATGCCCCGCAAGACGTGACTCCCGACAACGAAGTGCTGGTGTTTGAGCGTCTGTTTGGTACGTCCCCGACGAGGGCTGTCCCCGAGAAAAGTGGAATGTTGGCCGTAGGAGATTGGGTGCGCATTGGCAAAACCAAACGCACTTTCGACAAAGGTTACTTACCTAACTGGACGACCGAACTGTTTCGCGTCACTGGACGAGTGCATGGCCGTCATCCTGCCGTCTATAAATTGGAAGACATGAACGGAGAAGTGCTCAAAGGAACGTTTTATTTGCCCGAGTTACAACGTGTCACCAAAAAAGAAGACGACGTGTACGACATCGAAAGCATTCTCGAACGCAGAACCCGTAAAGTGGGCAAACGACGTGTCAAAGAAGTCAAAGTACGTTGGAAAGGATATCCACCCAGTTTTGATTCTTGGATCGACGCTTCGCAAGTCATCGACTATAAAAAGAAGTGACCATCATGCCCTTTCACACAGACGCAGCTACGTCGACCACTCCTCCTTCACCCAGTTCTTCTGTGCAAGATTTACAAAAACAACCCTTGTGGGTGTGGTGTGGAGAACGTATGCCTAAAACGCAAATCGTCTTTTTCTGCCAAATCTTCGTGGTGTATTGTGTCATCGGGGCAGCCATCGCCAATTTGAGTTTGCAACAAGGAGACAAACAATTGTGGACCATTTTATTGAGCAGTTGCATCGGTTACCTGCTTCCTAATCCCTCCCTGAAATTCACCTCGAACGGGAACCACGGGAACCTTGTGTCCAGTGCCAGTGCCAGTCACCACTCCAACCACAATCAGAACCCCATTTTGGGCGGAGACACGCCTCTGACGTCCACTAACCCCTCGGACAGCCACAGAACTCTGGAATTATGAGTCACCAAAACCAGTTTTACTTAACCTTACCCAGTGACAGTTCCATGGAGGTGTTTCCCAAGAACACGTTGTGCTGTTACACGGCCAAATTACCTCAAGCCATCCCCTTAGATCACGAAGCCCATTGGGAAGTGGCTTTAGTAGAAATGATTCACCCGACCCAAGTCCTCAATGTCCTTCCCAATCAAATTTTTTTTGATGTGGAAGTTCATGACGAACAATTGCAACAGTGGATGGATAGCAATGTCAAATATGACAAGAAAACCCGTACACAAAAGTACACCACCTATCACTTGTTCATTTCCCCAGGCTATTATTTTAGTGGTCAACATTTGGTCAGCACCATAGCCTCCAGGTTTAATGCCGTGTTTCTGAAAGCTTTGGAGCATGTTAACAAAAGTGTCACCATGGAGTACCACAAAACAGCTCGTCGCTTCTTGATGAAATTTGAACGGAGTAAAATCCTGTCCATTTTATTTTGTCCTGAATTGTATGACATGTTGGGCGGAGACATGAACCTGAGAATGAGCATGATGAAGAAAAGCGAATTACCCATCGTTTACGACAACGAGTCTTTTAGCAAGTTATTTCGTGCCCCGGTAGAACTGAACCAAGGACTGAATTTGATGTTTGTGTACTCCGATGTGGTGGAGTATAACGTGGTGGGACACACCCCCGTACCGTTACTGCGTGTCATTCCTTTCAAAGTGGATTCTGCCACGAACACTGACGAGGAAGGTGGAAACACTTACCACGTCCACCGCGAATTTGTACATCCTCACTATTTGCCTGTCAGTAAGTCGTATTTGGACACGGTCAACATTACTATAAAAGGAGATTTGGGACAAAATATTCCATTCACCAAAGGAAAAGTCACGGTGAAACTCCATTTTCGAAAACGGTTTTCTCACGATTCGTAAGTCATGTATCCAGTGTACCGAGGGGTTGCTCGACAGCGAGAACACGGTTTAGGAGATATGTTAAAATCGGCCTTTCGTTCGGTGGCCCCGGTGTTGAAACCGATGGTGACACGCGGATTGCACGCCTTGAAAGATGCGGCACTGACGCAAGGCAAAGAATTTCTCCAAAATGTCATCATCGACAAACAAAACCCTAAAGACGCCTTCATGAGGGCAGGCAAAAATGTCTTGCTGCAAACGGGCAAAGACATTTTGGGTCACCGAGAAACACCTATAAATGCCCTGCACGCTACCGAGTCAGGCATTCAGCAAGGACAAGGCAGAAAGAGACGACGAAGAAAACACCCTTTCACCAGACTTCAAGCTATAAAGGCCAAGAAAAGAAGAACCGTTCGAGACTTAGACGTTTTCGATTATTGAGAAAAGAGACAAAAAAATGATGCACCGAGAATCTTGCGCTTGTTCCAAGACGGAACTGGATCTGTTTGCCATGCCCCCCACGATGATGACGATGCAAGAATCACAGTGGGTGGAATTTCACCCCGTCTCCTCACTGACCGATTCCGCTCCCATCGAGTTTGAAATCAAAGGACAGCCCGAAGATTACATCGATCTGAATAGCAGTTACTTGTACTTGAAAGTCAAAGTTCAAGATAAGACTGGAGGTGCTATAGACGATGAAGCAGTAGCTCCCGTCAACAATTTCATGCATTCCTTGTTCAGTGGAGTGGACTTGTACTTGAATAACAAACTGGTCAGTAGCAGCATGGACACTTACCCTTATCGTGCCTACCTGGAAAATCTCTTGACGTACGGAATAGATGCCAAGAACACTCATCTCAATGCCTGTGTGGTATGGGAAGCTGATGAACCTACCAAGTTTGAAATATTGGAAACTGATGAAAAGAAAGACAACAATGATGGATTTCTAGAACGAAGAAAGAGAATCACGGGAGCCGACACAAGTTTAGAACTGATGGATCGTTTGCATTTGGACATGTGGTTGCAAGAAAAGTATTTGCTGAACGGGGTGGATGTCCGCCTGAGACTGAATCGTAGGAGTGCCGCTTTCCATTTGATGGCTGATAGTGACGGTTACAAAACCAAAATCCTAGAAGCCAGACTCTACGTACGCCGTGTGGAAGTGTTACCTAAAGTGGGAAACGACATCAGTCAGACGTTGAGCAGAACGACTGCCAAGTATCCCATGCGACGCGTGGAAGTGAAAACCTTCACCATTCCCAAGGGACAGCGATCCATGATCGAAGATCATCTGTTCCAAGGACAGTTACCCAAACGTTTGATCGTTGGTATCGTCGAGAATACAGCCTTCAACGGAGCTGCCGAAAAAAATCCTTTCTACTTTCAACACTTTGGCGTGTCCAAAATCGAAGTCAGTCGTGATGGCAAGACCTTGTGTACCCGACCTTTCGAACCTGACTTTACCAAGAAGAATTACTTGAGATCGTACTTGTCCCTGTACGAAGCCACTGGACAGTTAGGAACCAATACCAGTCACGGTATTACGTACGAGGATTATGCAGGAGGCTACGCTTTGTGGGCTTTCGATTTCACTCCAGACCAAGGCAGCGACGAGGGACATTTCCACCCTATAAAATCCGGCCAGATTCGTGTGGAAATTCAGTTTAAAGACCGAGACCCTGATGAAACGGTGAACGTCATCCTGTATGCAGAATTCGATAATACCATAGAAATCAACAGTTTGAGAGAAGTCATCCTAGATTACTAGAAACCATGGAAGACTGTTATCCCTCTTTACCTAGTGGAGAAACTTTTAGTGTTGGATTATTGTTAAAAAATGTTAGAGTTGTTGTTGTTTAGTGTTAAGTGATTTTTGAATAAAAAATGTTGTGTTTTGAAAAAAATGCCTTTGTCTTTTGTTTAGCTATAAGAATGTTGGATTGATGCTCTTTCATTTCTTACTATCCCTCTCATGACACTCACTAAACGTTGCGACTCAAAAACCGTGTGGGGGATGTTTTCCTTCACGTCCGCGCTTTGACTTTAAGAACCGGTTTGTTTCCAGTCTAACCATCCGTTGTCGACTCATCCTCCTAAGAAGATGTGTTCCAAACTAGCTAAGCTCAACGAAGCCTACGTGAATTTGCATAGGGTCAGACACAGTCTGATACCGAAACCAGAAGAAATAGAGAATGTGAGAATGTTAAAAATCACTGAAGACCTGATAGAAGAGCTTTTCAGAGAAGAAATGAACAGGGAAAAAGAAGAATGGACAGAGAAGTACAGACTTCAGAGACAGCAGCAACAGCAGCAACAGCAGCAACAACAACAACAGCAGCAACAAGAACCTGAAGCTGACAGAGGCTTTGTCGATTGATCTCTCAATTTGCTTGATTTGTTTACTGTGTAAAATCGGCTTCGTGTATAATTTTAAAAGTTCTACTGAGTGCGGCCACCACCATCACCGATTAAAATAGAATAAAGGAACAGGAAAACAAGAGCAAAGAAATAATACCAAGAAGAGGATTGATTTTGCTTGACTTGTTTACTGTTTAAAACAGACGTTATTCCTGCTTTCAAAACATTGCGCTGAGAAAACACACAGACTAATTGAAGATGGCGGACTGTTCAGATGGACGTTGCAGTGCTTATGTGCAAATCATGGATAATTCTGTTTATGAGACTCGCTCCAGGAAGAAATATACTGAACTGGAAACAGAAAATGAAGGTGATTGTACTGTACATGGGAATTGTGGTTTAAATGCTTTTTATGACGCAGATTTGGTGAGTGATGAGCCTGACAATGCAAACAAGGCAGATCTATGCTCGCAACCTCAGTACACGAGTACACAGAATGTTGATAATACATGTTTTGACAGAGATGCCCAAGATTCGAGTCACCGTTGTAACAGCCCAACATATCAAGATGTCATATCTCAGGTTCCCAATCAGGACTATATTAGAAGACTTGATCAGGAACTAGATAATCTACCCAGAGACATGTATATTGAGAAATTGCTAGAGGTTTCACATGACAGTGAAGATATTGTAACCTGGTACAGGTCAGTTTTATTTAGTAGAGCACGAGGTTTTCCTGGCTGTCCATCTGGATATTTGGTTGTTAGAAAAAACAGAAATGGTGTAAGTAGTTTAATAAAATATGCAAGGGATTGTTATTCTTTAGCTATATTTATAAAAGGGGATCCTTGCGAGATCGATTCTATTTTTAGCAAGAAGAAATCAAACCCTAATGTACAAGCTGAACATTGTGAACATGACGATGAACATAGCTCAGGGCAAGCAGAACAAGTGATTAATTCAGCAAGACTCTCGCTAGCGGAAATCAAGAGTGATTGCGGTCATCTACAACAAACTGTCGTTTCGCTCAGAGAAGAGATTATATCTCTGAAGGCAACCCAAATCACATTGGTGAATATGAATGACCTTAATGCATTCCGTGCTGATGTAAACAATAAGGTACAGGCACAATCTCAAACAATAGAACTGCTCCGTAATGAGATTACGTCACTGAAAACTACTCAAAGCGTGTTGATGAAAGAAAATGAAACTCTCCACACCATCACCGAGCAACTTAGAGTTAAGCTGATGAAATCTTTGAGTAAACCCATGTCTTATGCGGATGTCGTTCGCACGAATAGTCCAGCTGTAAGTAACCTATCATGTAGTCCCAATGGATGTGGTGATAGCTCTCCATCAGTTGCTGCTCAGAACAAGATTCATGTGTCTAACTGTTCATCTTCCGTCTTGATCGACTCTAACAAAACTGGTTGCGATACACACTGCCGCCTATCAAGTGAATCTCAGAACAGAACTGCAGTGTCCAACTGTTTGTCTCCCGTGTTGGTTGAGGCTGACGACTCTACACCAGGTACAACGGCAGTGGAGTCACGAACCGGTGTAACGGCCCAAACAACTATGGAAAAGAGTGGGGTCAGTGCTCTGCAAACTCTGGTTTCAAAAAGTTCGGATATAATTTCACAGACTTTCGTTAGAAGACATATCGCCCCCTTCGATGGAAATATCCCACAGATTTATAAAGCCAGTGTTCATCCTGATGTGACAAATGTTGTACGCACACCCATTCAGAATCAAAATAAACTGTTAACTTCGACTTCGACCAGGATAGAGAACGCTAGGCATCCGATTACTAGCAACAGTAATGTGAAAGGTATAGACTTGAAAACCCCTCCTAGCAAGATACCTACCGTTATTGGGGGTCAGGTAGAAAGACCTAGATCATTTGGTAAATCAGGTTTAGAAATAGGTTCAGAGAGTATTGTTGGACATGAGGATGTTGATGTCAAAAATGAGAATGTTGTATTCGAAGGTATAGTTAGACGTAGAACAAGGCGCTTTTATGTGGGTGGCATTGGCGTCAAATCTACTGCTGAAGGCCTCGGTAAATTCTTGAAAGAATACGATATAGATCCGTTATCCATAAAGTTTATCCACAGTAGACGTAATTGTCTATCGGCCAAGCTGACTGTATATAATTCAGACTGCGACACTGTTGAAAATGATGTAACATGGCCAAAAGGTGTTTATGTAAGAAGGTGGTATGGGAATCAATCTTGGCGAGACAGGTTTAGCAATCGCGATCAGGAGGCAAATGAAGGTGCAGGATGCGATATTCTGTGACTAGGGTGACAGTTAATTGTTCATAAATTTGCCATTATGTTCTGTCGTAAGTTAATGTGTTTTGTCATCTTTGTCATTTTAGTCCTGCTTTCACGATGCATAAGTATTAATATGCCTATATTGCAAGTTAATATGAATCTTAATATACTGACCTGGAATGTTAGAGGAATTATGTCCTCTGCTCTTAGCTTTAGTGCAATGCTGGATAAATATAATGTTGACGTAGCTTGCGTAACTGAACATAAACTATTACAGCACATACTTCCATTTTGCGATACTATTCGTTCTGATTATAAATGCACTGCTAAGGCAGAGGATATTTCCTCTAATTGTATGTTAATAAAATGTGGTAAAGGAGGAGTTGCAATCTTCTGCAAAACTTCTCTCATGAGATATGCTAACTTTATAGATGAAGTTAATAGTGACAGAGTTGTTGGCATAGAATTCAAATTTCCTGATATGCAAAATGTATATATTTTTTGTGTATATATGCCGACCCTATTATATGGCATAGATTGTTACAAAGCGCAAATTGAGTTGATTCAAAATCTCTATGATCAGCACTCACAGCTGGGGGACGTGTATTTTACTGGTGATTTCAATGCAGTAGCTGAACCAGCCACTTTCAGAGATTACAAAGATAGAGTATTTCATGAGTTCTTGCGATATAATAATCTAGTGAGTGCTGGACATTTAATAATATGCACTGGTTCCCGCTATACGTTCACCCCAGCAAGAACGATGATTGATCATTTTGTACTGTCGGATCAATGCATAGGTAGATTACGAAGTGTGCACATTGTTTCAGATCACGAAGAGCACGCGATATCTGACCACCTCCCTATCCTTACTTCCCTTCGTACAGTGACCTGTGGGAGAGACTTCAGACAGTCTATGAAGAGAAACAACATAGCCTGGAATAAATTAAACGCTGATATCTTGAAAAACTATCAATCTGAGCTGGACCTTCGCCTGAAAACTTTAGATATAGATACTATTTCGGACAATGTTGATAGCTTTTACCGGCACATTGTTAATGCAATACAGCAGTCAAGCGACATCGCGCTTCCAAAGTCTAAATTCAATTATCATGCCAAACCATACTGGTCAAATGAACTCAAAGAAGCACATAAACTTCAAAGACAAGCTAGGTATACTTGGATAAATGAGGGAAGACCGAGGGGTAGTCAATTTAATTCTTACAGAGAATATAAAGATAAGAAGAGAGACTTTAGAAACGTTCAAAAACTGGCTGTGGAAAAATATATGGGGGAGGTGTATGAAGAAATTGAAAAAGCACATGAATGCGATGTAAGACACTTTTGGAAAATGATCAACATTAAGAGAGGGAACAATACAAATTTTTGTCAGGAACTATCAACTGATGGAGTTTGTGTCCGTGATGATGATTCCATCGCAAATGGCTTTGCTAGATACTATGAGGACATTCACACGCCGAATTTAAACCATAGTTTTGACGGAAACTTTTATGAATTTATAGAGAGAGAATTAAATCGGGGTCTACAGGACGAAGTAAGCCATATCGAGGCCTTACAGACCAGTATCAGTTTAAACGAAGTAAGAGAAATCATTAAAGGTCTAAAGAAATCAAAAGCATCGGGCCATGATCAAATTTGCAATGAACATTTGATCTATGGCAGCGACTACCTCATCGAGTGTATGACAATTTTATTTACTCGGATGATTGATCAATCTTACATACCTGTAGATTGCAAAAAAGGGTTAGTAATACCACTGTACAAAGGTAACAGAAAATCAAAGAACTCCCTCGAAAGTTACAGGCCTGTTACTTTACTGCCTGTTATCTACAAAACCTTTGAGAAAATTATTCATGAACGTTTGGTAACTTGGCTCAAAGATACTAATTCTAGTATACCCAGTTCACAACAACATGGTTACCAAAAAGGTTTAGGCTGCACAACAGCGAGTTTTGTGCTGTTGCAATCAGTACAATATAATGTAAACATGGGTTCACGGGTTTTTGCTGCTTTTCTTGATACAAAAAAGGCATTTGATACCGTGTGGCACGAAGGACTGCTTTTTAAATTATTCACGTTGGGAATTACGGGTAAATCCCTTTTTATATTTTTTAACATGTATACAAATTTACAGAGTAAAGTTCTTGTAAATGGGCAATTTTCAGATTGGTTCTCAATTGGCCAAGGAGTGAGACAAGGGGGTGTTTTGTCAACCTTGATGTACACAATATTTATAAATGACTTGCTGCTACAGTTAGAAAATAGTGGATTTGGAGCAAAGATTGGATCCTTAGCTGTGGGAAATCCAACCCTAGCTGATGATATTTCACTTTTGGCTATATATCCTAGCAATCTACAAAAGCTGTTAGATATAGCATACGACTACAGTAATAAGTGGCGATTCGAGCTTAGTGTTACAAAGTCATACATTATCATTTTCGGACCCCAATACAAGAATTTTATCAATATGAAATGGTATCTTGGCCCGTCATGTTTGCCGGTCACCGATTCGGCAACACACCTGGGTCACCGGATTAACTCAAAGCTGACGTCGCATGACGCAATACTCGATGCATGCAAGAAAGGGAAAAAATCTTTTCACGGTCTGTTTGGTATTGGCATTAAACCGAATGGTTTAAATCCTTTGGTTGCTGCAAATGTAATTAAAAAGGTAATTTTCCCTTCAATGTTTTATGGAAGTGAATTATGGTGTAACATTTCAAAAAGTGACCTCGCTTTATTGGATAAAACTCTGAGGTATTTTGCCAAACATTTACAAGGTTTTCCAATACATACAAGATCAGACATTGCCCTGGGAATGCTAGGATGGACATCAGCGCAGTCCGAAATTGATAGAAGAAAATTGATGTTTTTACACAGATTGTGTTTGATGCCTAACAATGTACATACTAAACGTGTGTTTAACGTTGCGTTATTTCACTTCATTCTGAGCGGATGCATGTCAAGCTGCGGGTTAATTTCAAATTTATATTATACCTCAAAGAAGTTTGACTTGCTCGGGTATCTAACTGATTATTTACATCATTCTGAAATTCCAGATAAACATAATTGGAAAGAAATTGTAAGGTCAAAAATTGTTGGTCTTGAAAATAGCCTCTGGAGAGTTCGTATGTCTAATCAAGCAGATTTTGATAGATTCTCTTCGATACACGAATACTTACGACCTGCCTCAGTGTGGCAGTGGGCTAAAACTAGACAACACACTAAGGTATTTACATATGTAGCTAAACTATGGGCTGCTGTTCCACAAACACAGCTTGATATGTGTATTAGATGTGGGAATGTTTATACAGACTTGATACTTCATTGTTGTGTTAGTTGTCCTTATATGTCGAACTTTCGAAATTCTTTCTGGGATTTCCTTACTGATAAATTTCCCCTGAGCCTGCACATTACGTTATTTAATGCAGAAGATGAGCTGCAACTACAATATCTTTTAGGTAAAAGGTTACCATCAGGACTAATCGACAAAGAAAACTCCAAGCTATTCGTCCTGTATGCAGCATACTTTGTCATGCAGTGTGCAGCTATCTTCTGTAAATAAGGTACTGAAACTTGCAACTTATGAGTTGACGAACACTTTGTTGATTGATATTGTGTAAGAATTTGTATTCCAATATAGAATATTTATTTTTTTTTTTTTTTTTTTTTTATATTTATTGATTGTATTCAGATGATTTATTCTTATATCATGTAATCTTCCATGGAAGGAAATAAAGATGATGATGACTCATCCTCCTAAGAAGATGTGTTCCAAACTAGCTAAGCTCAACGAAGCCTACGTGAATTTGCATAGGGTCAGACACAGTCTGATACCGAAACCAGAAGAAATAGAGAATGTGAGAATGTTAAAAATCACTGAAGACCTGATAGAAGAGCTTTTCAGAGAAGAAATGAACAGGGAAAAAGAAGAATGGACAGAGAAGTACAGACTTCAGAGACAGCAGCAACAGCAGCAACAACAACAACAGCAGCAACAAGAACCTGAAGCTGACAGAGGCTTTGTCGATTGTCGTATCGACACCAAAGAGTTCTTCTTCTCTTTCCGAAGAAGCAGACCTATCGCCAGAAAGTCTATCCTCAGAGGACATCGCATTCTTAGAAACTAAAAAAGATTGCCATAGCAAACAAAAAAACAGCCCTTTTCAGGGCTACCCAATACTCTAGAAAAGAAATAACTATCCATTTGCCAATGTGTGTAGGTAGAGTAGTGTGAAAATAAACACTAACTCTTTTTTAAAAAATGTGAGGGTATGTGTTTGTGAGTTTGTGTGTTTGTAAGTGATCAAGTACGTTGGTGTGGATAGTAGATTAAAATGATGTCTTTATTTGGTGTTTGAGGTGTAGATTTCGAGGTTAGATTGGATTGCTTTGAGTATGTGGATAGTCAATTGAAGTGATTTATAAAAAAATTTAAAATAGTGATGGGTAGAATAAAAAAGTGAGTGTTTCTTTTAGGTCCGCGCGTTGTTGTTATTTTTTTTTCGGTCATGATCAATTTTATGTTTTTAGGGGGATGTTTTCCTTCACGTACGCGCTTTCGCTATAAATTGAAACTCGTTCGGCAGTCCAACTACCCTTGTTGATCAACACCAAAAATGAACACGAGACTGGAGAAACTGTTGGAACTTCATGTGCATCTGGAATATGCCAGGCGCATATTAAATGAACTGGCCGCGGAAGCCATTGTGGAGGAGGGAAGGATAAGAGAGGAGGAGGAAAGAAGAAACAAAGAAGAGGAGGAGGAGAGAAGATATAAAGAAGAAGAGGAAAGAAGATACAAAGAGGAGGAGAGAAGATACAAAGAAGAGGAGGAGGAAAAGGAGAGAAGAAGAAGAAATTTCAGAATCCCAGAGAGCGAAAATTGGGATTCTGAAGCGACATATCCTGCCTCTGCTCTCTCCCCCCAAAAGGTAAAAAGTAACTGGGGAATAAGATGTGTATGCGGTGCCAGGCCTGGAAGGTGCCACCATTAACCAGGTGTCCATGAAGTTCCAAACAAAAAACAGCCCTTTTCAGGGCTACCCAATACTCTAGAAAAGAAATAACCATCAATTTGCCAATGTGTAGGTAGAGTAGTGTGAATATAAACACTAACTCTTTTTTAAAATAGTGTGAGGGTATGTGTTTGTGTGTTGGTGCTTGTAAGAGCTAAGGTATGTTTGTGTGAATAGTAGATTATGGGTTTCTTTATTGTTTCTTAGCGTAGGTGAAGAGTATAGTTAGGGTTTTGTAAGCGCTCACGTACGATTGTGTGGATAGTAGATTATGGATTTTGTTTATTGTTTCTTAGCGTATGTGGAGAGTATAGTTTGGGTTTTGTAAGCGCTCACGTACGATTGTGTGGATAGTAGATTATGGATTTTGTTTATTGTTTCTTAGCGTATGTGAAGAGTATAGTTTGGGTTTTGTAAGCGCTCACGTACGATTGTGTGGATAGTAGATTATGGATTTTGTTTATTGTTTCTTAGCGTATGTGGAGAGTATAGTTTGGGTTTTGTAAGCGCTCACGTACGATTGTGTGGATAGTAGATTATGGATTTTTGTTTATTGTTTCTTAGCGTATGTGGAGAGTATAGTTTGGGTTTTGTAAGCGCTCACGTGCGATTGTGTGGATAGTAGATTATGGATTTTGTTTATTGTTTCTTAGCGTATGTGAAGAGTATAGTTTGGGTTTTGTAAGCGCTCACGTACGATTGTGTGGAAAGTAGATTATGGATGTTGTTTTAATGATTTGCGTGTGTAAATAGTAGATTTGGGGTTTGTTTATTGTTGCTTCACTTATGTGGATAGTATATTATATGAAATGAGAAAAGTAGGGATGTTTTCTTTCACGTCTGCACGATGTTAGGTCATGATCTAGGTAATATCAATTTTATGTTTTAAGGGGGATGTTTTCCATCACGTCCGCGCTTTCACTATAAGAACCCACAGTATTCGTCGTTCAAACCATTCTACAAAGAAGATGGCTTCGAACCAAATTGACAAGATGCAAACATTGCAAGACGTTTTAGACAATTTAGGAATGATGGAGCAGATGTTAATAAGACTCGTTGAAGACCACTATTCCTATAGTCCCCATCGTGTAAAGATGGAAATTAATAACTTGAGAAAGGTAAAGGACAAGATAAGTGGTGTCATGAAAGAGATAAAGGAGAAGAAGGAGGATGAAGAGGAAAGGATAAGGATGAGAGCATGGAATGAAAAAATTGAAAAAGAAGAAGAAAATGAAAAGAGGAAGAAAGAAGAGAAGGAAGAGAAGAAGAAAGAAGAGGAGGAGAAAAAAAGAAAGAAAAGAAGAGAAAGAGTGTTGGAGATAAAATAAGAAGTTGGTGGAGAAAAAGAAGAAATTAGAAGCAGAAGAAGAAGAAAACCCAAAGGCCCTTTTCAGGGTCAGCCATATTTCTCGAAAAGAGATAGCCTTTCCATTGCCTACCCTTTTTTAAATTTAAATTTAAATTTAAATTTAAAAAAACTTTTTTTTTTAAAAAAAATCCCATATTCAATTCCCCTTGTCCCTAGACAAACCCAAACTCTATTCCCATGTTCAATTCCCCTTGTCCCTAGACAAGCCCAAACTCTATGTTAAATTCCCATTGTCCCTAGAGTGGCCCAGCGTTTTTCTCCATGTTAAATTTCCATTGTCCCTAGAGTGGCCCAGGGGTGTTTTTAATGCTAAGTCCCATTGTCCCTAGGGTGGCCCCATTTACTACTGAAATGCAACTTTCAGCCATGTCCCTCAGTCTCAAAAAAGCTAAGAAACAAGACTGCATTTGATAAAATTAGCGAGCATGGTAATAACATTGGCCACCAGAATATGACCCCTAAACAGTAGCTGACAGATTTTCATGTGCATTTAAAGATCTAATTTTCATCAGATTTTGAAACAATTAACAATCACATAATTTTGAACATATAATGTTTATATGAAATATCTATATAATGCTTATCGAATACTTAGGTATGTATTCTCTGATATCATTTGCTTAAATTTGTTTCATACAATTATTGTATTGGATCTTTTTTGTCCTTGCAAAATGACAGAAAAATTTCATACTGCTTCATGTGTCTCTGATTTAGTTTACATGTTGTAACGAAAGCAACTGACGCATTTGCTTAATGGTATTTATGCTTTGTACATGTAATGATCATGATCAAGTAAGAACTTGATGATCATGTTCTTCATTCACCAAGACTTTTCACGCTGCATAAGTTGATACATCAGAAACAAAAAAGAACGGTATAGAATTTGCAAGAAAAATAAGTACTACTAATATTAAACAAAACGAAAGTATGTTATCGATGTATGCATAGACAACACATCAAGCTCATGAGACAGAAAATTGATATAATTTGGACATAAATACAGATGTTTTACATATGACAAACATTATGAAAGCTGATGTTCAAGAATTGATTCAGCTTCGATCAAGGCTCTACAATAATTCTATTGTCAGTAACCAATGCGCGATTTGCCATAAATGTAAACGTTTTGTGAAATATTTATGAAATTGGAGAACCTTTCTGGCACAAAATGAAATTTTATTTTCTAGTGTTGGCCACATTTCAAATTCTTATCAGGAACAGGACCAGGGATGCCTGTTCTATACCGTATGCCTGCTATGAATGACATGGATTATACAACTCAAACGGGTTTTTGATACGCTTTTCTTCTGTTCACTTCCTATCCTGATTGAAAGCGCGAGTTTTAGCTTGTCAAATATTAGGTTGTTTGCTTTTTGGTGGTTGTTTTGTATATTTTAAAAATGTTTCTGATATTATGCATTTGTGTTAATTTTAGATATCAGGCCAGTGTTGTAGTGTTTATTAGAATTATGATTCCTCCCTATTAAAGACTAATCCAATCTGCTCACTTATCTCCTTGAATTTAACTTGGACTTGACTCCTTTACTTTTATTTTGTGTACTGTACTTATCATTTGTATACCTGTAGGTACGTACATTTGTATACCTGTAGATATTTACATTTGTATAGTTGTAGATATATACATTTGCATACTTCAAGTTATGTATAATTGTATACTGTAGATATGTACATTTGTATACTTGTAGGTATGTACATTTGTATAATGTAGATATGTACATTTGTATGCTGTAGATATGTGCATTTGTATACTTGTACGTGTGTACATTTGTGTACCTAGAGATATGTACATTTGTATACTGTATATATTGTTACACGCACAAGGGTATTTACTTAACCGAGCGATGGTCAAACCCTGGCGCAATTCTCGCTTTAAGTCATAAGTTTACCCCGACTTTCCAAAGACTTCCGTACAACTTCAGTTGTAAATTAGAAAGCCCGACGTGTCTATTCTATACCTAAATTTTACTCTAATTAATATTAGACCACAGATAAAACAAACCACCAAATATCTATCATCTGTATGGTTTATCTTCATCATGTTTCCTTACCGCCAACCGATCACGCCTTAGAAAATATACGAGTATCCCCTAACACTGGGAACTATTTTAACTCCGCCGCCTTAAGCCAGGCAATGTATGCTTTCCATGCACATTTCGCCAATATAACTGCACACATTTGCCTCCATGGCGACATAAACAGTATCTACCAAGTCCCTTCTTATTTATTTCCTTGTGCAATTTACCGGTTTCCTACCGTAAATACTGCCACTGCAGTCCACCGCCAATGTACACCACTAGATTTTAATATGGACTATCTTACGACAGGAACATTCATTCAGGTTTGGCCTGAATTAACTACTAGCAAACCATGGAATCGTGGAAACTCACTAACACTTTACCCCCTGATGTTTGCTCCTAATAATTGGCTAATTATTTCGGACTTGGGATATTTCCATTGCACCGAATTCCAATAATCACACAAGTAATCACACAAATCTAAGAGTTCCTTAAAACGGTGCGCTATAACCAGATGCGCATACTCCATATTTATTACAATATGTATATTTGCATAATGTAGATATTTACATTTGTATACTGTAAATATGTACATTTGTATACTGTAGATATGTAAATTTGTATACTTGTAGATATGTACATTTGTATACTTGTAACTATGTACATTTGTATACTGTAGATATGTGCATTTGTATACTTGTACGTGTGTACGTTTGTGTACCTAGAGATATGTACATTTGTATATCTGTAGATCTATACATTTGTATAGTTGTAGATATGTACATTTTTATACTTGTAGGTATACATTTGTATACTTGTAGGTATGTACATTTGTGTAATTGTAAGCATACATTTGTACAGTTGTATATATGTACGTCTGAATACTTGTAAATATGTACATTTCTATACTTGTATGTATGTACATTTCTTCTAACAAAAATATATGTATTTTAATATGTGTATGCAACCTCTTCAATCATGTTCTGTTTGTACAAACTCAAATGAGTCCATAATGCGTATTGTTAGTTTCCTTAAATGCAGACTTTCAGTAAAACATTTTGACTTTGACATTTACTGACGTGATAACTTGCCACTCATCCTCTATCAAATGAGTCAAGTAGTTAGTGATTCGCATATAAAACCTGGTTGGGAGACCGTACGAGATTTAGATACATTGACTGATAAATACTGAAATGTGACACTACTTGTTCCACAAAAAAATTGTATTCAGTCCAAAACGTGATATATTTGTAAGCAGTTTCAAAGCGTGACCTTGAGTTCACGAGTTTATAACTAGTCCAAAATTTTCTCTGTCTATTCCTTCCCTGTTACGGTATAGGTCAGAGCGAAGTCTCTTTTAAAAGGTTAGACCATGCCGAATTCGCTAGGTAGTGGCAAACAGAAGCCGCGTGCTAACGGACTTGACCAAGTTATGCGACCTTATATCTACCTCTGCCTGCATACACTCGACAGCAAGGTGATTTAGTTTCCCACATAACAATTAAAACATATTACGTCTCTTTAGTAAGCTAACATGCGAATAACAAATACAGTACTTGTAAACTGGGCTTTGATCGTCACCATTTCTCAAATTGCTTGTTCATGTGGTCCAAAATCCCGCGGCCCACATTTTTCCGGATGTCAGATATCACACGATATCGTGACACAAACAAGGTATGGAGGAATATATTACCAATTATAATTCTATCAAGTTGGGCTTGTAGGCCGTGAGATTGGACAATGCTGAGAGTAAGAAATACCGTATCTATGAAACGAATCGCTCGTAAATATTGAATAACTGTCAGATATATTGGCTTATTAAACTAAAAGATTATTTTCCAATTAATACATCTAAGAAGATAATATTCTACTTGTCGATTTCAGGCAGGTAGGGTTCGATACAATGACGCATAAATAATTGCCTACCCCATGCAGCTTCATTCCGCTTTTGCCCATTTCCAGTTTTTCAAAAGCGGACGTTCTCCAACTACAACAAAATTTTCTAAACATTATTTTGCAGGAAAAGTGAGGGGAAGATGAAAATAATTAAAGTGAACAATTTGTTACTCTGCGCTTGCTTCATCTTTGTCAAGACCTTGAAACCTGACTGTTAGTATAGGGGTGACGTTTAGCGCGAGTTTAATGTGGTTGACAAAGGTGGTCTGGCAAGACTTTTATAGAGACGTCGTATCAAGTTTCTATATATCGACAATGTCTTTTAATGAAACAATCAAAGTAATAGGTAAATGTTATAAACAACGGCCACCTTTTCTGGCATTTTCATGATGTTTAGTTATTAGCATAAACGGTTGTCTCACTTTTGATTTAGATAGCGCGTTTTAATAGAAATTTATTCGTATTATACAGTGTTAATATTAGAACTAAATAATACCCAGACAAATGAATGAATATAAGCAGGATATACAATAAAGTACATTTAACTATCAATAATTGTTTACTTTGGTCACTTGCTTTATATTTATAAAATGGAACAGATATTGGCTGAAAATCCGATCTTTAAAATTAATGCACGAAATTTTATACTAGCTGCCAATCCACATCCATACGTAGGGGATTGTAATGATTTTGTTTGGCACTGGATTCTTAATAACTGGCATTGCGGATGATGTTATTTTTCGTTATATCACGGTACTTAAAATAGACCAGAAGTCGTTCTTGGTTACTCTGCTCCTAGTGCAGAATGAGGGGCCTGGTCCTCATGCAGAATGCGGCATTATGCTTCTAACAATAATGTGTGGTCTTACATTTCTATTCATTATACCTGCTTTTGAATCGACATGCAAGTTGTATTTTAGAGAGCAAAGCGCATATTCAAAGTAATGGCCATTTTCATTTTATAACATACTGTACAGGTAGATTTTGTGGAAAAACTTGAACATAAGTAACATCGCTGGAAAAACATATAAACTAAGGAAAGTGCTCTGTAAAATAATATAAACAGTAGGAACACTGATAAATATATAAATATATTTACAAGATAAAAGATCCAATTAATTGAAGTCAAAAAATATAATCATATAAACAAAATCATGGCTTTTATAGGAACAATACGCACCTGTGCCATCAAATTTTGCCGAGACCATGCTCCCCATCGTCTGGCAATAAATTCGGAGTACGGAAGCATAAAGGGAATCCATAAATTGAATACACATATAAATATAAGCACCGAAGAGACAATACACGTGTGTCTGAGTCTGAAGTACATTCGTCTGCTACGCCAGGAAAAAGCCATGCAAAATATCATAATATAATTATCCATGCTAAATACAAAATCTTTGTTGATTCGTCACGACGAGAGAAAGAAAATTCAATACTTCATTTCGATTTTCCAAACCATGTTAATAATATGTACGACAAATGAACAGAAAATGGAAAGAGAGAATTCTCTAGAAATTAGACTCGACACGAGGACACAGCGCATGATTGTGTCAGTTGCAATCTTTACAATCGAGTAAATGCAAATAAAGTTCTTTATTCAGTTCTTCTATATAACCCGACTAATAGGACGCCTCGAGGATTCGTTCTTTTTCCAGTTCTTTATTACATAACCTGACTAACACGACGGATCGAGGATCAGTCGATTGGTTACCTGTTGTTGTGAAGATAGGTACAGTAATCGATCATTATTTCAATTGGAGAACAAGTTGAACTGAAACAAAACTACTCAGTCGAATCATGGGTGTTAAGTCCTGTCCATGACATATGTACCTAAACACCAAATTACAATAGGACTGATGACAAGGATACTGCATGGGTTATTTCAGTGGCAACAGACCATACAGAATTGGGGTGGAGATGGGTAGAGCAAACTAGGATAAATAGAGATAAAACAGCATGGTTAGACAGATAAATTAAGCATGTGCCTTCTCGAATTTTTTTGTTAATATCTAGTATTAACGCTTATATATTTGTATAAATGTAAACTAAAAGTCTGCAAAGAACAGATTAAGTTAACATTTATATATAGTTAGCTTATCACACCTTTTATGTAGACATAATTAAAGAGTTAATATGTAAGGTATACTTTCGAAAATCAGAAAAGTCAAGATGCAAGACAAGCATTTGAACATGAAACACTTCGTCTACTACGATTCGTGCAATATTAGGTATTGGCATATATATATATATATATATATATATATATATATATATATATATATATATATATATATATATATATATATGCAGTCATGATAAATATCGTATAGACAATTGAAAATATGTTACGTCACACAATTACAAGCACATAAATTTGGATAATGATATACATTACAAATATAACATATCACATATCTCAATTGATATACATCACAAATATAACATATAACCTATCTCAATTGATATACATCAGAAGAAAAAAAAACATATCACCGATCTCAATTGATATACATCACAAATATAACATATAACCCATTTCAGTTGATATACATCACAAATATAACATACAAACTATCTCAGTTGATATACATCGCAAATATAACATATAACCTATCTCAATTGATATACATTGCAAATACGACTTGTATCCTATCTCAATTGATATACATTACACATATGACATATAACCTATCTCAATTGAATGACATTCCAACACGCGCATAGGTCGCTTTTGTGACGTAATCAGCTACTGTATGTTTTCTCCAGTACAACGACCACCTTATCAGGTGCGACGACTGGCTTTCTCTTTCTCGCTTGGCGCATCAAGAGTTCGGAACGAAAAAAAAAGTCACTATATTTCAATATGAGTTAGATTACTTCAAGATATACTTTTTATTAGTATGCTAGGAACAATTTTGTGCACGTAAAACGGCTCGTACTTGAAAAGAGGCATAATCGTAATGTCTTGATGTAGACTCGATATATAGTTTTCGCCTCAGCTGAAGAAGATCACCACAAAATGCACACATGTAAAAGCTATCCTTAGCTTGCAACTGTTTAAAACGTGTCCGTACTTTGTTTTGTCATGAACTTTAATGTTAAATGCACTCGTAGCCCCTATGGAAGTTATATATCAGTATTGGTTGCTACAAATGTAGAAAGAGCGCACTCTCACCTGGCAGTCTAACTGATGCCTGGTTAAGAAATTGCATGACAGTCAAAATTAGTACGAAAATTATCCAATGTAAACCAACTTAAATCATGGCTGCGATAAAATATCAAAGTATAGAACCTTGTTTTTTAAACCAGTTTTTTTCTACTTAAAGATCACTTTCTGGACAAATATGTTTTCATCTCTATTATCATTACAAGTAGCTTCTTCTTCGTCTTCACAAATTGAATTTACCGTCAGGATCTAAGCTAGACGTTAGTTATAGTCAATATATTATCTTTCTTTATGTATTAATAAAATAGAATGATATGTCATGTGAGTTAGTGGACTATATCAACGATTTTATTTATATAATTAAATTTCATGTTAAATAGTATTAAGTTAAACAAATTATTAAAATAAATCGTTATGTCAGCCATAGAACAAAAACATCCAGACTACATTAACATGTGAGTAAACAGTTTATTCAAATTTACACCTTTCACTGAGAGCAAAGGAATACTAAACATTTGAGACATAAAGGATAGATGTCTCATCTGAGTGAATATAAAAAATATTTCAAGAGTGAGCAAAGACAGTGCATTGTCACTAGTGGCGACGCCAAGAGTGACAATGCAAAATGTTTCCACCTCACAGATGAATTATTTCCTTATATGCACTCAAAAGTGTAGATTTTTTTATTATACATATGTTATGACACAAAACATCGATATGCACGGATTTATTTCTCCATTCTGTTGAAACTGATGCATTAGTACATCGATAAGAAGCTCCAAGCTTTTGCTATGTTTTTAGCAGCGACTTTTTACAAATATAGATTGTAAATATGGAATTGTATTTCGTAATGTTCTGATCATATGTATGCGAATCATACATTTAAATAACAAACTTGGGAGTCATTTGTGTAAAATCACACTCGAAGAACGGAATATGCAACAGATAAATATCACTAAAAACGTCATATATCGGAAACAAAAAGATTAGTCACAAACGTAAACCATATTATACAAGTTGTAAATTTTATTTAAAAAGTTGCTTCATAAGCACACATAAAAATCTACCCTGATAATAATATAGACTCAGACAAATAAAACTTTTAAATTCCTCGCAACTAGTAAAAGTTAGCAAAATGCTAAATGCAAGGAACGTTCAGCAGTGGAAAGAGTCTAAAAGACCGGAATTCCTTACAGTCAATGGATTTTACAAATACATTTCATATTTAGCATATTAAGAACTCAGAAAAATAAAGAAATAGTATGCAAATGTAAAAAAACCCATACTTTTACAGTATAATTTAAAGATAAAAGTAACGTTTAGAAAAACACAACCTATGTCATTCGTACAGCTTAAAATGGATAATAATGAAAATGCCAGCCTCATAAAACAAGGCCGAACATTTGACATTCCCATACAGAAAATAACCCGTTAAAAAAAAAATATGTTAGAGGTAGGCATCTGAGGATAATAGGTGACTAGAACACGTATACGATGGACCGACGTGATAGTAAGCAATTAAATTAAGCTCATTTAAATAATTTTGAACACATTTCCATTCACCTGGTTCATTCACTGCAACATACTTCCGCTGTACACCGAGAAAAGGAAATTATTACATCAGTAAGACTTGACCTGGATCAGTAAAGTGTACTAAACGTATGTCTGTCGTGTAACTCTGTTGCTAAAGCAAAGTAGAGATCGCATATAAATCACTTTTTAAACAAATTTGCATTGTCTACCTCGGTACCAGACAAGCAAGTACCAAATTAATGTAACAAGAAGAATGTTATTTGATCTATAACAGGAAAGCATTTGACGTTCTTATATTCCTCTTGCACATGAAGAGTCAAATTCGTCCCATTAATAATAATATAGAAATCGTTCTCTCTGACACAATACAGAAGAGCATTTGCATATTTAGTTCGCAATGAAGTATGTTCCAAGCACGAAATAGATTTTGTGGGTTGTAGAAAAATCCCTGTTTATGTAGTTGCTAATAATAATAATAATAAAAATAATAATTACGATGGTAAACAGCACCGTTCCCTTTATGTTATTATTCCAAGTGCATTCGGTAATGACTATACAAAAAAGTCAAATATAATAGAATACGCAAACGTACATAATTATAATCTTTGAAGCAGCAGCAGGGAGAATGAACAAGCCACTTTTTTGAAGGGTCTAAAATTGAAATAAACCCTTCTAAAAATAGAAAATTAAATAACGTAAATAACTCTAAAATTGAGTCCTCTAATCACCAGTGGAGGCGTCACTAATTGGGGTAGTTCATTTTATTTATTTTTTTTTTCATTTTTTTTTTATGTACTGAAATATAAATGTGTATTTATGTGTTACGAGATTGAACTAACTCGGTGGTCGCACCCTCCCTGCTGTTATAATTAGATAATTATCATATCAAATAATGCGACCAGCTAAGAAATCTTACAAAGCTATATTAGCTCGAGAAAGACTAGAAGCAATAAATAAATTTCTTCCTGTTCGTGCGTCTGTCAGGTGAAAACTACAAGAACAACAAGAATCACAAGTTGAATTTTCAGAAAGTTCAGAACAATTATTTCAGCCTGTTACAAAAGTTACTGAAAACGTTGTAGAAGCAACTGAAGGTCTTCTTCCGACGTTAAAACAAACTGCTTAACAAACTGAAAAGATAGCGAGAAGAACTAAACAAACGAAAACGATTTTACGAGATCTTCCAGTTGAAACAGATGCTCAGCTACCTCCTACTAACAATATTTTGATGATGAAGAGACAGAGACAAAAACAAAAAAGTCAGAGACAAAAGCAAGAGACAAAAAACAAATATTATTAGGAAAACTTCACTGAGGAAAGTATGCAACTGATAAAGAAAATGATGATAAATTTGAATTATGTGGTTTTGCACTTGAATGTTTTTCCCAAAGAGAAAGATTTTTAAAACCCGAATATGTTAAGGGCTTAAGTAGTGAAAGTTGGTATAATTGGGTTTTTCTTATACCCCCAAAAAAGGAGCGAATAGACTAGTATGATATGTTTTATCGACTGGATGAGTTTAATAAACTTGTATTCTGATGGCAGTGTATATATATCTTCAAATTTTCGTGTTTGTAATGATTTTAAGTCAGAAATATTTTTTTCAGGATTAAGTTTGTCTGATATTTTTTATGCCGTCATGTTTTGATTGTTAAATTTCAGAAATAATGACATTAATATTTTCGTAGTTCATTATATGATAAATATATATTTAAAATCAAAGATTTTTAAAATAAAAATATATTTACACAACACAGAACCCATGTGAAATCCTAGGTTTCCAAACGACATTCTAGAAAGTTCAGAGAGCACGAAATATATACAATCTTAGATCTAAGGACGAAACAACACCCATGTGAATCCTAGATTGCCAAACGACATTCTAGAAAGTTCAGAGGGCACGAAATATATACAGTAAACCTTAGATCTAAGGACGAAACAACCTTAACTTAATTAACTTAATTCTATGGGCGAAACAACATTAACTTAATTAACTTAATGATATAGACTGCAAACTCCTACGTGAAATCCTAAATTGCCAAAGGACATTCTAGTAGGATCAAAGGATACATATACAATCTTAATTTTATAGACTGCACAACATACAATTTTATCTAACTTAATTCCATAGACTGTACAATACATATACGGGGCCTTCTCTACGTTCAAACACATGCACACACTCTCCCAAAATCAACCCATGGAGAGTGCAAAACATTACCAACCATGTGGTGAGTGTGGGGGAAGGTGTGCTTGTCTGTTGAATTTCGATATTGGGGTTGGACCACCATCTTCGATAATATATAAAACCCGCCATGATCGCCACCATCGACAGTTGTAAGTCACGGTATTCGAACTGTGGAGCTCATGTATGAGAACAAAGCACGTTAGCAATGATCTACGTTCCATTGTTACAATAATATGGTTTTGAAAATATTATAAAGTTACATATTGCTAGAATGACAGAAATAATCATTATAATGAATAAAATTCAGCGTGGATTTGTTTCGGTTTCTAAACAAACTGCATAAAATAATAAACGTATTTCTTCCTTGACAAAGTCAAAGTTGAAAGATAGTTATTTTCTGTCAGACAAATAGATCTAAAAATATTTTAGATAATAGTGTCTTTATTCGCTGTTTGCTTTACTTAATTATCACACCTGAAAAATATAGATAACCAATTCAGTAAACAAAAGGCTATTGTTTCTTTATTTAAAAATACCAAAATGGCATTGTTCATCAGTAAATAAAAATGATATGCTTGATTACAGACTATACCTTATCTAACAGTAATTTCCTTTGAGAATGAAGGCTCATATTTGTCCAATGACTATGAATGACGTTGAATTTCTCTGTCTTACAATAGAGTTATACTCAGAAGTAAGATACCTTTGTTTGTATTTTTGAAAATACCGATTCGGTTATATTGTTTGCAACACGATGAGGAGAAAACAAACCAAACATGTTGTCTTTTACCCACCGGACGTCTCATTGAGGTCGTGCCTCCTCTGCTGTTATAATTAGATCATTATTTATATATCAATAATGACACCGTGTACATAATCTTATACAGCTAGATTTAGCTAGAGAAAGATTAGAAGCAATCAAAACGTTTTTACCTGTTCGTGATTCTCTAAAAACAAAAACATTTCAAGAATGTCAAGAATCTCAAGTTCAATATGCAGAAGATACAGAAAAACTATTTCAACTTGTTACAAAGGTTACTGAAAGAGTTGCAGAAGCAACTGAAGGTCTTTGTCCAACGTTAGAACCGACTACTAAATATACTAAGAAAACAAAAAATATTTTAAAAACACTTCCAACTCAGCACCACCACCCCCACCACCCCAGATGAAGAAATGGTTGAAGGTATTGGTGAAATTAAAAAAGCTCTCACACCAAAGCCATAACTAAGAGAAGAGGAACCAGAAGAACAACAGGTTAAGTTACTTGATAAATTTGATGATCTGTCTATTAATGTAATAGGAAATAACATGGATTTGTCTAAACTTGATGCGTTTGCAGTTTCAAGTTATAATTATAGAGAAAGATATTTAAAACCTGAGTATGATAAACCAGTAAGTAAAAATACCTGGCTATATCGCATAAAATTAAATTAAAACAGATCGAATGCCAAATGATGATATTATATATCTAGCATATATTGATGAAATAAATAAATATGTTTAAGGTGCTCAGTTTTCTCGACGACGACCTCCTCAACTTAATAAATT
Organism: Sinohyriopsis cumingii; assembly: GCA_028554795.2. NCBI lineage: Eukaryota > Metazoa > Mollusca > Bivalvia > Unionida > Unionidae > Sinohyriopsis > Sinohyriopsis cumingii. Next base: position 58,627,390 of record CM068828.1, read on the forward strand.
CCTCAGCAAGAACTTTCTTTTCGACTTCCTGCACAGCAAAAACAATAGAGCGAGGACAAGAAAAACCACAACCTCTTTCATGAATTACTCGGTCACAATCAAATCTACAACCTCCTGAGCAAACACTCAGTGCTTATAGAAATATATTTAATGAGAAAGGTCGTAGATTACTTAATAATCGCGTATCATCAGCAGGTATTGCTGCTTTTTTCTGAAAATAGAACAGGTTATTTGGATGAAGATTTTGCTGAACATGTAGAACCTGAAAAATGGATTGCTACAGTATATGCCGCCCATAAAACTCAAGATTCTTTAGATACTAATAGTCAGGATTTCATTGATTTTAAACAAGAAGTAATGACCCGTAGCAATAAAATATATGAAAAAAAAATAGCTGAAAATGCAATTGTGACTGTTAAAGAAGCTAAACAACAACGTAGTGACCCTGATGAAATTTACGAACCTACGTCATGCGCCTTTGGAAGTAGTTTTTACACAACTACTCCAGGAGGTGGTCTTATTGCTTGTCCTGACAGTGTTCTTACCGACATAGATAGATTATAAGTTCTGATTGGAGGAAAACGTGCTGGAGGTAATTCGCCGGAAATTATTAATGAAATATCTGATATTTGTCGAAAATTATTTACTGGCGGTATTATGGATCGTTCTCTCATTAATGAAATTGCTGATGATTATCACAGCGACTAAAAAACAACTAATTAATCAACATGTAATTTAAAAAAATGATTATACACAATGCACAACGTGGACCCGTAATGGACAGGGTAGTAAACTCACGATTACCAACTTACAAAGAGATTTACGGAGATGGACTTGGTGATGTTGTTCAAGGTTTATTCAAAAGGATGGATTCAAAAGTAATAACGATTGCAAAACAGTTAGGGATGAAGGCTATTGAGGCTGTTCGTGATAAAGGCGTCGGCGTTATAGGTAATCTTGCCGGTAACGCGTTCTCGACAATCAAGGATAGACTAGCTCGATTAGCACAAAAAAATCCACAACAAGTAAAATTACCTAGCAATGAAATTATGCCTGCAAATGTCAGTAAAATAATAAATCAAGCCGCAAATCAAAAACTATCAGAGATGACTGGTGTTCCAATATTAGAATAAGAAAATAAAAAATATAACTGCAAGTTTAATAGCACGAAGTGGTCTTCCTGTTAGACGATAACAATTATAATAAAATTTTGAAACTCGTATCCGATCCAGCGTTCGACACAGACGCACCAGTTCTTAAAGATGAATCTATATGTGATTATCAATTTTATTCTTACGACGCAAGACAACCAAATCACCGTGGAAGAATCGAATTGCAAGTTCAGGATACAAGCAGATAGTTCTTACCTGCTGAAGCATTTATTGAAGTAGAAGGTAGAATTTTGCAGGATGATGGTACAGGAGTTGCAATTTATGATATAGCTGGTTTTGTTAACAATGGTATCATGGCGTTGTTTGACAGAGCTACGTACATGATTGATGGAAGAAATATTGAAACAATTCAAAAAGACGTTGATGTTGCTACGACAATAATTGGTCTTGCAAGATATTCAGATGATTATACAAGATCAGCCAGTCCATCAATGATGTTTGCTAAAGATACATCTAATCATCCTGAACATGTCAAGGAAGTTTAGGGTAATGTAAGAGCATCTGGAGGAGCAGCTGATAGACCAGCAATTGTATCAATCAACGCAAGTAACAAGTTAGGCTTTGCTACACGCAGAACAATGTTAAATGACGAAGAAGCTTTTTCATGAGTAATTCCACTGTCACATATTTTCGGATTTTGCAGAAATGTTAGAAAAGTTATTTTTGGAGCTAAACATACAGTTTTGTACTTGTAAGAAATTCCACTGATGATGTTGCGTCTTGCTGCTGCTAATAATTGTAAGGTAAGATTAACAAAACTTTCATTGTGGATACCAGTAATGACTCCATCGCTTGCTGAAGAACAAAAATTAATTTATTTTATGGACAAAGATGGTAAATCATTGTTATCATGGCTGACAATGACCACATATAGCGTTCAAAGTAATATTGATGGGTTATTTTCATGGCAATAACATCACAACAGAGAGTTTATTCACCGAGGCAAATATGTATTGCTTTGCAAAATACTGATCACAAGAACGTAGTCACAGGATTTTGACACACTTGCGGTTAGTGAAGTTTCTTTACGGACAAAAAGACATCAAGAACCATCTGAAGATATATTATTAAATTTTGACCGACATCATGTAGCGCGTGCATATTATCGTTTGATGAGATTTATGGGACGTGATCAAAATATAAATACTGGTTTGCAGATATATCATCGGGATTTTACAGCTCTGTATTTGATCTATTACCTTTCATTGGAACATCTTCGTTTATCTAGACGATCTAGACAATCTGTTGTTGATATTCACTTTCAAGCTCGTGTAAACACCCTTGGTGCTAACTAAAGAGCAGTTGCAGTTCTTCTTTCAGATAAAGCAATGTTACTTGAAGGTGCTGGTGGAAGAATGCGAGTTACTGACGCACCAGTCGAAAACATGTAATTCAATCACTTATTATATAATAAAAATGTCGTATAGTCACGTTAATGTCACTTTGACTTCCGGTCACATGAAAAAATTACAATCAAAACTATCAAGTAAATGCGGAATAGGAATATAGCTTAAAAAAAAAAAGATCAAATTTCTAGTGGTGGACCAAACAAATTATCATTAACCAAGACTTAACTTTAACATTTTTATAAGGCTTTAGAATCAAAAACCGGAGTTCAATTTCATCTTTCTCCGAGCTCTAGTAAAGACTCAATTAAAACGGGTGGTATATTTCCACTTTTTGCAGCTATACCATCATCAATAGCCGCTGCAGCGCCAGCTGTAGCAAAAGCAGCTGCATTTGGTGCTGTTGGAACCGCCGCTGAAATGGCATTAAAGAGAGCAACAGGACAGGGATATAAAAAAGGGAAGGGGTCTAAGAAGACCGGGAACCCTTTATCGGTACGGAAAATGTTTGAGACTCCCAGGAACACTTCGTTAATTCTTACAATGTCTAAATTTGATTTACTGGATGCTGCTATAAAAAATACAAAACAATTCAGAGGTGTTTTTATGCGTGACCAATTACCAAAACAACCAACCAATTTTGAAACAGGAATCAAAAATCTTGATGACAATTCAAGGACTGGCACTCATTTGGTGGCATACGCGATTGATCCACGTGGAATCGTTTATTTCGATTATTATGGGTTGGCTCCACCAATTTAATTTTTCAAATATATTAACACAATAAAAACTCCAGTCTCGTATTCAACATTACCAACACAAACACTAACTGATCCACGATATGTGGTTGTAAAGTAATTAATGTACTTGACGCTACATCAAAATCTTCAAATGCACCTCACAAATTCGTGCTCGAGTATATGAGTAAGCGCGTCGTTTTAAACAGCTCGTAAAGTATAATGGTTGCTATTTACGGAAGTTCTTTTCTTAGTGGTACCACTAATGGCAAGAAAAAAGATGACATTGATTTGTCAAATTACGCGACTAAAGATGATCTTGCCAATCTTATGAACCTCTCTAGAGTTGAGATGAAGTTGTTATTTTTCAAGATAAATACGGTATTTGAAAAACGATTAATATCAAATGGATTTACCTAGTACGTAGAGTTCTCGGCGCTACTGAGGATAACATTCCAATGTTTACCAATGACGGTAAAGTCAGAGACTCAAGTATATGAATCGCAACTATTAGAAATGAAATTACAAAATGCGTTACTAATCGTTTACGATCTACCGGTGAACTCAGCAAGAATGGAAATAAGATAGTTGTTTTAAGAGATCCAACATCTTATGAGGATGCTACAACAAAAAAATATGTAGACACAGTAGATACTTAAGTATCCACGCTACGATCTGAGTATGAATCTCACGTTTACAAGACTTCGTAAAAACTTAATGAAATCACAGATAATTGATGTGGCACCCGGTTGACTGTTAACGTAAAACTCGTTGATATTAACACAAAACTTGGCGATATTAAAACAGGTATATCAGATATTGAAACGATTAGAAAAAGACTAAAATATGTTATAAGTTGAATTCCTGATAGCGTTAAAAAATTAATCTATTAAAATTCTCCACAAGCAAATTAACAACATGGTACATACAGTAGCGTCTGACCAAGCATTATGGTCACCAGTCAATAAAACCATTTTACATCGCGCAGAGGTTGCCGATATATACAGGCTATAAGTACTCGGTGCTATTAACATTTATAATATCTACCACAATTTCACGATGTTTTTAGTCAGGTGGATCCATGTTAGAGATGTTAGATCAAAACGATGAGGTGACATTTAATGTGGAACCTGAAGAAGAAAAAGACTCGGCTTTATTTATTATTGGTGTCTTGAATTAGTAGCTAAATTCCCACCTAATCAAAATGTAATGAGCATTCAACGTGATGTTGCAGCACAACACTATAGATATAATCAATCACGTGAATGGCAAACACATTTGAAAACTATAGTTGACGAGAATGTGGTGAAAATAAAATTAAAAACATCGCAACCCGTATTTATTGTTGATATAAGTAATAATTCAGCGTCTGCTGTTATTGCGGGGACCGGCGAGTTATTATCAACAATAAAATTGATGGCACCATTAGTTGTAACAAGTTGTGTTTCAACTGCAACAACGATTGCCATTATTCTTAATATCGTTACCAAAAAGTATGCACGTGCACAAATGCAAAATTACATGATTACACAATAAAATTACATACAGCAATGCTAGCATACTCCATATCATCCTCGTTATTATGAACGAGCCTTAGTGATGGAAAAATATCAGATTTTGAGTTCACGGAGATGATCAAAATATTCAAAAAGACAATGACAGTGATTGATTTACACAATCTCGAGATGCTTCGTAATTTTCGATAGTGGGATGTTTCACAAACTCATTTTGCTCCATTATATATAATAATATTATTTGTCTACATCATTATTTTAAAATCTAGCTAGATATTCTTTCACATTTCTTATTCTGTGTTACAATTTTATCATAATATCTTTTCAGTTCTCTGTATTTGTTACCGCAACATTGCACACACAACTACGTTTCTCCTCTAACTCCATCACCAGATTTCAAACACGGTTTTGGTCCATAACTCCCTCTCCGTACACTCTGTAAATGAAGTCCGCAGAGATTATCTACAATAAAGCCTTCTAAAGCCAGATTCGATGTTGACATAATAACCCCTGACTAGCTGATAAGAGCTCTGGTTGATCCGACGAAAACTCTGATTACAAGTATTCGTGACGCCAAGAAATAATTTCGTGATGATGGTGCACCTCATGTGTGGTCGACGTAAAATTATTAACAATAAAAATGTTATCGGTGCTACAATGAACGATGATCGAGCGGCGACGATTATTAATTATCTCGACGATATTTTTTCAGAGTAAAATTTATTGTAGCGGTAGATACCGAACAAGATGATACTTGGATTATCCGTGACAAACGTGACCATGTCCGTGTTCACACTGGAAATACTGTTACGTTAAATAAAAATTCCAACCAGGAATATTTAATGGTACTGACAAACCGTATTATGAACTAGCCTATAGTTAGGCATAAAATAGTTTATCTTAATGGACCGGTAGATTGTGGTGAAACAACTTTTGTAATTGAATTATTTCATCAGAGTTCGAAGAACTATACTGATATGATTGTTTTAACACCTACACATAGACTTGACAGAGAAATGAACGAACGAGGAGTGAAATCTTGTACTTATCATGACTTTTTTCTAAGGAATCGATACGCAAGGACTCCTAAACGAATGGGTGAAAAATATATTCCAAGGATTATTATTTGGGATGAGATATTCACAGTATCCTTGGATATGTTAAAAATATTTCTTGATTGGCTGTTATTGACGAATACTGCTGTAATAATGTGTGGCGACCATGGTAAACCACCACCTTTTGTTGGATTGTCTTTGCATGAATGGTTAAGGAGTTTTGTTGATTATTATGAAGAAACAACTGATGATCATCGAGCACTTGATCCAGAATTAAGCGAGTTTAAGAAATTAATCAGACTACAACCAAGTAAAATTGAATGTGAAATAATGCATAAAATAATTTTAGCAACTCCTGTTAACAACTTTAGGAATTTATGGAGAACAGATGATTTGACAGCTGCAAGTAGAAAGATTGCTCGTGATACACTTCAACAACAATTATCAATGTTACATAAAGAAAGGTTTTCATATCTACCTGAACCATTATGTTATCGCCCAGCAGATACAAGAGGGCAAAATATTTAAGTTGAAATGCCAAGTGAATCAAGGAAACAAAATCTTTTGTTACATGTTATTTTTTTAGTTCTTGTCAGTGTTGTTGAGACCCGTTAACGCAAGACGGAGTCAGGGACAAATATACATGAACGCTAGGATATGCTATAACGATTCATTCATCGCAAGGATTAAATATTGCGGATACTAATATTTGTATCATCGATGACCGTATCGAATGGTTAAATTTAGTTTATCTTGCAGCATCTACAGTTAGGAGAATATCTCAGCTACGACGTAGGGTTATCGTAAATTTTACAGAAAATCTCTAAAACAACGATGTTTCTGTTGATGATAAAATAAGAAAAAAAATTAGTTATTTATAAACAGTGTGAAAAAATTAAAATTTTGAGCTCGATGTTAAATTTATCATGAAGTTAAACAACAATAGAATAATCATTGTACGAGCTGTAACACGGTAATGGTGTGGAACAATATTCTAAATAATCCAAGACAATTTACCGTAGATATAAGTAATATTAATCTTGGTCACAAAACGCGAAAATGTAATGCTGACTTGTATTTTCAAGAATTACTTGTAATTCTTCACGTACAAATCAAAGTTGAGGTGCAGTTGAATCTAATCTGTATATTGCAGATCTACCAATGGATCTTACCACGCTATAAATTGTATGTGTCGTAATACTCTAAATAGGATCAGTCGCTCATTTTTACCACCATCATGTTCACGAGGTTCATATAAATATCTTACAGTAGCATTACCTAATACTAGTTGTATTGAAAATTCATCTCGTTGTGTTGGTACGTGTTTTTTTGTAATTGCATTAATAGGTTTCATCGCAGTTGTTCGAGTAATTTCATTATTTAACGCAGCTATCACACTTGGTAATCTTGCAACCCATTCGCGAGCTCTTATATCGTTCTGAATTATTTCCTTTGCATATTGATATCCAAATAACTGCTCAGAAAATGTTCGATTAAATCGTTCAACAACTGCCTGATCACGATGAATTGCAGTATGTCCTCGTCTGATCTTAACATATGTTGCTTCCTTAAAGACGATAATATACCTAGAAATGCATTGCCAGGATCAACATGTAGTAAATGTGATCATCTCAAGGGTCCTCGTTAGTCAAAAGCGGAAGAAACTTCAGTTGCTCTTTTAGTTGAAAACGGCTCTCCCTCTTTATACCTACTTGTAACGTCAACGACAGTTAATGCGTATTTGCATGTTGATTGACGTCTTCCAATTTTAATAGTATCATGTGGTAAAAATAAAATATGTGCTTGATGAACTTCATTAGGAGTGCTGACATCAAAATGTGCGTACTGAATTCGTTAGGTGGTAGTAGATCAAATTTGCCATATTTCTTGTCGGGCTAACCACGCTGCAGCAACAGAACGTGCAAAATGTGCTGCATAAGCGAGTTTACTAATAGCTGCTCTACCTTTCCAATATTCTCTTGGGCTATAATAAATCGATTCCATTATTTCAACAATCGGTTGATTAATTACTAGTTCCGAATAATAATTTACTTTTCATCGCAGATCTTATCAACCAATAATATAATGAGTCTTTTAAAGATTTATTGTTTATGGAATTTAATGCACGAATCAACTTCACATCTGCAAATATGTCTTTGTTGTAAATCGTTACTTTTATAAGCTACATCATGAATATGACATGCTTTATCAATAGCGTTTTGGGGATATTCACCAGGTCTAGGTTTATCTTGTTCATCAAGTCGGATATCAAGTCGAGTTCCAGGATCGCAATAATTATATCCAGGAAGATGTGTTTCTCCTAGGTATTTTGCCCACGGAGTTCCTGGTAATCTTCCTAATGAAGTAGCGATATCACCAGTAAAATTACTGGTAGAAATAAATATATTTTGTTTGTACCACATTTTACACATTTGCCTGTAAGTGCACTTTTTTATTTTTTGTTATTATTGTTACTAGTCCACGCGTGGATGTAAATGCTCTACTTCGAACACAACATAGATCCATATGTTTTATTATATTTAGATAAAATGGATGTCATTGATTTCTCAGTGACACGAAAGCAAGAGCCAGTCAAACATCATCCAGCGCTACCAAATTCTATCAGACTGATAATAATAGGCCCATCTGGAAGTGGAAAGACGCAGTTATTACTTAATTTGATAATGAGATTGCTCAAGTGGGATACGTTGTATTTAGTAGTTCCGTCAGTTGGTGATCAGAGATGATACGATTTACTTAAAGATTTTAATGAAAATGCAAAATTGTTGGACGAAGATGGCGATGACATTATTAATTTTTTAACTAATATTGATGAATCACCATTCGTAGAAAACCTTGATGGATTTATTAACAATTTAGTTGTATACGATGATGTGATGATTGACAAACAATCAAATCCAGCTCGGATATTTTCTCGAGGTAAACATAAAAATACTGATGTGATTTATGTTACTCAGCGATACATAAATACCTAAAGTGATCAGAGATAACTGTAATAAATTAGTTGTGTTTAATGGAGTTGATACACATACTCTGCGAATTATTCATCAGACTTGGTGTAGTGGGTAAAAGAACATGATTAAGTTTAAAAACTTCTTTTAAAAGCGCAATCTACACCACACGGATTTATCACGATACAGTTACATGATCCTCGATCACGATATCTTATAAGTCTCGAAAAAAATCTTTGGTTGAGAGATTGATTTAATTACTCACATATTTACAGCGACAGGGAGGGTGCGACCACCGAGTTAGTCCAATCTCGTAACACATAAATGCACATTTATATTTCAGTACATAAAAAACAAAAATAATAAAATGAACTAATCCTACTAGAGAAGAAACCACTGGTGATTAGAATGCTCAATTTTAACGTTATTTACGTTATTTGTCTTTTTTCATGGATTTATTTCAATTTTACACCCTTTAAAAAAGTGTTCTGTGTCACGGAATTGTATAAATTCTTTTATTTGTTGAATACATGTATTCGGGTTTCGTTTTTCGTGTACAACGATACCCGAGGGTGATTTATGTATATTGTGTCGTATTTCGAAATAGTGAGTTCGATTCATCCTATGCCGCACCTGCGAAGTGCTCTCGATGGGACGAACCTACAATGCACAGACTATGTCTCTGTATAATTACCTCACCTCATAATTACATTTCTTTACAATACGGATGGTCTTGTCAGCCAACAGTCTGTTTCAAGGCTTGCACATCTTCAGCTTTACCTTATATGCCCGTGTTATGTATAGTACACAGTACTGGATATATTTTCAGCTGTCTAATGTCCGGGTCTCCGGAATGTCTAATGTCCGGGGAGTCCGGAGGGTCTAATATCCGGAGTGTCCGGAGGGTCTAATGTCAGGAGTGTCCAGAGTATCTAGGGTGTCTAGAGTGACCAGAGTGACCCGAGCGTTCAAAGTTATCAGTGATCGGGGTCGACGTGGTGCAATCTGTAAAGCCAACCGCATGAATTAACTGTAGCAGCTGTGAATTTGAACTGTAGCAGCCGTGGAGCTGATATAAAGTGTGCTGATGACAGAGTGTTATCTCCTAACATATAATTCTTGAGCCGTCGGCTAATTTTGGAGTTCGTAAAACCCAGTGTATCTTTCGGGACTACAAAGATAAGTTGTATATCTGTTCCTTTTTTATCACCATAATTTCATTGAGTGAATTCATTTTACTACATGAGTAAAATTCTGCATTGTTTACTACGTGAGTAACCTATATCCATTGTTTCATTGTCAAATCGTTGTGAACCATTCACCCCCTGTCTTTGTATTTGTTTAATTAACTTATTTGTATTTTTCATCATTAAGTATGTGCGTTCTTATGTTAAAATCCAATATTTGGATAATATATATACGCACATATTCAAAACTAATTGCTCATTCAAATCCTCCATTATTAAACATTGTATTTATAGCATCGGCAAGATTGTTATGTTGTGAATCCTTAAAATCCCACCCGGTTACCTTGTTACAGTATGTTCACCCTCCCTGCTGCTGAAGCAGGCATTATGCGCATGATTACGCAGACCTATCTGCCGCTTAATTCTTTTTAAAACAAAAAAGCACCCAAGTTCACTGCTGGGATATGTATTCAAGGCAAATTCACCATGACGTACATGTTTATTTTGTGTTTTGCCAAGAAATTACGCAATTGTCTGGTGTGATCATGGTATCAGGAATGAAAATAATTAATTATCCGCGTTATAGTTGGTCTAGATCATCACCAACTGAAAGGATATTTTCTCATCATAATTTAAATTACACTTTAAGCTAAAAGGCAAAGAATATTTGTCTTATTGACGTGAAAATGCAAATAATAGCTGTCTTATTTAAGTGACAGTAAATATTTCAACACTGTCCATATTGGTAAACGCACTACGCGCCAAATGCATCGCCATTTTAAAAGCCCTACCACGTACTAAATTCACCAATACTTTAGTAGCCGTGCCACGCATCAAATGCATCCCCACTTTAGATCCCTGCACTACTATATACATCACTAATTAAGTAACTCTACCATGTACGAAATGCATCGCCACTTCCGTGGCCCAACTCTGTAGCAATTACATCACCACTTTAGACAGCATGCAGTATGTGAATGAAGACTGCATATTGTTATACAGCGAAAGACTGACTATTTTCAATAATTAAATATCAGCAATGTTCCTAGCACCTTTGTTTCGAGTCTTATGCCATCAACTGCTAGCCTCTATCACTGATAACATATCCATGACGTGTAAAACAATATGTTTAGGAATAGGTCAGTCTGAAAGGCACAAAATCGATAATTAAAAAATAGCTCATCACTGAAAAGAAAATGAGGTATTAGTTTTCGAATAGTAAGAGCCATTAGTGTGTACTAAGACGTGGACTGTTTCTTAGTGTGTACTAAGACGTGGACTGTTTCTTAGTGTGTACTAAGACATGGACTGTTTCTTAGTGTGTACTAAGACATGGACTGTTTCTTAGTGTGTACTAAGACACGGACTATTTCTTAGTGTGTACTAAGACACGGACTGTTTCTTAGTGTGTACTAAGACACGGACTGTTTCTTAGTGTGTACTAAGACACGGACTGTTTCTTAGTGTGTACTAAGACACGGAAAGTTTCTTAGTGTGTACTAAGACACGGACTGTTTCTTAGTGTGTACTAAGACACGGACTGTTTCTTAGTGTGTACTAAGACACGGACTGTTTCTTAGTGTGTACTTGGATATGGACTGTTTCTTAGTGTGTCCTAAGACATGGACTGTTTCTTAGTGTGTACTACGACATGGACTTTTTCTTAGTGTGTACTAAAGCATGGACTGTTTCTTTGTTTTATTAAATTCTGCTCTTCTACCCATACTAGTATAATATGGTAATTATTACACTCGTTTCATAAATTTAAATTAATGAATAGATCCAATACTTATGGATAGGTATAATGAAATTTTTTATCGCCAAGTATTGTCCACAGCCTGTCATTGTGTGGTCGATAGAAGTCCTCTAACAGTTTTCGTGTGGCCGGTAACATCTCAAATGTCTTTGTTCTTTGGTTAAGCTTCTCTTTAGAGAGAATACGACTTGAAGCTCGCAAAGGTGGAAATTCTGACAAAGAAGATAAAGTAAATAGAAATGTTTGAATATTTAAAAAGAATATTAAAAGATTTTTGTAATTAAGCTAATCTTCAAAACGACAGTTATAACCATTCAAAACTAGTAATGATGTAAAGAATTTCAGGAAGATCTATAACACCAAAAATATCCACTTGATTGTGGGAAAGTCCAGTAGCACCAAAACATCCTCTGGACTGTAGGACATATCTATATCTTGCTGATTCGAAATAACTGAAGAATTATACAGTATACATAAATCATTCAAGTCAGGCTGAACATCAGGATTTTGAGAGAGAAAAAATATATTACATGCAATTGGTGTTGGAGCAGTCCTTGTCACTTTTCTTACATACCATTGACGAAAATGTGTTGGTGTGCACAAAATTAAAGATGGTTGTGTTAGCTATTGCAAGGTTTACTAGAATGCATATATTTATTGAAAATTAAATTCTAAGAACAAATTGGATCAATGATTAGCATAACGTCATCACTATATTAGCATTCAGCGAGTCAAAGAATAAGAAGGCTTAGTTGTTCCAACTTTTACTCCACTAAAGGTAACTGTCGTAAACATTTTCTGATGTTATTTAGATCGAGATCGCTCTTCTGGGGTTTCTCCGGTACTAATTGGTCAAGAAATGACAATTTGAGATTCAGCTACCTTGAATTCTCGAATAATTATTCTTCTCTTTCAAATTATGACTGTATGTTCAAATATAAAATAGTTAAAAATTCGAAAACTTTAAGTGGAAGCATAAGTGTATGGTCATAACAAGTTAAAACTAAATATCACTACAGTCATATAAATATTTAAAGAACTTAATTTTATTGGCTAGAAAATATCGCAAATCACTTTTAAACCGTTATGTAGACAATCAACTGCACGTTATAAACTTCGTCATGTTTCTTACAAACTATCCGATTTAGAACTGAAGTTCAACTGAAAATCAGTCCCACTTTGACATTAATATTTCGATTCTATTTGCGATTTAGCACGGCTTCCATCGCTGATATCGATGTTATTGAAAGAAAATCAGCCAGCAAGCACTTCATGAAGATGAGTGGGGTGTAAGGATCATTACGTGTTAAGAGATCTCTGCATTCTCTCTTGTATATATAGATATTGTATATATGTATAAATCACTGATATATTTAACAGTAAGCTGAGTATATCCTTTATATTGTGACAACTGTCCTTTTCAGCCTTTTATCTATTTTAATTTCTGTGCATAATTGTAATTTGTCCCTCAAAAAGCAGAGAGGAATATTTTTTTATCAAATATCTTGTTTTCATTTATTGATCAAAAACATTCTTTGTTATAGTTGTTAACCGATCCTCAAAGGTAGTTTTATTTGAGCATACTGCAAAATGACGTTTTAGCAGACCAGCTGATTCTTGAAAAATTTCTGATTTTGTTTTCTTGGTCACTGTGACTTGTACAGATTACACCATAGTTTGGGCGACATACAGCCGTGACCATTAATTAGTTCGCAGTCTAACCTGAAATCTCAGATCATAATTATCCAGAATGCAAAACGAAAACAAAATATTTAAACGGTTAAAATACATTTTATGTGAAATGACTTTAAGCAATAATAAATCCATTCAACTTACCAAGTTGCAGAAAGTCAAAGACTGTAACCAGAGTAGTCCTAACGTCTTTTACATAATCTTCTGTTTTGAGAAACAAAAACTGTTCTCGAGGGAAAACTCGAAACCAGTCTGAAATATGAACTGAGTACAGTCCAACTCTTATCCGATTCTGCAATAGAGACAGTTTACCTGTAAGTAGCTATAATTGTCAGCAATTATGCTCTAAAACAATGGTTCTTTTATTTTACTTAATCAGCATATAAGGTGTAGTATGCTTGTAATTATCCCGTTTGGGGCATTTACTGAAGAGAAAAGTATTTTAAAAATGTTATTTTAGAAAAAACACAAAATATATATGATTGCTAGTAATAATAATAATAATAATAATAATAATAATAATAATAATTTTTTGAGATATAAATTGTGTGAGAACGAAAAATCTCCCTAAATCTCCCGAGAACCAAAAGTAATTAGTACAGTATTATACAAGTTTGTGTTATATTTTATATAGAACCTTCAAATAACTGGTATTATTCAAGTATGGGTTATATTTTATATACAACCCTCAAGTAATTAGTATTACACAAGTATGGGTTACATTTTATATAGAACCCTCAAGTAATTAGTATTACACAAGTATGGGATACATTTTATATAGAACCCTCAAGTAATTAGTAATACACAAGTATGGGTTACATTTTATATAGAACCCTTAAGTAATTAGTATTCTACAAGATTGAGTTATATTTTATATAGTAATTCCTATTTTTCCAAGTATGGGTTATATTGTATATAAAGCCCTCAAATAACTGGTAGTATACAAGTGTGGGTTATATTTTAGACAGAATCCTCAAGTAACTGGTTTTACACAAGCGTAGGTTATATTTGACATAGAATCTTCCAAGTAGTTGTTGGGATTCAAATGTGGGTTATATTTAAGACACAATCCTCAAATAAATGTTATTATACAGTGTGTGTTATATTTTACATAGAACCCTCAAGTAAATGGTATTATTTAGGTATGTCTTATACTTTATATAGAACTCTCATGTAATTGGTATTATACATGTATGTGTTATACTTTATATAGAACTCTCATGTAATTGGTATTATATAGGTATGTGTTATACTTTATATAGAACTCTCATGTAATTGGTATTATACATGTATGTGTTATACTTTATATAGAACTCTCATGTAATTGGTATTATATAGGTATGTGTTATACTTTATATAGAACTCTCATGTAATTGGTATTATATAGGAATTGTGTTATACTTTATATAGAACTCTTATGTAATTGGTATTATATAGGTATGTGTTATACTTTATATAGAACTCTCATGTAATTGGTATTATATAGGTATGTGTTATACTTTATATAGAACTCTTATGTAATTGGTATTATACATGTATGTGTTATACTTTATATAGAACTCTCATGTAATTGGTATTATATAGGTATGTGTTATACTTTATATAGAACCCTCATGTAATTGGTATCAGCGGCGTCGCTAGGGTTGGTGTCACCCAGTGCGGTAAACTCATGGTGTCACCCCTCCAGACTTCCACCATGGATTTCTTCTTCTTAAAATAACTCCAAATGTTGCTCCGACCAGCTCTGAATCTCATTCAAATAAGCACCAGACGCTCTGCAGACTGCATGGTGGCACCTTGTGCCTGCTAGTCATGTATATAACTATGATCGGTTATCCGCTTATGAAATCCGACTAGACCGAGCAGAGTGTGCTCTGTAAAATTTGCAATTTTTCATTTTGGTGTCACCCCTCTGAGATGGTGTCACCCGGTGCGGTCCGCACCCTCCGCACCCCCCTAGCGACGCCACTGATTGGTATTATACATGTATGTGTTATACTTTATATAGAACTCTCATGTAATTGGTATTATATAGGTATGTGTTATACTTTATATAGAACCCTCATGTAAATGGTATTATCTCCTCTCTCTCTTTATATATATATATATATATATATATATATATATATATATATATATATATATATATATATATATATATATATATTATTACCTTTATTGTTGTGATTGACTTGTTATATGCACATCCTCGTTCAGTGTTATATTTCAAGCAGTCTTTAAATTTGTTCACAGCATCTACAGTTACGTTGTGAAATAACTCTGCATTTGTGTTGTAGTTAAACTGTTCGCTGAAGTATAGATGCCCTGAAAGTAGTCTGCAATATTAAAATGAGAAAAGTACAGTATCAGAATGAGAAAAGTACATTATCAAAATAAGAAAATAGAAGAAAAAAAAACACAAGGGGCGCATTCTAATTACTGTCAACCTGAGTTGTGAGGTATATTAAACAAGTAAAGAGAAACATCTTTACAAAATAAAGTTTGTCTTCCTGACTAGGTGAAACTTAGAAATGAATACTTACATTCAAGTAACTAAACACGAAACGTGATCATTTTGTGTGCAAGGGCTTGTGTTATGGCGATGTATTACAACTGTACTTGACGAGCGTTCGCTGTCTACTTCGTATCTGTATATGTACTGGCTTTGAGAGATGTGACAATTACCACAAAATTGACCCTGAAAGAATGCCTTGTAATAATTTTAATCTTATTATTGCATAAAATAATGTTCGATTACTGCGTACATACAATACGTACAATACCTAGAATATCTAGATGACATGTATAAATGAAGAGATCGCACGAGTTAAGAAACACTTCGAGTCCAACATTTTGACCGAACAGTTAATGCATAAAATATGTGTGTTCCGTTTCCCGCGAATACAAAATTCTCATTCCGATGATGAATGACCAGGTTAAATCTGAAATTCTTCATCACGTGATAGAAATCAACCTAACAATAGTGAGTATGCTAAAGAAGAGTGATCTAGACAGCATCATCATCTGAAAGAGGCGCATAGGTTATAAGTTAACAGAAGGAAGTTGTTGCCAAAATAGAACACAATAGACAATGATGCAAACGCCCACGACAGTACGAAGAGTAAACTATATGAGGTGAGATAAGACAAATATGAGTATCACATTCACAAACTATATAGGTTGGTCAGGGCGTCCACGTCCGTTGGTAAGCTACTCGTACTAACTCTCACGAAACCCTTTCAGAAAGGTTAGCAAGCAGTATGAGTTATTCTATTCCTTCGGAAAAGAAAAAGGTTCAAATAAAAATACATATCAGCAAATAAAGAAATACGGATGAAAATGTTACATCAAATTCAATAGCAATTCATAGACCTAACACATTCATAGTTTTAATTTTTTTAATTGACAATAAATCTAAATTTCAAATTAGACTGAGTCATAATGACGTGATGTGAGTTGGAAAAAAAGACCTCAGTGGTACCATACAGGTACACAAAGACGATGTATTTCATATTCATCGTTTAAACATATGGATATCTCCAGCTGACGGAACATAAAAAAATACTTCAAAAAAATTGCGAGTTGGATAAATTCAATGGAAAAAATGGAGTTTTCATTGAAAGTTAAAAACGGATAAGAACATTTTGCAAGCAGGCTATCTTTCATTACGGATTTTCACATTTCTTGTATAATATAGTAATATCTCGTATTCTTTTGTAATGCGATATTTTCAGCTTTAAGGATTCCTTAATGCACATAAGTTTGTGTGAAACATAACATTAGCGGTAGAAAAATGTTTAAATGTGTGGTAATATTTTGAGAAATAAAGTTGTAGATAATGATATTACTGGTACAACACTGCACTAAGCCCTATTTATAATTCTTTTCGTTTTCTTTTTCCTTTTGCTTTTTCTGTTTCAAGCGAAATATTCCATTAGACAATCTATGTCCACAAAAGTGAGTTTTCATTCAGATAACTGAAGAGGGACTAACAATTGACAGACGTTTTACAAATGAAACACAAACACACAGATGTAATAAACATGTTGCATTTTTCATGGAAAGTTGGCCTTCTCGTTTTGACACAAGTTCATTTGACAATTGTTATTTAATTTACAAAAGTGCACTTTTATATTGTTTTCCTTGTACCGGATTATTTTCTATCTATTGTATTACCTTTCAACAGGGTCTCGAATCATGACGATAATTTTGATGTGGGGTACCAAGTGGTGTACATGATCGGCGTTCGTATACTTAGGTTCCATGAGGTTTGCGTTTTCAGGCAATTGGAACCATTCGTCATTTATCGGCATGGTATTGACAGAGCCTTCACCTCCAAGCAATAAAAGACGTGTTATTTTTTTAAATGTTTAGCCAGGCTAGTGCTTAAGTATTGCCGGTACCTTCACCTTAGATCAATAAAATACGTATTATATTTTTGGTAATGTATAACCAGAACTGGATTAAAGTATTTTAAACCCTATGCATGCATACTTTTTTTCTGGCACTACATGAAACAAACTGAATAGCAACAAAATGACACTATATCCATCGTCAGGAGCGTATATAAGTTTGTAAACACAGCAACATAAACGTTGTCGTAATCAGAGGATGTTTGATTTATAACTAAATAGACAGTTTTCAGAATTTCTCCAAACATATAACCTCTTATGAGCACATTCTTCCATTTGAACTGTGTTAAATTAAGAGTCTCTACCGTTCTTATAATACAACCACCACAATATGACGCTTGAATGAAACGCCCGAACGCACCAGAAAATATTTGTAAATTGACTGAAGGTTACAAGCAAACTCAACTATGCGTTCAAATCCTTTACATAAAACGACGTAAGACAAACTAAACTAAAGCAAATAAGACAGAGTCTAACAATTGTGTAATCTGAATTTGAAGAAAATCTGAAGCAACTGCTAACCTGTGATTTTCCCATGGTAAGGGTGACCATTTCTTTCTTCAAAGTGATCTTCGATATAGTGTGTTGCCTCTGTGAAATATTCCAGGTATGTCTCCAATAACCAAGTTCCATCTTTCTCTGTTGCATACAAAGTATCGAATTTAAAACAGGACCAAATTAGATCTATCAATCATCTCTCTCTCTCTCTCTCTCTCTCTCTCTTTCTCTCTCTCCAACGAACAAATGCCATTAACATAAAGGTTAGAAAATCTTTTCATTCGAACTCTAAGGAGGATTGAACCCGGGCCCGCGGGTAAACGGCACCCATTGCATTGCCTGTTAGAACTATTACACACAAGTAAAAATGAAGATAATACAGTCTCTGCTTAATTGAAAGATTACATTCCTCAGGTCATTTCGTTGACGTTTTCAATTCGATGTACACACCGTACATAACTGCAAGAGATCAAGAGACTGCTTTATTCAAGGTTTTCTGTTCGATCCAGAGACGTAATTTTGACGATTATTTAGTTTAAAGGAGCAGTGGTCACTACTAAATAATTTCTTTGCAAATCTTCTATTCTGAATTTATATACACAAAATGACTCCACTGTGATATCTAATTTAAACTGACTTTCCTCAAAAAGGAAAAATGCAGGAAATATTATTCCTACTTGACT
The DNA here is from genome assembly GCA_028554795.2 of Sinohyriopsis cumingii. Classification (NCBI taxonomy): domain Eukaryota; kingdom Metazoa; phylum Mollusca; class Bivalvia; order Unionida; family Unionidae; genus Sinohyriopsis; species Sinohyriopsis cumingii. Next base: position 58,646,414 of record CM068828.1, read on the forward strand.
ATTACCCTGTGATATTTTTGAAATTATTTTAACATACAGGAACCAAAGACAGTCAAGAAAACCGTAGAAAGATAAACTGAAGATGAACATGAACTATATAACTGCATTATATACGTGTTATTTAGTCTTAGTCACTGTTAAAAGACCATACATAATTTAATCAACTTTTCATATACATCCAATCAATATGTATGCCCCTCTAATTTAACAATACTACCGCGAAATAAGTTTCTAAGATTCACAGTTTTGTTTTCTCTCACTGTCTGTGTGTGTATGTAAATATTTACCTGTTCGGGTTACCGGTGGTCTAATTGTCGGCGTGTCATTATCTGCAAAATTAGACAATATTTTCTTGATCATTTGAGGCAAAAAAGGAGTAAATACATTAACCTTTGATTCAAATTTAGCGGAACTTGCACCAACGAAGTGTTTACAAATCATTATAAATGCCTTGGCAGGAAAATCGCGTATTGTATGTAACTCACTATGCACAATAAACATTATAATATGATACATTCTCTATTAATTACCACTATATTTATTAAGCCTTCGCAATAAGCGTTTAGATTTTTTTTAAAATCGCAACAAGTGTAGCAGAAAAAGTAGAAGTTATTAGTTCTTCACAGCAGAAAGGAACTATATATGTATTCATGCGTGTCTCCATTCTTGTGTCCTTTGACAATATTAAATACTATTGCACTGTTCCGAGGACAGCTCATGTGGCCTAGAGGATGGAGCGTCCGCCTCGGACGCGGGAGGTCGTGGCTTCGATCCCAGACCGAATCATACCAAAGACTTTGAAAAAATGTTACTAACAGCTGCAATGCTTGGCGCTCAGCATTAAGAAGTTAGTGTTGAGAGTGGTCGGCCCGGTGTTTAATTCTGAGACCCGGCTTTTCAAAATAACGTGATTGGGGACATCATGCTAAATGTCTGCGGCATGATTCCCCCAGTGCTAGACATCACTATAAACTGACACACTGCCGACATCGCAGCGATATTACTGTAAAATTGTGAAAGCTACGTTAAAAATCCAACTCTCTCTCTCTCTCTCTCTCTCTCTCTCTCTCTCTCTCTCACACACACACACACACACACACTGTGTCGAGGACCGACTAGTCACCATAGAAACACTATGGACCTAAGCAAAGATGAGGCGCTCAGTCCATACACTTCTCTTAGCAAAAGCCGTTTTTGCAGTATATAAATGTTATGTATTTATATTTGGCTTTTGTCATGTCGGTAATCGAGGGTTTTGAATGGAGTTTATATCTACATGACCTTTGTCATAATTATAATGGTAAACAAGATGTCAATCAGAATGTGAGTTCAGGAGTTAATGGAATTTTCCATTAGTTTTTCAGAAAATGCTATTGCGCTATAGGCCAAGTGGTAGTGTATAAATACCAAATAAATTATTCATTCCTGTTTCGTGTCAGTGTTTGTGAATCTATGATAAGGCTGTAGTTGTGTTCAGATATAATTTTAGAGTAATTATTTATTTAAGTCATTGATTGAAATTACTAAATGTTCATTTGCGCTGGATTCACACATTATTTGGAATAATTGTGAATTCATCCGAAGACATTCTGGATTGCATCATTAGTAACCAGAAAATTCAGGACTGTTAAAATTACTCAAAATTGAATTATCTATTCTTTTGAATCTGAGATAGTATATTTCATAACTATTTCGGATTTAATTTGTAATACTGTAAGTATTTCTTGGAAGAAAATGAAAAGATACTTTATTCCAGGTGATAAGCACTAGGATGAGAGACAATTGTTTCTTCTCTTCATACATTTCCTTGATACCTTCGTAACGGATTCGTGTCAACATTTAAAATAGTCAGAAATAGCATGCATTTCACATTCATACTTCGTGGGTTTTCCATGAGTGAACGTTGCAAACGAGGTTTCGCAATGGACGTAGCTGATCTCAAAGCACTATAAAGGCCTTCCGACCACGTATGTACCTGACTTGCATACAATTCTTTTGTTGATGTTACAGAAGCATACCATGCAGATACCAGTGGCAAAGTGGTTATAACCCCTGCGTCTCATATATTTTATAACGTACGACATGGAGTATAATTTTGACACCCGGCTTGTAATTCTGAATTTTCTCGCTATTAATTCGTTTTGTAAACGCTTTCTTGTTATTTGTTGTTTGTTTAATTTTTAAAAAATTCATATATATATATATATATATATATATATATATATATATATATATATATATATATATATATATATATATATATGTTACTTTCTGTGTTGTATAAACTTTGTATTTTATTTTAGGGAAACCGTTCTTTCTCATCGCGTAATCTCTGTATATTGAACCGGATACAGGTCACGGGGCACTTGGTCATGGGAATTTGACGCTCGTTTTTGCATCGCTTGACATATTTACATTTGTTAGCGTTCTTGATTTGCAGGTTCAGGAATATGTCTTATAGGTTAAGGTGACAATTACAAGTATAATCTTTCTTTAATTATTCTAAAATGTTATTGTTATCTAAATAAAACCTTTATTATCCATGATAATGCGTGAATATTCTTTTCTTTAAGAAATGCAGATGTAATATATTACAATGGAATAGAGAACGGGTCAATTTTCGTTCAAACGCCATTTATTTGCAGTAGAACGCGATGTAGATATTTCGTGCTGATGTCAACTGTGACGTGTGTGGATCGTATGCAGCTTGATCTGATACTGATCTACATCGTAATAAGTATGATCCATGTCATCCGTCTTGAGGTGAACATTTTTGAATTTTATGCACAACTAATTTTATTTTCCAAGAGTAAGAGACGACCTACATTTTGGAAGTAATAAATCTCTCGATCGATCGATCGATGCTGATTGTAAACCCCTACATCAAATCCGGTCTGAAAATCGCTACATACTGACATGCTAGGAAGACATATAGTGCATGCGAGTTTCGCGGGTCCGTAAGGTACTAGAAGACCTTTTTGGAAACAAGATCCGATATATAATATACAGTTACAAACTTTGCATGGATATGGTGGGCTATTATCCCCGAATATCGTATACATGACTCTGTATTATGAATACATTGGTAAATGAACTGCATACATGACACACCCTGTATTATAAATACAGGTACATGAATCGCATGTATGCCACACTATAATATGAATACATGATTAATGAATCGCATGCATGACTTCTACTGTATGATGAATATATGACACATGAATAGCATTATTGTATTAAACTGTAACCTACTTTATGTTATTTCATCATCACTATACTATTTTCTTAGTTATCAATATTCACACCCAAACCTCGTTGTTTTTCTCGTCATTTCTTACATTGTCATTTTTATGCAATATATAGAACTTTAAAAAAAATATGTTGTGGCAATAGATTCTACAAATCTGGAGACACACCAATGCAATAAAGAGTGTACATGTAAAAGAATATAACACGCAGATGACAATGACCAAATGGTTATAGTCCCTGCGTCACATATAGTGTGTGTGTGTGTGTGGGATTATGATTTTTAACATAGCTTTAGCTATTTTGAAGTCATATCGCGACGATGTCTGCAGTGTGGCAGTTTATAGTGATGTCTAGCACTGAGGCATCATGCCGCAGAAATGTAGTATGATGTCCCACCTAGTCAAGTTATCCTGACACCAGGCCGACCAGTCCTAACACTAACCTCTTAATGCTGAGCGCCTAGCGAGGCAGCTGTTAGTCCCATTTGTGTAAGTCTTTCGTATGACACGGCCGGGGTTTGAACCCACGACTTCTCGCTTCCGATGCGTACGCTCTAACCCATGTATTTTGTAACGCACGGCATGATGTTTGTTTTCATGAGACCCGGCTAATCATTGGAAAGTTTCTCGAAAATTACTTCTTTTATAAACATTTCATCAGTTTTCGGTGTATTTGACTTGCCTTTGTAAAAAAAAATAAACATGTATAAGTATTTTTCGATAGAATTTTACATCCTACCCTCTGTCAACTTTTCCCTGTTATGGAGAAACCGTTCTCACCCAACACGTAATATATGACTAATGTCCCGTAAATTGGTCATAGGGCACTTGGTCATAGGACACTTGGTCATAGGGCACTTGGTCATAGGATAAATGATGTCCATGTTTGTACTGCTTGACATATTTACAATTGTTAGAGGGCCACAAATTGCTACTTAATGACTTGCTAGGAAGAAGACCAGTATATGTTGTTGTTGTTGTGGGGTTTAACGCCATTTTTCAGCACAAGATAGGCTATACATGGCGGCAAGTATTACTGTTGGAGGAAGAAACTGGTAAAACCACGGAAAGAACCACCGACCCACGACAAGCTACTGGCAAACTTTCTCACATACCCACCTAGGTCGAATCCGAGACTCGAACCCACGCAGACAGAGGTGAGATGGCAGTGAACCGTAACGGTGAGCGCTTTAGACCACTCGGCCACTCGGGGCCCCGAAGACCAGTATATAAACACATCCACAGTGACCGTGCGTTTCGCGGGTCTGTAATGTCCTAGATCGCCTGCATTTATCAAGAGTCGATATGTTGCAAACCTTTGCATGGATATGGAAGCCTTTTATCCTCGAATATCGCATACATGACTCAGTCTGTATTATGTATGAATACATGGTACATTAATATTATTATCGTGTGGAGTGCGCGCTCAGCCATTTTAACAGCGTCATCCTCAGCAACGTGCAGAGCCTGCAGTCCACCGGGGTATTGAGGGGGATTACCGCCATGATTATTTGCGTGTATTTCCCAATCTTCCTTGATGCATTATTGTAATTGGCTGCTTGCAAGTGCTACTGTCAGAATTCTATCAACGTGTATTGTATTTTCATTGATGCAAATTCTACGTGGCAGTTTGCAAGTACTACCTTCTTTCTGCCTTATTGTAAATGACTGCTTGCAAGTGCTACATTCATAATTCTCGTCATGAATATTTTATTTTTCATTGATCCAAGCTGTAAATGGTTGCTTGCAAGTTTTTCGATCTACTTTCCTTCTGCGTCATTGTATCTTGCGATTTGTCAACTACTGAATTGATTATGTAGTTTGTCGTATGACAAACGCTATGTCAGTTATTACAAGTTTTTTATATTCTGTTTCTAAACTTTACAATTACATCATTCGAACTACTTTTTTCATATAGATTTGGCCTTGCAACAGTGTAAATACTATGTTTCATTAGTATCGTCTTTGTTGTCCAACTCGTGCCACCATCTTTTCTTATAATGGCATACTAGAGCATAGCATGGCATTATGACAACAGACAGCGCTCTAAATTTCTTAAGTTTTTCCTTTACAAGAAATAATGATTGCTCCCCACGGAGCTTTACATCATTCATTTTGTGTCAATAACTCTTTCGGTCCCTTTTTTGAAGGTGTATGTTAGCAACAAAGTTTTAATCATCTCTAAAAACCATATGCTTTCTCTAGAATCTAAGTGATTTATAGCACCCTACGAAAACAAAAACGCATACATTACAGCAAGATGGTCCATCTTTTTCAACCCCAGTTTTGACGCACTTAAGATTTACCTTCGCCGTTTAAGAAATCTACTTCTTAGTGATATCTCTCATTACTTTGGAAACATTAGTTATTTTAGTAAGGATAAAAAATGACAATGATATATTCCCCGGTACTCTTCTTAACGAGCTTTCATTAGACGAATCCTGGTTGTAAGGATTGTATTGTACGTCACCCATTTTGACGCATCCCACGGACGTCAATCTTTCCCTGTGATACTCTTGTAAATAAGCTCCCGCAAAATAAAATATTTCAGAGCAACATCAACAGCACATACAACAATGTTAATAGGTAAAATGACATTAAAACAATTAAGCATTCCTTACAGGTGTTATTATTCTTATCACGATCTTTATTTTGGAACATATTTTGCCGCAAAAACCGAAATAATCAAACTGTGGAAAATCATGACCGTATCATGATAAAAATGTTTACATGCGATTAGAAAGATTAGATTTTGTGTACAATTGTTTTCCAATACTTAATTTGCATTGGTAATGTACAGAACCTCAACATTTTAATGTATCTATTATAAATATAAAAAAAAAAAAAAACATCTTTAAAACTGGTTTGCATCCTTTAAAACTTTTGTCTCTAAAGGTGGAAATAACGAGACAAAAGATGTTACATGAGATTTTACTTTTATACATTGTAATTCTTGCCATTAGCAAACCAATTAAAATTAATAATTTGGTTCAGGAATTTTAAAAATATAAATATAGCACCCCTGGGTTCTAATTATTCAGCTGCTCTTTGTCACATTAAAGATTTTTTTTAAAAAAAGCTTTAAAGAATTTTTGAAATATGAATGTAGTGACGCATGATTTTGACTTGTTAATTTAGCTGCTTTTTACAATATGTAAGTAGTTTAGTGAGCTATGTTCAAAGAAAGAGAGAGAGAGAAAGAAAGAGAGAGAGAATGCACCAAAACTTCATATTTCATTATGTCATTGTAATTGTATACATGTATCCTTAGTTGATGAGTATGTTTTGGGACAGTCTTCAGCAAGTATCAACAAAAGAATACTGATCTTATTCGATAACTATACAGGGTAGAATTTTACAGATCACTGTCTTTTTATATGGTTTTATTCTATTTAAATGCCTACATGTATCATGGGTAGTTGAGGGTGTTTTGGGACAGTCTTTTGTTGTTTTAGGGTAGTCATGGGGTCGTTCATTTGGTGATAAATACCAATATGGGAAAAAAAACTCTCCTGATCTTACTCGATAATTATATAATGCAGTATTTTACTGATCACTGTTTTTTTAATGTCTGATTCAATATAATGGTATACATGTATCCTGGGTAGGTGAGAGTGTTTTCTGACAGTCTTGAGCTAGCCCCATTACGTTCAGGGTGACAGATAGAAATTAAACTGTTGGATGCCTAATTCATGCGTAAGTTGTTGAAAATAATCAAACATAAACTTTGCTGGACAGATTTGGGGAGGCAAACAATTGTTAAAATCATTGCCTAAACTTTTTGAACAGTTTTTGCTTTAATATTATTCAAAGAAATAGACAATGGAAATCTTGAGAACGCACGTATTATGGTCAACAAGTATTGGTTGCTTGACTTGGCTTTAGGTAAAGAACCATTTTTCTGTTAAATGGCTTGTCAGGTGGTCAACTGCAGGAATAGGTTGCAGATGTGCCTTAGATATCTTCTGATTGGGATTTCCAACCATTTGACAAGTGTGACAAGATCTATGGTACTTATATACATCACTTTTAATTTTCAGCAAATAAAAGTGATTCGGGATCTACGTTGGATAGCGGAAAGATTACAGTCCTCACCCTCCTTGATTTGTCTGCAGCATTTGACACAATCGACCATGCTATATTACTTCACCGTCGCCAGCATGTATTTGGCATTCATGATACAGCCTTACTGTGGTTCAAATCCGACTTGGTCAACAGGACACAAATTGTATCTGCAAATGGAATACACTCCAGCCCAGTTGATCTATGTTGTGGTGCTCCACGGGGTCTGTTCTTGGACCTGTTCTCTTCATTCTGTACACTCAGTCGCTCTCAAGCGTCATAGATCATCATCCAGTGTCTCACCAATTGTACGCCGATGACACCCAAATATACAAATCTAGCCACCCAACTGAAGTTGATGCTATCATCCAAGGTGTAGAGAGGTGCATTTCTGATGTGAAATCATGGATGACTTGTAACAAGCTGCAGATAAATGATGATAAAACTGAGGCCATTCTGATCACAACACAAAGACTTTCTCATTCAGATCCTTTACCTCAAACAATAAATGTCAGCAACGCCTACATTAAATTCACACAATCAGTACGAAACCTAGGTGTTACTCTGGACAGTACTCTCACATTGCACCTACATGTCATGAACATATGCAAGGCTGCATATCTTGAGCTGAGACGCATCAGCTCAGTTCGCAAATATCTTTCAGTTGATGCCACTAAAACACTTGTGTGTTCATTAGTTCTTTCAAGACTGGACTATCGTAACCCAATTATGTCTGGTTCATCTCAATATCTACTCCAGAAACTTCAAAAAGTTCAAAACACAGCTGCTCGGATCATACTTAGTGTACCACGATCAGAGCACACTTCCCCGCTGCTCTGTACCCTACACTGGCTATCCATTCGATCCAGAATCAAACACAAAATTTGTTCTCTGTGCTACGTTTCACTATCGGACTCTAGTCCAACATACCTATCCGACTTCACCCATGTGTACACACCAGCAAGGTAATTACACTCCTCTTCTGACAATCGTATGTACTCATTATTCCCACTATGAAAGCAAAGTCATATGGACAGCGTTCTTTTGCATACCAGGGCCCAACAACGTGGAATGAATTGCCTACTGAACTTAGACACAAAGACACAGTGATCACATTCAAGAAGGCTCTCAAAACTCACTTATTTTGACTGCAAGAATAAACTTAAAGACCTAATAATGTTTCCTACCTGAAATATTCTCAACATGTTTTTTTATTTTTTAATGTTTTTCTAATTTTATTGTGTTTGTTTTTGTAATAACATTATTATATGCTTTTTATTTTATAGGTGTTGTCTAATGTTGTAAAGCGCTTAGAGCTTCTAAAGATTAGGCGCTAAACAAAGTCCTCATTATTATTATTATTATTATTATTATTATTATTTGATTGAAACAAGATGGCCGCTATCGCTTAACCGGCTTGAAGCAGCTGTTCCGTTTTTTAGTGCCGTTTTCATGATATTTGTGCTTGTTGCCTGTTTTCATCTTCGTTATTGTGTTCATTATGTATTGGCTGTTAAATTCGTATGTGTTTCTTCATCTCTTTGTTTTGGAAACGAGAATAATTAGACTTTTTCTCAGCTGTCTTGCTTCCACTGTTTTTGAACAAACCGCCATCACGTGATACTCGCCAGTCAACCCGTTTATGCTACGATGGATCCTCATTAATTGCTTTAAATGTTCACTTCTTGGCTCCCCACACTACATTGTGCTCGAGACTAAACGAACTGGGACTACATTCATCATTACCTAAATGTAAACAGAAGCGAAAAAAGAAACGTTGTTTCAAAGCTGGCCGGCGTAGAACAGGAAGAAGAATTCCAGTTATCTCCCTTATTTCGGCACAACCATTAAAAAAAATTTCGACCGTTAATTTAGATAACCTAATTCAAATCCCATTTAATTCGCCAACGTTTGTGTCACCTATCCAAGAAATACCTCTGCGCATTGCATTATTCAATGCCCAGTCAGTAGGACCGCCGGAAAAGCGCACAGAATTAGTTAATTTTATCAACGACCAAAAGGGGTCCCGAGTGGCCGAGTGGTCTAAAGAGCTCTCCGTTAAGGATCACTGCCATCTCACCTCTGTCTGCGCCGGTTCGAGACTCAGATTCAGTCAATGTGGGTATGTGAGAAAGCTTGCCAGTAACTTCTCCTGGGTCGGTGGTTCTTTCCGGGGTTTTTCCCGGGTTCTTCCTCCACCATTAATACTGGCCGCCATGTATAGCCTATCGTGTGCTGAAAAATGGAGTTAAACCCTACAACAACAGCAACAACAACAACAACGACCAAAATGTTGACATATTTTTCGTGACAAAAACATGGCTAAAAACATCAGGCGATGAGCCCAAGTGTGCGGATCTAACACCCACTGGCTACTCCATGAAGTCGTTCCCCCGTAATTCTCGTGGAGGTGGAATTGCTGTCATCACAAAGAACTCTATGATAAAACATCTTAACTATACCAAAACATTCAATTTCGACCACACATCGTTTGAACTAATCCAAGCCACACTCACACTGGTGCAAAGGTCAGTCCATGTTTTCTGCCTATACCGCCCTCCTCCTAGTAGAACAAACAAGCTGGCTGACTCTCTCTTTTTGGAACAGTTTCCGAATCTCCTGGAGTACGGAAATTCGATAGGTGGCAACCTGATTATTCTTAGAGATTTCAGCTTTCACTTTGACTGTCCCAGAAACTCAAATACATCAAAACTCATAGATTGTATTAATGTTTTCAACCTCAAAGCAGTCAGTTCACCAACCCACCCATAAACATGGTCACATTTTAGACTGGATTCTTCATAGACCTGATGATAACATTCTACGGTCCTCCCTGGTATCCCATGACCTTGCATCAGATCACCTCTGCATTATATGCCATCTTGACGTATCAGTCCCTAACCCTCCACCTTTATCTGCTACGAAGAGAAACCTCCGTATGATAAACAGAACCAAACTAATGCACGACATCCAAGCAAACCTAACAACTTGCTTACCTCCTCCCGCAGAACAACTCGATAACTGTCTGCGTTCATTACTTGACAAACATGCCCCAGCTACCAAGTGCAGGGTGTCAATTCAAAAGTGTTCTCGATGGTATAGCAGTGTTATGGACCAGCTTCGCACGGCTAAAAGAGACTGCCGTAAAGCTGAGAGGCTTTGGCTTTCCACCAGACTCACTATTCATAAACAAATCTATGAAGTCGCTAAGAAGAATGTCACAAATATAGTCCATGCAGCGAAATCAACCCACTACACTAAGATCATGGAAAGTTCCAGCTGCAAAGAGCTCTTCGAGATTACTAACAAGCTAATGTCAAGGAACAAATCAACACCACTTCCAACTACCTTCTCTCCAGTCGACCTTCCGGACATGTTTCCAAATTTCTTCCGTGACAAAGTACAAACCATTAGAGATAAGCTAGACACCAAAATTTCATTTGACTCGTCGTCACCATACATTTGGAATACAGAATTTGAGCTGCAACCATTAACAGCATTTGAACTGGTCTCTATGGATTTCATACGTACAATCCTGATGAAGAGTGCACCAAAGTCATGTGAACTTGATCCAATTCCAACATCACTGCTGCTTGAGTGCCTAGATCCAGTATTGACTTCACTAACTGACGTTATTAATACCTTTCTCTCATCTGGGGAATTCCCATCATTTTTCAAAACTGCCATTGTAAAGCCTCTGCTGAAGAAACCAACACTAGACCATAACGATTTAAAGAACTACCGCCCAGTTTCTAATCTCCCATTCATTTAAAAAATCTTAGAAAAGGTTGTTCTATCCCAGCTTGTATCTCATCTAAATTCAAAATTCTGCAAATGGAATACACTCCAGCCCAGTTGATCTATGTTGTGGTGTTCCACAGGGGTCTGTTCTTGGACCTGTTCTGTTCATTCTGTACACTCAGTCGTTCAATTATGTCTGGTTCATCTCAGTATCTACTCCAGAAACTTCAAACACAGCTGCTCGGATCATACTTAGAGTACCACGATCAGAGCACACTTCCCCGCTGCTCTGTACCCTACACTGGCTATCCATTCGATCCAGAATCAAACACAAAATTTGTTCTCTGTGCTACATTTCACTGTCGGATTCTAGTCCAACATACCTATCTGACCTCACCCATATGTACACACCAGCAAGATACTTACGCTCATCTTCTGACAATCGTATACTCATTATTCCCACTATGAAAACAAAGTCATATGGACAGCGTTCTTTTGCATACCAGGGCCCAGCAACGTGGAATGAATTGCCTACTGAACTTAGACACAAAGACACAGTGATCACATTCAAGAGGGCTCTCAAAACTCACTTATTTCGACTGCAAGAACAAACTTAAAGACCTAATAATGTTTCCTACCTGAAAGATTCTCAGCATGTTTTTTTTTTTTTTTTTTTTTTAATTTCATGGTGTTTGTTTTTGTAATAATATTATTATGTTTCTTATCTTATAGGTGTTGTCTAATGTTGTAAAGCGCTTAGAGCTTCTAAAGATTAGGCGCTATACAAAGTCCTCATTATTTTATATATATATATATATATATATATATATATATATATATATATATATATATATATATATATATATATATATATATATATATATATATATATATATATATATAATTAAATTGCCACTGTAAACTGCATATTAACAGTCAAATTTAATTACATATGGTTGAGAGAATAAACAAAATCCTCATCTCTATAATGCACTCTCTCTCTCTCTCTCTCTCTCTCTCTCTCTCTCTTGAATAAAGAAATGAAAGTATGGCATCGAGGTGCAATTATCTGCAATTTGTTCAAACCTTATGAGGTCTTTATTGCTACAAAAGGCAGAATTCGCACTGCACTCTAAAATAATAAATATGCTCTAAACTGATAACATTGTGAATGAGAATATATAAACAAATTAGGGCCTTAACTCCTACTTGCAAGAGGCTCCCTATTCTCCCACCGTGCGGCAGCAGTAATTAAACAAAGTGTTAAAATAAAATGGGGTGGGAAGGGTTAGCGGAAATATAACGTTGTGTAAATACATCTAATTGTATATAATTTGATACATTTCATTTATTTTGTGTGACATGCGGGACACCTCTCTTCCGAATGTTAATACTCGGAGATATCAGCTGCTGTAATTTAATTCGAATGATGTTTTAAATAAGACGTAAAACATGCCGTAAAGTGGTATAACATCTTGTTGTTAGGGTCAGGGAGTAGTTGTATTGTAAGAAATTCACGTGTCACGGCGCCATCTGTTGTCATAACGAGGCATTATTTTATGCTAACTTCCTTGATTCCAACTTAGAACTTGCTTGATGGTGCAATTTGTGAAACCTGTGACTAAGCAAGTTTAGAAATGGAATGTTAAAACTTGTAATAACTGACATCATTTGCCATACGACAAACTAAAGAATCAATTCAGTAGATGGCAAATTGCAAGATACAAGGACGCAGAAGGAAAGAAGATCTAGGCACTTTCAAGCAGCCATTTACAGCTTGCATCAATGAAGAATAGAAAATTCATGACTAGAATTATGAATGTAGCACTTGCAAGCAGCCATTTACAATAATGCAGAAGGAACGTAGCACTTGCAAACTGCCACGTATAATCTGCGACAATGAAGAATACAATATATATTGATAGAATTATGGAAGTAGCACTTGAAAGCAGCCATTTACAATGGATCATCAAGGAAAATTAGAAAATACATGCATATAATTATGGCGGTAATCCCCCTCAATACCGGGGAACCTTGTCAATGGTCCATGAATAGCATGCATGATTCACTCTGCATTATGATCACGTGGTATATGAATAACGCATGATTCACTCTGTATTATGAATACAAGATGCATGTATCACATGCAAGACTCACTCTATATTAAGACTACATGGCACATGAATCGCATTATTATACTGGACTGTAACTTGCTTAATGTTCTTTCATTAAGAACCCTCCAATAGTTTCTTAGTTATCAATATCCAAAGCCAAACCTCGTTGTTTATCTCGTCATTCCTTACATTGCCATTGTTGTATGATATATAGAACTTGTTGTTGTTCTTGCTGTAGGGTTTAACGCCATTTTCAGCACAATTTAGGCTATAGTGGTGGAGGAAGAACCCGGGGAAAACCCCGGGAAGAACCACCGACCAACGAGAAACTACTGGCAAGCTTTATCACGTACCCACGTTAGCAGAGCCTGAGACTCGAAACCACACAATATAGAACTTCTGATGACGAAAGAAAAATCTTGCCGTACTAGATTTAACAATTTTGCATGTAATTACAAATGCTGAAATAAATGTTGGTGTTTTACTAATGGTATGTATATTTGATTTAATTTATATTTAATTTAATTGTTTGTTTGTAAGTTTTTAATTTTTTCCATTACATGCTATTGCAATGTAATTTTAATTACTGGATTTAACATTTTCCAGAAGTTTATTTTCCAGAAATTTAATTAAATTTGATCTGACTGTTTTTCGAAAACACTAGTAATAGAAACGTTGTACTTAATGATGACATAGTTCCTGGCCTTGAGTCAGAATCAATAAGAGCTGAAGTAAACAACTTTTTTCTTTTTGTATTTTTTTTTTAGTGTAGCATTCATAAAGCGAAATCTATGCCATACTGGAAGTAAGTGATGTTTGGCATGTATAAATCTGATATATTGTTTGGCATGTATAAATCTGATATATTGTTCCTGAAGGGTGATCATGTGACCTTCATACGGGAATCGGTAGTGCGTTTTAAAAATTAGTATATAACTGTTTTCTATAGAAAATGTGGGCAGTCAGGCTTTAAACCATTGACACATGATGGTGTTTTTTATGATCCGTTTGAGCTGAATGTTTAATTTTTCTTCAAATTATTTGGATTATCAGAGATTATTTTTCCCAAGAAATACATGTTCTCTAAATTAGTTCTTGGACAAGGATAGTTATCGAAATGTACAAAGAATTCAATCACTTGAATGTTTTTTCTTGTTGTGATTCAACAAAGAACTGTTGACACTTCAGTACGACGCTGACCACAGCATACGTCATCACCTTCCAGTTTGAATTCCACTAGGACATTTTATTACTAGGACTTCTATTTTTTAATGCTTGGATTATTGTTGAATTATTTTTGGATTTGATTCGTAGAACGGTAAGTACCTTTTCTCATTTCTACCTCGTTTTTTAGGGAAATAAAATATTTGTTAAATTTTACAAAGCTTTTTGTCTTCACTCTTTTCTTGTTGCGTTTTGTAATAGCCTTAACATGACACGAAATATTTATGTCATAATAAATCTAAGTCATTCATTAATAAAATAAAATAAAAAATTTCCGTGTGGTAAGCTTTCCCCATTCTTGCACGCTATTTAATGTTAAAAGTAATATGAGCAGAAATATTCAGCTGTATTCCAAACCTTAATATCTTCTTCTGCTATGGACACTTTATCAATATCAAAGATAAATTATTTTGGGGAGGAGGGATCTCTTACTAAAATATTACCTCCCTGAACAAGCTAATAAATGCTGATATAAATATAAAAGGGTATTTCATTATTCGGAACTTATACAATACCTTGTCAATTGTGTGACCTGCAATCTTCAAACCTTTGAAGAGAAACTAGAATGTGACTTAGTTTATAACATAAATAGAAAGTAGTGTGTATTAAAAAATAGGTTAAAATAACCAAAAACAATATTGATATTAGGAAAAGACTTTTGGATATAATCTGATAACAACAATGTATTTGCGCATATTTATATCAATCAGTTTCGTGAACGTTATTCTATGATAATTTAATTGAAAAGACCCGTAATAGTTTCTCTTCAGCAGACTTTGCTTTCAGTACATGAAATGATTTTTACCTGATATTTCTATAACACCGAAAAATATTAAGTTTTATCTTTAATCCTTTTATTTTTCTCAATGCAATTATTCCAACTAGAGTGTGCACTGTATCTTTATATTACCTGTTGCAAGAGCCAAATGTGTATTGTTTTATTACGATTTGCTATACCCTACCACATTTTGCTGGGGGGGGGGGGGTGTCGTAATTTAAAGATATAATATATTCTTCATTTACTTCAATTGCAGTTAATATAGACGATTTAATAGTAATTAATCAGAGTAATTATTTCGTGCGCGTAACATACGATTTGCTATTCTGCATGGTTTCTTAATCAATTAATTTAAATCCTTTGCCAATCTTTGACATGTGTCACGTTAATAGACAACAGATAACAGACATTATTAGACAGCAATATTCTCGATGGTCTTTTATAGTGAGAGAATAAAAGACGATTAAAAGTAAAGATAAAAACCCTAGTATTGCTAGTATTAGTATTTTTGAATGTCGACAATGGGGGGGGGGGAACAGGTTTAATGACAATAACTGAATAAATCGAGCTCAGAATATACTGTATAATGAACGAAGTAACTCGATAATTTTGCAGATCGAAGAACAGAATAACGTAGCAGATCTAAGTAGCTATCTAATGTAGCAGATTGAAATAGTGAAATAGTGTAGCAGATCCAATTAGTTGGATAATATTGCAGATCGAAGTAGCTGGATAATGTAGCAGATTGAAATAGCGAAATAGTTTAGCAGATCTAAGTAGCTGAATACCGTAACAAATAAGTTGTTATATAAGAAGCCTTCGTGCAATCAATCGCATTATCATGCATTGCTCTTAAAAAATCCTAAAACTTCATTAATTAATCTAACACAATACTTTAAGATAAATCCACCTGCATCGCGTATTATCCAGTGCCTTTAAGTTATTATCTCTTGCCGTAGCTAAAACTACTTACAAAATCTTCTGTTGTCAAAAAACATCGGCTCCTTTTCTGTTCGATGCACTACAATATCCGGATGCTGTATCATTCTGTGCCAGAGATCTGTTGTCCCGCATTTTGGAAATCCAGCGATTATAAAATATGGAAGACAATATAAATGTCCGCCAGAGTCTTTTACTTTGTTGATTACTGAATATTCGTTTTGCTGTGTCTTTATCCCAACCGGTATCTGATAGTCCTTTTCTCTTGACAGTTTTATTCCCCGATTTGGTCGAAGACTGGTGTTATATCTGGTGATGTGTATTGAATCATTGTATAGTCCTTTCCAGTTTCCATCGGTGGCATTAGTGGTTTCACCCCTTGTTGCCTCTTTTCTTATAAAACATGGGTTTTTATAATTTGGCAAGAAATCAAATTTGGGCTGAAAAACAAATTTGTTTTTGCTGTTTTTTCTTGTTTTTTGTTTGTTCCTGTTTTTAAGCCTAGGAGTTATTCCAAAATATTTCAATTTTAATGTCAGATGTTACTTTATTTTTAACAGTATTTTCAATGTATGCATGATAAACTTTAAAAATTTGCGTTATAGTTTATATATTAATATTTGTAACGTACTTTCTAGGTATACATGATAAATCAGAACATAGCTCGGCTTCCGAACAATTACCTATTTAGTTTATTTACATTCATCAAGCTAATACTAACAGAATACTTGAGTATTTGCTATAGTGCTTCATTCTTTAAATTAGTATGTACTTGTATTAATTTTATATTTGCTTCAGTTAGTGTGCATTTACTTTATTGTTTCCTTTGCTTCAATTACTTTCACAAAAGTCGTATGCGTAAATAAATTTCGTCACTGCAAAACGGAGGAGCAATTATGTTTGGAACATTACATGTTTTGGGGTATTTTAGGTTGCAATGACAGCATTATGTGCACTTATGTACGTTAGTTCAAATTCTTTATCCAAAAAGACTTTTACTGTTAAAAAGACCGACAACATAATGTTTGCAAAACAAATACCCTTTACAAATATTGTCTACGTTCAGATACCATAATCGCGTTTATTCATAAAGTACACATTATTATTACTAAATTAACAAGAACAACGATATGTATTATAATTTTCGTATGAATATTAATGTTTGTAACAATGATTAAATCGACAACCAACATTAAACACACGTAAATCTGATTGAAAATATTATGAATGTGAATTATCAAGAAGTAATTCATCTTCAACCAAGAACTCATATATATATATATATATATATATATATATATATATATATATATATATATATATATATATATATAGTGTGTGTGTGTGTGTGTGTGTGTGTGTGTGATGTGTTTATGTATGTATATGTATTATGTATGTATGTATGTGTATGTATGTATGCATGCATGCATGCATGCATGTATGTATGTATGTATGTATGTATGTAGCAGCCAACTAATCAAACACATTAAGTGAGACTTTCACAGAAACAGCACATACCTGTGCCATCAAATTCTGTAGAGATTTTCTCGTATCAGAATGCATAGATCTGCTTGCCCTTCTGATGGCTAAGAATTCTGGGTACGGGAGCGTAGAGGAAATCCATAGATTGACTAGCCATAGAATACACAGAACCACAAAGATAATCCACGTGACTCTATAGTATAATTGTCGGCTGTATCGGAAAGAGCGAATGCAAAATCCAATCCTGCGTTTACTCATGCCGTTTGTACCGAATTTACAGCTTTGATTGTTCGACAGTAAGAGAGAGAGAGAGAGTAAATGAAATAATAAATTTCGATCTTTCACCT
This sequence comes from Sinohyriopsis cumingii, assembly GCA_028554795.2. Taxonomy (NCBI): domain Eukaryota; kingdom Metazoa; phylum Mollusca; class Bivalvia; order Unionida; family Unionidae; genus Sinohyriopsis; species Sinohyriopsis cumingii. Next base: position 58,664,352 of record CM068828.1, read on the forward strand.
CATTTTTGAAGATATGTACAACTAATGAAGAGAAAGAAGAACTGAGAACACGTGTTTGGTTACTATCCTTCTCAGGAGGTTATAACGCTTGCTGCGTTGGTTATATAGGCTGAACTCGTGACATACAGTTATTATAACGAAAACCAGTCAACCGGTTACCCCATATTGAGAAGGTAAAGTTTGGAGTACACCTCTCCGCTATTGAACTATCTGATCATTATTTCTAATCACGTTGATCTGACACTACTCGGTCGAATCGGTGTCAATTTTCTCCAGCCTGCTTTTACATGTTCTTTAACCTCAAAGATTATCTGTAACAAAAAGCAAACTACAACTGCCTTTGAAGATAAAAAACTAGGACGATAACATTTTATCTTAACTAAAACTGTAATCTTACTTCATGCGGTTGACAGTTATATTTGGCAGGGAAGAATTATCACTTCAAACCAATCTGAAAAGTTTTCTTTAAAAAGAAAGGAAACAAAATAACACAAATTCAAAATAATAGGCAATTAAGTGTTAATTATACCAAATAAATGAAAGTGGTGCCTTGTAGTCTTCAGGCATTCGCAAAACAGTTTAAGTCTATATGAAAATATTTGAGAAAGAACGGGACTTTTGTTAAATCATAAATAGTATATACAGCAGCGTAAGAATTCAGGATCTACTGTACCTGATAGTAGCTGTATGGGTGTAGTTCGGGACAAATCATAATTAATTTAGGCGCTCGTAAGTTAACGTGCGGGGTCCTCTTGGGGGACCTATTATATTCTATCACATACCTGGTTCACTTGTCATATATAGTGTGTGCAGTTTAATAATTTTTATATGACAACATATAACATATCATACTGGTTCATGTGATGCTTATTGGTCTAAATGACCCCATGAAATTCTTGCGCAGTATTTTTTTACGGCAACATTGTTAAAAGTGGCTGGCCTCATTTGGGGCTACATAGTAACATTTCTAGACTTGACCACAACATGTGCCACTATAGTTACTAGGGTACAACGATTTGCCCAAAACTGTATTTCGACATATTGCAGCATATCAAACCCATATTGCAATACGTATTGTGATGCAGTAATACTTAATGAAATTAAAATAATAACTATAATATGTACTACTTGAAAGATACAACATCTCTAAGTGACGTTACCTTGTAAGACTTCAAATCATAGTCAAATAAATATAAAATTATTTTAAAATGAAACTAATCTGCAAGCAACTGAAAGCAGTCAAAGTATCAGCAAATAAAAACATCACTGTCATTTCTAGCCTGGCTGCTTGTTTTAGTTTGAACTTTACAGAAACCTAAATTTAAAAGTCTCAACACACTTGAACAATGTTTTTTTCTTTTCTTTTACTAAGAAGTTAACGTTTCTTGTATATTTACCTGGTAGGCGAATCATTAAAAATGGCTCTTTCATTTGTCTGATAATATCAGTCATTTTCCTATGCGGCGAAGGTAACTGACAAGAGTTCTCACTGAAATGGAAGTGTGAGTGATTCTGAAGATGTTTTCTTCGATTTCATAGGTTTGGTAATTTCTCGAAGCGGAAGCAGGCAATTCATGATGTCCTCAGCAAGTGTAATAGCTTTTTCCGATAAATAACTTATGTCGATTGCGTTGCGTCTCACGTCTTTAGCAATTAAAGCAGTTTAAGCAGCAGGTGCAATTCCGGGAACCAGTTAATCATCTCAACAGCGGAGTTCCTCCTGGTGCACAATTCTTGGACCAGTTTTACGCTTTTAAGTCCGAGGAATTTAGTTTTGCCTTTAAGTACTGCATCGACTATATAGCTCCTTTAAACAATGATACAATCCTTCCCATACGAGCAAGAAATCCTGACACGCCAATGATATTTAACGCTTTCCGCACTGCTAGGGTCAGAATGTGAGCATAACAGCTTATATGTGGGTTGCTTCCCGGGCTCAGAAGCAACCACATCCATATTAGCGGCATTGTCCGTCACTATAGGAGGATTCTTGCAGAGTCTCCATTAATCTATAGCGTCCACTAATACGCTAAAGATGTTAAAAACAGCGTAACTCTGGAAGTTTCCTTGTTTGCCAAACGAAAGGTTGCAACTCCCATTACTCATTTAAGATCGAAGCAGTAATAATCACATAAGATTGGGTGGCTCTACTCGTCCAGCAATCTGTGGTAAGTGCTACAGACACGTTCTAGAGATTTATTTTAATCATGTCTCTGCAAGCTTTATATTTGTCCGTCTTATCGAGGATCCCAACTCCAACCATTTCTTTGAAACCCTTGTTTGCAATAACGCCGAAAGCTTGTAGATCCTTCACAGTAAATCTAGCGATGGCAGTTTTTGTGTTCTTATGTCGAACACTTGTTTTTATACACAGATGTAGGTGCAGCTGCAAACATTGCTGGAATTGCCTTTCTGTCACCTTTCACCATGGTCAAAGTACTACTACTGGATGACCCAGCTGATGATGCTGTCAATCCCGCCGTACTTAAATTACTCGTTCCACCACTATAACGTACTTCAGTATTGCACTTCTTGCATACGGCAATACCTTCTTGCATATGTCAATACCTTCTTCAATTTGACCGCTTCTCTTCCTTTACTTTAAAAACAAAATTTCACACAGGGCACATTTTGCTGTCTTGTTGTTACCAATTTCAAAATTAATTTTTTGAAGAAGAAAAAAGTACATTTCTAAAATTTAAATTTCAGGTCTACACGCTTGTAAACTGACCTGAAAAATGAGTCGACTTTCGTCGTTATTTGGAGGTCTGAAAAGGAAATTTACGTCACGTAAGCACTTTAATCTGACCGGCCATGTAATTCAAAAAGAAAACTCAGATGCGGCCGCTGTTATTTAAATGTTTTGCTCTCTTGTTATTCTTCGAAGCTAAAATATCCCTCATCACAGCAGATTTGTTGTGCGTACATTTTGTGCATTGGATAAAAAATAAATTATTTTAGAGGAATTTATATGTTCACGAACAGCTACTCCGTCACGTTTGCTAAGCCTCAGCTATAAAATCATGTATAAACTATAATCTACCTGTTTTGAAATTAGTACCGCCGCCATGTGTTTGATGTCTAAACATTTCCGCGGGCTAGAGTCTCTTACGCAAGATTACCGTAACGCGCCAGAGAGTGGAATCTTGAATTGACACAGGCGACGGATCGTGCAAACTGGGCAAAGGCTTGCCGTATCACACCTACATGTTAAGGTTTCTTCAGAGATCAAAAGGAGCCCATGGGATGAGAGAGGCGACTTCTCATCCGTGCCCACTTTGACAGACAGCGAGAGGGACATTGTCCGCTAAGTTCGATTTAAAAAAAAAATAATTATATTATTAATTATATATGGGACTATAAAACCCACTATATAAATAAAGAAACGTTATATAGAGCGAGAGAAAGGGGGGGAGGGATTAGCATTACCAAATCCCATTTTAATTAAATATGCCAACATTTTAAAAAGATTTAAAAGATTAAAATCTGAACCCAATCTACCGTGGGAAGGGATATATATATATATATATATATATATATATATATATATATATATATATATATATATATATATATATATATATATACTGGTACGGTTTTACGATGGGGAATAGGAGGGAAATATATCAAAATAATAAATTAATAAATAAAAATTAGAAATACCTAGAAAGTTCAGACATATTAAAGAATTACTAATTAAATATCGTGATAAAAGAGACTTATGGGAAAAGGATGAAAAAGATACATATCAATGGATAAGAGAAGATACAACAAAAAAGGTAAGAGTAAAGTAGAACAAGAAAATTTAGGGGTAAATTGGGAAAGAGCCTAGGGGCACTGGAACAAATTAGGATCACTTAAAATTCAAAGCCTCTGCTTCAAATACATGCACAATGCATGGTTGACAGGAGATGTGGCAGTGAGACGGCACATGATCAGGGTATTGTCAAAATGCCCACTGTTTAAAAATGCACCTTTCAGTAAATACCATACGATGACGCAATGTCAAAAAAGAAAAGAAGAAAGACTAAAGTTAATAGGGGAAATATGCTAAAAGGACAATTACAAAAGAGAAAACATTTTATTTTTAGATAGGAAATTTTATAAAAATACACTTTATAAAATTACAGATTACATTGTTGGAACAATGAGGGCCTATGGGCAAATAATAGTGATAGGTAGATAACTATGAAATAACTTGTTAAAAAATTGGTATTTTGGGTAGAGGAAGGAACATCAAGGGAAGGGGAATGGGAGGGAGAGCTTTAGTTGGCTACCCATTAGGGGTGTGATACTGTCAGTGCGCAGGCGAGAGCCTCCAACTTATTCCCGACATTGCATTGAGCCCCACTAAACAACAGGACCCAATTTCAAGTCTTAAAAATTTAATTCTTTTTTGTTTTTGTTTTGTATTTGAAAATCTACTAAATCTAAAAATACGAAACTACAGGGAATCCAAAGGGAATCTATTTGGGGAAAGTATAAGGCGATGACATCATGGGGCTACGTCACATGGCGCTACGCGAAGTGGACAGGCCTATGAAAGAGTCTTGGAAAAACACCCCATATAGAACATAAACAGACAAAACAAAAACACAAATACGAACAGAGAATACTGCATTGTAAATACCCCACTGACCCCTTCTTTATCTCAAACCATGCAGCTCCCGTACTGGGTTGACACATCTACATTCTTGTGGTTATACAAACAATTTTGGATCTTTTCAAAAGAAATAATTTAACAAAATAATAAATGGAGGCCTAGCTCGATTCAGGAGAAATTCAGTGAGAATAAAGAATTGTGGATCGAATCGAGCACACCCTATCTATTTCTAATTCTAGCACTTTTTGCGAGGATACACACAGATTAACACTCGAATAAAACAATAGAATTTTTTCCCCCATAACCTAATATATTGCACAGTTCCGATCACCAAAATTCTAAAATGAAAACAAATTAACGGAAAATAACATAAAATATATTAAAATGGATTCTGAACCTAAAGAACTGAAATAAGACAACTGGGAAAAAAATTGATTTATACTTGCTGTCTCAAACATACAGAAAATATAGCATACACAAATACACATAGCAAACACTGAGACTTAGGCGACCTCTAGCAAAGGTCACAAAATTTTCAAGGGAATGGACTTGAGTAAGGTGAATAAAACCAGGCTCGGACGAACGACCCTATACACTAGGGAAAAATAAATACCCCATCAAAAATTTAAATTCAATGCATGCATACATACATACATACATACATACATACGTAGGTATGTACGTGCGTGCGATCGTGCGTACATACATACATACATACATACACACACATACATACATACATACATACATACATACATAGGTACGTACGTGCGTGCGAACGTGCGTACATACATGCATGCATACATACATACATACATAAATACACACATACATACATACGTAGGTACGTACGTGCGTGCGATCGTGCTTACATACATACATACATACATACATACATACATACATACACATTACATAAATACATACATACATACATACATACATACATACATACATACATACATGCATGCATGCATGCATGCATACATACATACATACTTACTTTGGCCGAGTGGTCTAAAGCGCTGTCCGTTACGGATCACTGCCATCTCACCTGTGTCTGCATGGGTTCGAGTCTTGGATTCGGCCAATGTGGGTATGTGAGAAAGCTTGCCAGTAGCTTCTCGTGGGTCGGTGGTTCTTCCCGGTGTTTTTCCGGGTTCTTCCTCCACCATTAATACTGGCCGCCATACATAGCCTATCGTGTGCAGAAAAATGGCGTTAAACCCCACAACAACAACAACAACAACTTACTTACTTACTTACTTACATACACTTAGGACATGTCGCTTAATGTAGCTGCTACGTATTGTGTTTTATAAGTAGTGAAAGGGGGCGCTTTACGGACAATGGGAATTAGCATTAAAAACACCCTTGGGTCACTTTACGGACAAGGGAAATTTAACATGGAGAAAAATCGTGGGTCACTTTACGGACAAGGGAATTTAACATGGCAATAAATCGTGGGTCACTTTACGGACAAGGGGAATTGAACATGGCAATAAATCGTGGGTCACTTTACGGACAAGGGGAATTGAACATGGGATTTTTTTTTTTTAAAAAAAGTTTTTTAAATTTAAATTTAAATTTAAATTTAAAAAAGGGGTAGGCAATTCAAAGACTATCTCTTTTCGAGAAATATGGCTGGCCCTGAAAAGGGCCTTTGGGTTTTATGTTAATGTATTCATTAACATAAATGGCACCGCATTGGTCTTCTTCTTGTCCTTAGACTGCGTCTTACTGTTGGTCCGTACATCAGCACTCTTTTCAGGCATCCTTGTCTTTCGACGTAGATCCTACGTATCCACAGGCTGGTGTTTGTCCGGTGGACAACGGTCCACTTGGATCGGACATACATGAGCAAGTCTGTCCGAAACATCATGGAAGACACAAGGGTGGATGACTCAACTGTAGTCCACATCTTGAAGCGACGAGAACAGGTGAATCAATGCATTGAACGGCGCTTATTTATAGGGACAGAAAGGATTGAAACGGATTGAGTTCATTCACCAATCCGAACACGCGTTACAGAATTCAGTCAGCTCGCATCCAATCCGAAGAGAGCAGTCTGTGACGTCACGTAGTCAATATAGATTCGCTAGCGCTTGTGTGCATTCAGTCTATGCGACAGTGATTCAACATGACGGAAACTCAGAAAACGATCCATTGGGGTGCACCAGCAGGGGAGACCGCCCAAGGGAACCCGGACTTACTTTCAGAAGAGGTGAATTGGGATTTTGTGGATTTTCTCTCCTCGCAAGAATTTGTTCCGGAACCTTCGTTACCTTCTTCATTACCGCAAGTGGAGAATTTTAGACAGAGACAGAAAGAAGAATTGGAGAAATTTATACAACGACAAAAGGAAGCGGAACAGGCTTTTCTCCTACAGCAACAGCAACAAGAAGAAGAGGTAAGAAAAAAACAACAGCAAGAAGAAGTAGCAGCAAAGAAACAAGAGGGTGAAAATCAAACGGTCACGGTATTGTTGGACATTTTAGCGGAGTTAAGAAGTCTGAAACAAATGTATCAGACTTCTTTATCACGACCGAAGAGAATACGACCTTCCCGAGCTAAACACGTCAACCCTGTGACTAAGCCTACCGTACCACCCTTAGTGATTTCAACCCAATCATTATCATCATCATCAACATTACGCAGTCCAGAAGTAGGCCTTGGCCGTGGCAAAGGCATAAGGCAGTTAAAGTTGATTGCTTAAACTCACCCTTTCACCATGAAGAAAAAAGGCCCTTTTCAGGGCCACCCACATTTCTCGAAAAGAAATACAATTTCAATTTGCCAATAACTCAAAAAAAAACTCACCCATGTTACCCTTATAGTACGTGTCTGTGTATGAGTGCGTGAGTGTAGCTTCTTATTTTAAAATCACAACTCAAAGACACTTACCTTATATCATTCATTTATTCTTTTCTCCATTTTTTACAATCCAATTCACAATTTATAACACAACACTTTAATAAAAAGTTCATTAATTTCTTCTTTTCTCCTTGTTTAGTCTCTCTGTTTTTTGAATTTCTTCACCGTCACACTCTTTTCCTCTTCTTCCTCCTCGCTTTCTTCCCTTCTTCTTTTTTTCTCCTGTTTCTTTTTCTTCACCTGTCTTCTTTCTTCCTCAGAAGAATCCCTCTCTTCCTCTGAAGAATCCCTCTCTTCTTCTGAAGAATTCCTCTTTTCTTCTGACTCCTCTTGTTTCTTTTTTGGGCAATCTGGAGACCAATGTCCTTTTTCTTTACAATAATAACAGGTATCTTGACTTTTGTCTTTTTTATCCCCTGTTTTTTTTCTTTTTTGACGGTCTGGACACTCTGAAGACCAATGCCCTTTCTTCTGACAGATATAGCAAGTATCTTGACTTTTATCTCTAAAGGAAGGAGAGTAGTCCGTAGGCTGGTCTGAAGAGAATTTTCTAATGACCCCTCGCAAAGCTCTGACGAAACGTTCCATCTGGTCAGTCTCTTCCATCGTTGTGCTCGGCTTGAGAGTGAAATGAATAGTGAAAGGACAAGACACACACCCTTTTATATACGCTGGTCTGCTATGACTATAAAGTAGTTTATGGTGTTTGAACTTGAGTCATTTGACTTTTTGCTTTCAAGATGAAACGATCCCATTCATTCGAGAAGAAAGAAGAAGAAGAAAGTAAGAGGCAGAAACGTGATCTCTCGCCTCGTACCAGGGCTGAAATCTTGGCACAAATTCATGCCAGTGATTTTGAAGAGGACATGAGTGAACCAGAATCCAAACCCTCTAAACCAAGTTCATCACCCTTTGTCAACCCTGAAAAGTACTATTCCATTCGAGAGACGGAAAAGCGCTCCTCTAGAAAATTTAGAACCACGGCTTACAAATACACGGTGAAGTTTAAAGATTTCAAGGCTGAAGTGCCGTTAGAGAAAGCAGAAGGGTTCATCACCGAGGTGTGGGATTCTCTGCTCACTGCACTCAAGCGACAATGTCAACCCAAAGAAGACGATCGCTTGAGACTTTCCATACAACACGACGGTTTGAAATCCCCTGTTTGGATCGAGTTTAGCACCCCTGCAGAATTGACTGCTTCCAAAGTCATGGACAAGATTCAACACGTACAACAATCTAATGATCAGTTTGACATCACCGATGGTAAAGCCACACTGGACATGACCCACGTCTCTCCTCCTCAAGGGACAGGACGCAAAAAGATGTTATTGGTGGACGACCTTCGCAACACCAAAAAGAGTCTTGTCCGAATTAACAACCCTCATGACCAGATGTGTTTAGCCCGTGCCATCGTGGTGGGACGAACCTATGCCAACAAGAACGACACGGTAGAATGGAAAAGAACCTGGGACACTATTCAACGTTCCGACCGAGCCAAACAACGAAACGAAGCAGAACTCCTGTTACAACAAGCTGACCTGTCCAAAGACACACCCTGTGGCATTCCTGAGATGCAAAAATTGCAAGATGCCCTAGCTCCACGCTACACCTTGAAAGTGCACCCTCAAGAAGTGCGCGGACCTCTGTTGTTTCGAGGCCAAGACTTTAAGGACGGAAAATACATTCACCTTTATCATCACGATGAACATTTCGATACCATTACCAGTATCACTGGATTCCTGAGATACTGTTATTATTGTGAGAAATGTGACCATGGTTATAACAATCGAGAGCAACACAAGCATTGTGGATCGAAATGCTCAGGATGTTTGGCCTCTTCACCCTGTCTGAGCGAAGAACCAGTGCCTTGTTCCACTTGTCTGCGCACGTTTGTCAGCCCTACCTGTTACCAACAACATTTGAAGACGCAAGGTTCACAGAAGAAATGCGCTTGTCAACTCCTGAGATTGTGCCCTACGTGTGGACAAGGCATACGTACCAATAATACCAAGGCACACGTATGTTCAGGAAAGAAAAAATGTCACATTTGTCACCACATCGTGGACTTGGAACACGAATGTTACGTGCAAAAATACCAACCCCCACCAGAGAAAGAGGACGGTCACAAGAAGAAAGGCAATTTCATCTTTTTCGATTTCGAATGCATGCAAGAGACTGGCATTCACATTCCTAATTTCTGCGTGGCTCATCGAGCGTGCGAGAAGTGTATTCAAGAACCTATCTTCAGTCATTGCCCTCACTGCAGCAAAATTCTTGGAGGGCGTGAAAAAATCTTTCGGGGACCAAACACGTTAGCCGATTTTGCCCAATGGGTCTTAGACCCCGTCGACAAGACGTGGAGCCAAGAGGACATCGAACGTTACGGAGATTGTCATCGTCATGCCACGGTGATGGCTCACAATTTCTCCGGATACGATGGACAGTTTCTTTTGAGATATTATACGGAACAAGGCACCGAGCGTCCTAAAGTGACTTTGAACGGAGCCAAAATCATTTTCATGCAAGTGGGACAAGTACAGTTTAAAGATTCGATGAGCTATTTGGCCATGCCTTTGAGTCGAATGCCTAAAACGTTTGGAATGACAGAAATGGCTAAAGGGTACTTTCCACACTTTTTCAATACGGAAGCCAATCAACATGCCGTTCTACCCCATTTGCCTGAGGCTCACTATTACGACCCCGACAACATGCGTACCGAACAACGAGAAGATTTCTACGCTTGGTACCAGGCTCATGCCTCTGACCCTTTCGACTTTCAGGAAGAAATGTTAAAGTATTGTCGTTCCGACGTGGACATTTTACGGCGTTGCTGTGGAAAATTTCGAGAACTGTTCATGGAACACGGAGGGGTCGATCCTTTGAAAGAAGCTTGCACCATTGCCAAAGCGTGTTCCTTAGTGTATCGACAACGATTCATGCCTGAAAAGACCGTGGCTGTCATCAGTCCTCAAACGACCCACTTTGTCAAACGTCAATACTCGGTCAAAGCCCTACGTTGGTTACATTACTTGTGCGACAAGGAAGACAAGTGGATTCAGCATGCCCGCAACGGAGGGGGCGAAAAGACCATCGGAACGTATTCGGTCGATGGCTGGGACTTAGAAAACCCCAAGATCGTGTACGAGTTTAACGGTTGCTTATTTCACGGATGTCCCGTCTGTTACCCTGACCGTGGCACTAAAAATCAGTTTTTGCAACGAACCATGGAAGACTTGTACCAGGACACTTGTCAGCGACGCCTAAAGTTGGAACAGGAAGGATACCAAGTGGTGGAAATGTGGGAACACGAATACGATCACCGCTTGAAAACCGATCCCGAGTTTAAACGCCTCGTGGAAAGTTACCAGTTCATGGACCCGCTGAACCCGAGGGATAGTTTGTACGGAGGAAGGACCAATGCCACCTGTTTGCTGTACCAAGCCGACGAAGAGAAAGGAGAAGAAATCAAATACTTGGACGTGTGTTCGCTGTATCCCTACGTGTGCAAATATTGTCGCTTTCCTGTAGGGCACCCGCAATTGCTGACGGAACACATCGACCTGAAAAACATTCGACAATACGAAGGTTTGATCAAGTGCAAAGTTTTGCCTCCCACGAACCTATACCATCCCGTCTTACCTCACCATTGTCAAGGCAAACTGATGTTTCCCTTGTGTCGTACTTGTGCCGAAACGTGCAACCAAGACCAACCTTGCCATCACAGCCAGGAAGAACGGGCCTTGACGGGAACCTGGGTCAGCGTAGAATTGTTCAAAGCTCTGGACATGGGATACCAACTGTTAGAAGTGTACGAAATTTGCCACTTTCCCAAGACACAACAGTACCACAAGGGTGACCCCACGCAGAAAGGCATTTTCGCCGACTACGTGGATGCCTTTTTGAAACTGAAGCAAGAAGCCAGCGGCTATCCTTCCTGGTGTCACACTCCCGAAGACCAAATACAATTCAAAGAGAAATATTACGAACAAGAAGGCATCACTTTAGACCACATCGAGAAAAACGAAGGCAGGCGATCGTTTGCCAAAATGATGTTAAATTGCTTGTGGGGTAAAATGGCACAACGACCGTGTTTACCCAAGACGGAATATTTGACAGAACCTTCCCGCTACTTCCAGATGATTCACGACAAAACCAAATACATGAAACACGTGGACGTCGTTCGAGAGAATTTAATCTTGGTCAATTACGAAGAAGATCTGGACTTTGTACAAGACGACCCTTTTGGAAATGTCATCATTGCGGCTTACGTGACAGCCCATGCTCGCTTAAAATTGTACGAGGCTTTAGAACTGTTAGAAGAACGCGTCCTGTACTTTGACACGGACAGTTGCATTTACATCCATCACCCGATTCAACATCACCCTAACATCGAAGGAGACCGTTTAGGAGCCTGGACAGACGAGCATCCCGACGACAAAATTCTAAGTTTCGTCAGTGGCGGTCCCAAAAATTACGGCTACGAATACCGGGACAAACAAGGAGAAGTGCACACGACGTGCAAAGTGAAAGGACTGACTCTGAATTATCGTACCAGTCGAGTGGTCAACTTTGGGGTATTGAAAGAAGCCTTGCAATCGGGAGAGGATGGAAACTTTAAAGTGACCACCTATCAACCGAACAAGATTGTACGTTTACCCACTCACGACATCGTCAGTCGACCCTTGGAAAAAGTCTATCAAATCGTGTACCAGAAGCGAGTTCGACTTCCCAATCATTTCACCTTACCGTACGGTCACGTCGGTATTGGTCTGTATATAAAAAAGGAACCCTAGGCAAGATCGATAGTTCATTGTGACTACCAAGACCGAGCAAACAAGATGAATACTTTGAAAGAGACATCGTTCCAGTTTGGGGATTGTAAAAAAGTTGTATCTTCCTCTAGTGTGACTAATATTGGATGGATAAGACCCATGCATTGTGACGGAAAATGTCCGGAAGGAAACTGCGATTGTCCATGTGGTTACCATTGTAATTGCGTAACGGAGTTTGCAGACGAGTGCGATTGTGAGCCTTGCGATGGGACCGATGCTGTACCTTGTGACCTGAGCGATGCCGTAAAGCATCATGGGAACTTTAGTGCCCCTACCCCTGTCATGGAAAGTGATGCTGTGCGTGTCAAACCTGTGGGATGCGAAAGCGATGCTGCTCGTCCTCTTGGACATTTTACTGGGTTTCGTTTTAAAGGGGAATGTCGACCTTCACGTTTACCTCCCTACGGATGTCATCCAGCCCTGAGCAAACTCCTACCCATTTCACTCAACCCTCATCGAAACGAACCTGTGAAAAACGAATATTCGTTTCCTGTGCGTTCGTCGGAATACTGCGACTTTGAAAATCGTCTTCAATCGTTCAAAGGAAAATGGCCAAAGTATCTGGGAGGACCGACTCCCGAAGAATTAGCCAGAGCCGGATTTTTCTACTTGGGCGAAGGAGACAAAGTCAAGTGCTTCAGTTGCGGTGTGTCACTTCACCACTGGGAACCGCAAGATTCGGCCTACGTAGAACATGCTCGATGGTCACCGAATTGTCATTACTTACCTTTAGTGGGACCGAGACATTGAAGTAACTTCTTACCATAATCATCTGTTCATGGATACTTTACAAGAGAACATTCGTGCTTTGCCTGTGGAGTTGAGAGAACGCATTTACCGAGAGCTGGTCAAAATACAAGTGAAACGTAAAGAACAATTGCATCCGATACGTCACCGGTGTTTGAACCACTGGTACCTGAAGGCTATACAAGGACTGATTCAATTGAAAGTGTTCCATTGGACAGACATTGATCAACGACCTCCTGGTTATAAAAAGGAATGGTTTGGTATTGACGATTCTATCTACTACATTGTAAACGTACTGCATCGAATTCCAGAGGAAGAGTTAACGAATTACCAACATTTTGAACACAATGTCAACTTAGTGAAAGAGGAAACTTCTGAACGAATTGTAATGTGTAGATTAGTGACTCAACGATTTAAATTCGACACTGAAGTGAAACCATGTTTGTGCAAAGAGTACATTTCTTGTGTCAGACCAAAGAGGATTTAGTATGACCTATTCATGGATACTTTACAAGAGAACATTCGTGCTTTGCCTGTGGAGTTGAGAGAACGCATTTACCGAGAGCTGGTCAAAATACAAGTGAAACGTAAAGAACAATTGCATCCGATACGTCACCAGATCTTTAACCACTGGTACCTGAATGGTATAAGAGAACTGATTCGTCAGAAATTCTTTCAATGGTCAGACATTGTTCAAAACTTTGAGGTCGCTAATGATCGACATGTTCATGATTATGGTTACTTCGAGATTCACCTAGTGCAATGCATTGAGGAAGACAAGTTAAAGGATTACCAACATATTTTACGTGGAATCTACTTAGAGGAAGAGGAAACACCTAAACGAACTCTGACGTTTCGGTTACAGTATGCAAGATTTAGATTCCCTACTGGAGAACGAAGATCTCTGGCTAGAAAGTACGTCTATTGCATCCGAAAAAAAGAGAATATAAAAACAGGCTGCCATGCCACGGTTTATGTCACATGTCATCCAACAGATTCCGTGGAAGGAACTCAATGACCATATTCAAACCGTGGATCATTACCATCGATTATTACAAGAACTGTATCCATTCAATTTTGGACGACAAGTGGTGTGTGTCTTAGTGACTTGTTTTCTGGGATTTCGTTTACCAGCCGATTCTTTGTGGACTCTTTACGATCAGTACTTACCACCTCCATGGCCTTAAATGGTCACGAAAAACTCCTTTTGTTCAAAGCCTTGCGTTTTCATCTGGATACTTCTCGACCTCAACAGGAAAAAAAGATTCGTCAACTTTTAGCGACCCAAGACGTGTATGACGATGTGTGTGTAGCTTGTGACTTACACCCTCATTGGACAGATGTTCGTGATTGGAAAAAGGGGGGTTTTGAGGCTTGGACCCAAGAAGTGGCCCAGTATGCACAAGAGTTGTTCAAGGAAAAAAGTTACTTTTCAACCTGTGTTAGTGACGGTGCCAGAAGAACCTGTCACCGAGAACAACCACTCGCTTCAGGACAGGACTGTCATGGACATTCCTGAAAGGTCATTCCGGGAGGACACTTGTGTGACAATACCTCATGTAGAGACTGTAAGAACATTACACACTGTCCCTAGGACATCTTGGTTAACCAAAACATGTTGTACAGACACTTGTTTATATTCCACTTTGATCACTTTGCTGTGTTTTATATTCCTGTACATCACTATTTGGGTTGTATGTATTTTTGTCTTTCGTGTTCATATTTGAAACATTCAATAAACGTGTTCTGAAAAAAGTATATAAACTCTTGTCTTGTTTGTTTTTCGTGTCACAAGTGACATTTCTCATACCATGGCTACCTCTGCTGTCTCTGCTCCCTCTTCCTCTACTGTCAAAGTCATCGACGAACACTTAGATCGTGCCAGTTGGGAGGCTTTGTATCTTCGCCATCCCTTTAACATGCTCATTGCTGGACCTAGCGGTTCAGGCAAAACCGAATTCGTCAAACGTTTGATCGAACATAAACATCATTTGATCGATCGACCCCCTCAACGGATCGTGTGGTGTTACAAAGAGTGGCAATCGGCGTACAGCCTCTTGCGAGAAAGTCAAGGCGATTCCATCGTGTTTGTGGAAGGCATTCCTAAAGAAGACGATGGCATCGTCTCTGACTCCCGTCTAACCCATTTGGTCATTTTCGACGACATGTTAGGAGAAGACGAAGAAGAAATTAAATTGTGGTTCACGCGCAAAGGGCATCACCGTAATGCCAGTGTCGTTTACATCACCCAAAATTTGTTTCAACAAAGTAAAGCCCATCGCACCATCAGTCTCAATGCGCATTACGTGGTCTTGTTTAAAAGCCCTCGAGATAAATCGCAAGTGCAAGTCTTAGCCAAACAGTTAGGAACGCCTTGGCTGACTCAGGCGTACGACGATGCCACTCAAACTCCACACGCCTATTTACTCGTCGATTTGAAACCTACGACCCCCGAGGATTTGCGATTTCGTACCCACTTGTTTCACCACTGGTGCCAAGACGGAGGGCCTGTCCTGTACACGTCTCCGTCCTCGACTTCATTTCACTCCCCATGAAAAAATCTATAAAAACCTCAGACCCTTTTTCGTCTGTCTCACACAGTGTGAACATGACGTCCCTTCAGTCTCATCTTCCCGTCAAATTGATTCGTGCCTTGTATGGCATCAGTCGAGAAAAAGATCCACAAACACGAGCCCGTGTCTTAGAAGCTAGTCTCAAAGAAGTCTTACGATGGTTCACGGTGACGGCACGTCAATTACTCCAAGGAATCATTCAGATTCCTCATCAAACCCAACGCTTTTTCGATCGAAACAAAGTCGCTTTGGTCCAACTGGCCGATCCCCGCATCGACACTCAAACCAAAAAACAAATCATTTTGAAACCTGGAGGGAGCGGTACTCTAGGAGGGGTCATCATTCGCTCACTCTTAAGATGGGATCCTAATGCCCCCAAAGTTATCCCCAAGACAAAAGTCCAACGAAGCCCCAAGAAGAAAAAGAAAAAGACCAAGTCCCCAAGAAGAACTTCTCCAGTGGCGGGACCCTCCTCTTACCAGACACCACCACCATCACCCCGGAAAAAGAAAAGAAGCCCCAAGAAAAAGAAACAGAGAAAAAGTCCTCAAAAAAAGAAAAGTCCACAGAAGAAAACTAGTCGCAAGAGAGGCACTTCAGCCAGGACGCAGCCTTACACTCGCAAACCACGACCTGCCACAACGTCTCCGGCAGCCTCACGTTTGTCCACTTCTCCGTTGATGTCACCAGGAACTGAAGAGTACTTGGAGACGTTGATCACACCAAGAACTTCTCCGTTGATGACCCCCAAAAGAACTTCCCCAGTGGCAGGACCTTCCAATTTAGCGGCAGTGGCTGCTGCTCACAAAGTACCTTCTCCCAAAATCAAAGTTCAAGAAAGATCGGGCATGTTACAAAGTTTACTGGATTTGTCCAAACAAGAACTGGCTCGATTTAGTCCGTTACGTACCCCTGCACGACGTGTCATGCCTGTCCTCAAACTGATAAAACGTAAAGACAATCAGTGGCGACGCGTTCCAGTATAAAAAAGACCTGTGACCGAGTAGGGTATCAGTGTTTTTAGGTGCTCCTAAAGACTCAAAGATGTCACCCTCCAGAAAACCCCAAGGAAAGAAAAGAAAAGGACTACCACCACGTTTAGCCAAACATGGGGACCTGTTATCTGTCCTGTCCAAAGCTTCTCCACCCCTACGAAAAAAACTCATTCAAACGGCCTCCAAAGAGGTCATCGATACCGTGTGCGAATGTTGTTTGAACGTTTTGAAAGGCACGATCCCTTTGTCCAAACACCAGAAACAATGCTTAGGCAAACATCGTCACGTTCTTCGGAAAATGGTTCAAAAGAAAATTCCCATTCGTCAAAAAAAGAAGATGTTGGTCCAACGTGGAGGCATTTTACCTCTCTTGTTAGGCCCCATACTGAAAGGAGTCTTGGGAACCATGTTGGGAGGACTGATGGGAGCAAGATAAAAAGGCCTTCGGAAGTCCCAAGATCTCAGAATTCACCCCTGACAACCCCATGGAAGGACGAAAACTAGCTTTAGTGCCTTACAAACGATGGATGGAATACCATCGGTGGCAAGAACAACGCACCCCGCATTTACCTCCCAATCCCAATTTGAGCGAGATGTCCCAGTTACAACACGAATTGCAATCCTTGCTGGATCGCCAAGATTTGTCCGAAACAGAAAAATCGCAAAAGTACGGTCAACTCTTGCAAAGACTGCAACTCTTTCACCAGAAAGCTTTAGACGAAACAGCTCTACCCACTCTGAAAGATTTTAAGACCTTGATGAAAAGTCCAGCACCATCACCAGTACCAGTACCAGTACCAGTACCACCAGTACCCGTGACCAAGACAGAAAAAGGAAAAGAAGAAGAAGAAGAAGGGTTTCAAACTCCACCAGAAAAAGTACGCAAGTTAACAACACCACCTACCTCCAGAATTGGATGGATTAAAAAGATGATGGCCACCCCTTCTTCCTCACAAGAGAAAAAGAAAGTGAAGACAGAAGTGAAACAAGAACCGATATCCCCTGCTCAGACATCCTCCTCCTCTTCGACACCTATTGCTGGCCGCACACGCAAAGCCTTGCAATCCAAGAAAATACCCCAAGAGAAAAAGAGTAGTCTCTTCCAAGAGTGGGTGCCTTATTAAGACACCAATCAACACAAAAAATGGAAAAAGTCTTAGCTAGCATTTACTACGATCCCTCCCATCCTGCAGGTTACGCAGGAGTTCAAAAATTGTATCATGCTGCCAAAACGCGACTGAAAAGTCTCCGTTTACCTCAAGTGCAACGATGGTTACAAGAACAAGCTACCTACACTTTACACAAACCCATTCGACGCAAGTTTGCCAGAAGTCGCACCCGAGTGGAAGGCATCGATCATCAATGGCAAGCCGATTTAGCCGATGTCTCTCATTTGGCCAGCTACAATCGTGGCTACAAATATTTGTTTTGTGTCATCGACGTCTTTTCCAAATTTGCCTGGGTCGTGCCCTTGACTTCCAAATCCAGCAGCGAGTTAGTGCGAGCCCTGCAACGGGTGTTGAAACAAAGCGGTCGTCGCCCTCTTCGATGGCAAACGGACAAAGGCACCGAATTTCTGAACCAAGCTTTCCAAAAAGAATTAAAGAAACGTGACATTCATTTTTTTACCACCGAGAATCCCGAAACCAAAGCCAGCATCGTGGAACGTTTTCAACGCACTTTGAAAGAACGCATGTGGAAATATTTTACGCATCACCACACTCTGAAGTACATCGACATCTTACCGCACCTGGTGCAAGCGTACAACCAATCTTACCATCGAAGCATCGGACGTGCCCCGCAAGACGTGACTCCCGACAACGAAGTGCTGGTGTTCGAGCGCCTGTTTGGTACGTCCCCGACGAGGGCTGTCCCCAAGAAAAGTGGAGAGTTGGCCGTAGGAGATTGGGTGCGCATTGGCAAAACCAAACGCACTTTCGACAAAGGTTACTTACCTAACTGGACGACCGAATTGTTTCGCGTCACTGGACGAGTGCATGGCCGTCATCCTGCCGTCTATAAATTGGAAGACATGAACGGAGAAGTACTCAAAGGAACGTTTTATTTGCCCGAGTTACAACGTGTCACCAAAAAAGAAGACGACGTGTACGACATCGAAAGCATTCTCGAACGCAGAACCCGTAAAGTGGGCAAACGACGTGTCAAAGAAGTCAAAGTACGTTGGAAAGGATATCCACCCAGTTTCGATTCTTGGATCGACGCTTCGCAAGTCATCGACTATAAAAAGAAGAAGTGACCATCATGCCCTTTCACACAGCAGACGCAGCTACGTCGACCAGTCCTTCTTCCCCTAGTTCTTCTGTGCAAGATTTACAAAAACAACCCTTGTGGGTGTGGTGTGGAGAACGTGTGCCTAAAACGCAAATCGTCTTTTTCTGCCAAATCTTCGTGGTGTATTGTGTCATCGGGGCAGCCATCGCCAATTTGAGTTTGCAACAAGGAGACAAACAATTGTGGACCATTTTATTGAGCAGTTGCATCGGTTACCTGCTTCCCAATCCCTCCCTGAAATTCTCCTCGAACGGGAACGTTGTGTCCAGTGCCAGTGCCAGTCACCACTCCAACAACCACAACCAGAACCCCATTTTGGGCGGAGACTCACCTCTGACATCCACTAATATTCCCTCGGACAGCCACAGAACTCTGGAATTATGAGTCACCAAAACCAATTTTACTTAACCTTACCCAGTGACAGTTCCATGGAGGTGTTTCCCAACAACACGTTGTGCTGTTACACGGCCAAATTACCTCAAGCCATCCCCTTAGATCACGAAGCCCATTGGGAAGTGGCTTTAGTAGAAATGATTCACCCGACCCAAGTCCTCAATGTCGTTGCCAATCAAAATGTTTTTGATGTGGAAGTTTATGACGAACAAATACAACAGTGGATGGATACCCATAGCAAATATAAGCATAAAACCCCTAGCACAAAAAATCTAAAGTACACCATCTATCACTTGTTCGTTCCCCAAGGGTATTATTTTAGTGGTCAACATTTGGTCAACACCATAGCCACCAGGTTTAATGGCGTGTTTGGGGAAGCTTTTAAGAATGTCAAGAACAAAACTGTCACCCTGGAATACCACAAAACAGCTCGTCGCTTCCTGATAAAATTTCCTGAGGATAAAATCATGGGTTTCTATTTTTGTGATGAATTGTTTGACATGTTGGGCGGTGACATGGAGATGAGGAAGAGAGTAGAACAACAAAAAAAAACCCCCGAATTATCCATCGTTTACGACAACGAGACTTTTGGCCAGTATTTTCGTACCCCGGTAGAACTGAACCAAGGACAGAATTTGATGTTCGTGTATTCCGATGTGGTGGAATACAACGTGGTGGGACACACCTCCGTGCCGTTACTGCGTGTCATTCCTTTCAAAGTGGATTCTGCCGCAAACGCTGACGAGGAAGGTGGAAACACTTACCACGTCCACCGCGAATTTGTCCATCCTCACTATTTGCCGGTCAGCAAGTCGTATTTGGACACGGTCAACATTACTATAAAAGGAGATCTGGGACAAAATATTCCATTCACCAAAGGAAAAGTCACGGTGAAACTCCATTTTCGAAAACGGTTCTCTCACGACTCGTAAGCAAGTCATGTATCCAGTGTACCGAGGGGTGGCTCGACAGCGAGGACACGGTTTAGGAGATATGTTAAAATCGGCCTTTCGTTCGGTGGCCCCGGTGTTGAAACCGATGGTGACACGCGGATTGCACGCCTTGAAAGATGCGGCACTGACGCAAGGCAAAGAATTTCTCCAAAATGTCATCATCGACAAACAAAACTCTAAAGAAGCCTTCATGAGGGCAGGCAAAAATGTCTTGCTGCAAACGGGCAAAGACATTTTGGGCCGACGAGACACACCTATAAATGCCCTGCACGCTACCGAGTCAGGCATTCAGCAAGGACAAGGCAGAAAGAGACGACGAAGAAAACACCCTTTCACCAGACTTCAAGCGAGAAAGGCCAAGAAAAGAAGAACCGTTCGAGACTTAGACGTTTTCGATTATTGAGACACAGAACAAAAAAATGATGCACCGAGAGTCTTGCGCTTGTTCCAAGACGGAACTGGATCTGTTTGCCATGCCCCCCACCATGATGACCATGCAAGAATCTCAGTGGGTGGAATTTCACCCCGTCTCCTCATTGACCGATTCCGCTCCCATCGAGTTTGAAATCAAAGGACAGCCCGAAGATTACATCGATCTGAATAGCAGTTACTTGTACCTGAAAGTCAAAATTCTAGATAAGACTGGAGGTGCTATAGACGATGAAGCAGTAGCTCCCGTCAACAATTTCATGCATTCCTTGTTCAGTGGAGTGGACTTGTACTTGAATAACAAACTGGTCAGTAGCAGCATGGATACTTACCCTTATCGTGCCTACCTGGAAAATCTCTTGACGTACGGAATAGATGCCAAGAACACTCATCTCAATTCCTGTGTAGTATGGGAAGCTGACGAAACAGGCGAGTTTGAAACATTCGAAACTGATCCATCAGCCAAAAAAAACAATGCGGGATTTATAGAACGAAGAGACAGAATCAAAGGAGTCGACAAAAGTTTAGAACTGATGGACCGTTTGCATTTGGACATGTGGTTGCAAGAGAAATATTTGCTAAACGGAGTGAATGTTCGCCTGAGACTGAATCGGAGCAGTACCGCTTTCCATTTATTGGGTAATGCTGACGAGTACAAAACCAAAATCCTAGAAGCCAGACTCTACGTACGCCGTGTGGAAGTGTTACCTAAAGTGGGAAACGACATCAGTCAGACGTTGAGCAGAACGACCGCCAAATATCCCATACGACGCGTGGAAGTGAAAACGTTCACCATTCCTGCTGGACAGCGATCCATGATCGAAGATCATCTATTCCAAGGACAGTTACCCAAACGTTTGATCGTTGGTATGGTCGAGAATACAGCCTTCAACGGAGCCTTCGCTAAAAATCCTTTCCACTTTGAACACTTTGACGTGTCTAAGATCGAAGTCAGTCGCGATGGCAAGACCTTGTGTACCCGACCTTTCGAACCTGACTTTAAAAACAAGAATTACTTGAGATCGTACTTGTCCTTGTACGAAGCCACCGGTCAGTTAGGAACCAACACCAGTCACGGTATTACGTACGAAGATTATGCAGGAGGCTATGCTTTGTGGGCGTTTGATTTCACTCCAGACCAAGGCAGCGACGAGGGACATTTCCACCCTATAAAATCCGGCCAGATTCGTGTGGAACTTCAGTTTGCAAATCCTCTGCCAGAGACAGTGAACGTCATCCTGTATGCAGAATTCGATAATACCATAGAAATCAACAGTTTGAGAGAAGTCATTCTAGATTATTAGAAGCCATGGAAGACTGTTATCCCTCTTTACAAAGTGAAGAAACTTTGGACATGAAATGTAAGGAGACCGTGGAAGGAGAATCCCAAGACGAAGAAATTGTCATGATGAAGTCGAGATGGCCAGAACAAGAAGCCCATTTAGTCTCCTGTTTTGCCAAACACTTGGTGGACAAAATGACGGAATTGATCAAGAAAAATTGCTATGGATGTCAAAACGATCATCCCAGTCAAATTCAACACGATAAATGCCTGATGTTAAGTCAAGAAGAAAAATTGGACGAGTATCTGGACGAAGCTTGGAGTCTCATCTCGAACGAAGACGTGTTGCACCAGTGGTATAAAGACTTGCGTGAACATTCTTGTCCACCATTAACCACTCAAGAGATCCATCGTATCGAAGCTCTCCTGAATCAGAGTGAGGAAACAGAACGAATAACCGTTTATTCGTCAGACATTTTCAAGCAAAAAGTCAGGATCGAATTGACGACGTATTATTACCTGTGAAGAAGAAGAAAAAAACACACACAAAACAATGGATACCTGGGAACTTTATTACCTTTTGAACCACAGTTCGTATACGTCTTCTTGGAATCCCGTCGTCTGTGCTAAAGATGAACTCCCTCATCGCAAACCTAAAGACCATCAAGCTTACGTGATCAACACGGACGACAGTCATCTCCCAGGAACCCACTGGGTAGCCGTCTACTTTCCTCAAGAAGGCTGTGTGGAATATTTCGATTCGTACGGATTGCCCCCTTTGGAAGACGATATCATCGACTTTATGAGAAGAAATGCTCAAACCACCCGATTCAATAACGTGAAATTACAAGGCACAGATTCCTTGGTGTGTGGACAATATTGTGTGTATTTTCTGCATCATCGCAGCCTGGGCTATTCCTTAGAACATTTAGTGACTCATTTTGATCCTCGTTCTTCTGCTAGAAACGATGTGAAAGTAGATCGATGGTTTTGTGACCATTATGCTTATCTTTTGTCTCAAGCTAGGAAACGTAGTGTCCATCAATGGCCTAATGATTTCCAACAGTGGAAATCACAATTTCATTCACAACGTTGTCAGCCTTCTTTAAAGTAGATTGTATTTGAAGAAAAAAATGTTTGTGATTTGAAAAAAATTGTTTGATGTTATAGTGTTGGATTATTGTTAAAAATGTTGTTGTTTAGTGTTAAGTGATTTTTGAATAAAAAATGTTGTGTTTAGAAAAAATGCCTTTGTCTTATGTTTAGCTAGAAGAATGTTGGATTGATGCTCTTTCATTTCTTACTATCCCTCTCATGAACGTTGCGGCTCAAAAACCGTGTGGGGGATGTTTTCCTTCACGTCCGCGCTTTCACTTTAAGAACCGGGTTGTTCCCAGTCTAGCCATCCATTGTCGACTCATCCTCCTAAGAAGATGTGCTCCAAACTAGCTAAGCTCAACGAAGCCTACGTGAATCTGCATAGGGTCAGACACAGTCTGATACCGAAACCAGAAGAAATAGAGAATGTGAGAATGTTAAAAATCACTGAAGACCTGATAGAAGAGCTCTTCAGAGAAGAAATGAACAGGGAGAAAGAAGAATGGACAGAGAAGTACAGACTTCAGAGACAGCAGCAACAGCAGCAACAACAGCAACAGCAGCAACCTGAAGCTGACAGAGGCTTTGTCGATTGTCGTATCGACACCAAAGAATTCTTCTTCTCTTTCCGAAGAAGCAGACCTATTGCCAGAAAGTCTATCCTCAGAGGACATCGCATTCTTAGAAACTAAAAGAATGCCATAGCAAAAAAAACAACAAAAAAACAGCCCTTTTCAGGGCTACCCAATACTCTAGAAAAGAAATAACCATCAATTTGCCAATGTGTGTGTGTGTGTGTGTGTGTGTGTGTGTGTGTGTGTGTGTGTATGTGTGTGTGTGTGTGTGTGTAGGTAGAGTAGTGTGAAAATAAACACTAACTCTTTATTAAGATATTGTGAGGGTATGTGTTTGTGTGTTTGTGTTTGTAAGTGATAAAGTAGGTTGGTGTGGATAGTAGATTAAAATGATGTTTGTTTTTCCTGGGCTGTTTGAGGTGTAGATTTGGGGTTAGATTGGATTGCTTTGCATATGTAAATAGTCTATTGAAGTGATTCATAAAAAATTTTATAATAGTGATGGGTAGCATAAAAAAGTGAGCGAGTGTTTCTTTTAGGTCCGCGCGTTGTTGTTGTTTTTTTGGTCGTGATCTAGGTAAGATGAATTTTATGTTTTTAGGGGGATGTTTTCCTTCACGTCCGCGCTTTCAGTATAAATTGAAACTCGTTCGGCAGTCCAGCTACCCTTGTTGATTGATCAACACCAAAAAAATGAACACGAGACTTGAGAAACTGTTGGAGCTTCATGTGCATCTGGAATATGCCAGGCGCATATTAAATGAACTGGCCGCTGAAGCCATTGTCGAGGAGGGAAGGATAAGAGAGGAGGAAAGAAGAAAAAAAGAAGAGGAGGAGAGAAGATATAAAGAAGAGGAGGAGGAAAAGGAGAGAAGAAAAAATTTCAGAATCCCAGAGAGTGAAAATTGGGATTCTGAAGCGACATATCCTGCCTCTGCTCTCTCCCCCCAAAAGGTAAAAAGTAACTGGGGGATAAGATGTGTATGTGGCGCCAGGCCTGGAAGGTGCCACCATTAACCAGGTGTCCATGAAGTTCCAAACAAAACAGCCCTTTTCAGGGCTACCCAATACTCTAGAAAAGAAATAACTATTAATTTGCCAATGTGTGTAGGTAGAGTAGTGTGAATATAAACACTAACTCTTTATTAATAGTGGAAGTGTGTGTTTGTGTGTTAGTGTTTGTAAATGGTGAAGTAAGTTTGTGTGAATAGTAAATTATGGGTTTCTTAGCGTATGTGAAGAGTATAGTTAGGGTTATATTATATGAAAAAAGTAGGGGGATGTTTTCCTTCACGTCCGCGCGATGTTGGGTCATCATCTAGGTAAGATCCATTTTATGTTTCAGGGGGAAGTTTTCCTTCACGTTCGCGCTTTTCGTATAAGAACCCACAGTATTCGTTGTTCAAACCATTCTGCAAAGAATACAAAGAAGATGGCGTCAAACCAAATGGACAAATTGCAAACCTTGCAAGACGTTTTAGACAACTTAGGAATAATGGAACAGATGCTATTAAGACTGGTTGAAGACCATTATTCCTATAGTCCCCATCGTGTGAAGATGGAAATTAATAACTTAAGGAAAGCAAAGGACAAGATTAGTGGTGTCATGAAAGAGATCAAGGAGGAGAAGGAGGATGAAGAGGAAAGAATAAGAATACGCAATTGGAACGAAAAAATTGAAAAAGAAGAAGAAAATGAAAAGAAGAAGAAAGAAGAGGAGGAAGAGAAGAAAGAAGAGGAGAAGAAAAAAAAGAAAGAGAAGAAGAGTGTAGGAGATAAAATAAGAACTTGGTGGAGGAAAAGAAGAAATTAGAAGAAGAAGAAGAAGAAGAAAACCCAAAGGCCCTTTTCAGGGCCAGCCATATTTCTCGAAAAGAGATAGTCTTTGAATTGCCTACCCCTTTTTTAAATTTAAATTTAAATTTAAATTTAAAAAACTTTTTTTAAAAAAAAAAAAATCCCATGTTCAATTCCCCTTGTCCGTAAAGTGACCCACGATTTATTGCCATGTTCAATTCCCCTTGTCCGTAAAGTGACCCACGATTTATTGCCATGTTCAATTCCCCTTGTCCGTAAAGTGACCCACGATTTATTGCCATGTTAAATTCCCTTGTCCGTAAAGTGACCCACGATTTTTCTCCATGTTAAATTTCCCTTGTCCGTAAAGTGACCCAAGGGTGTTTTTAATGCTAATTCCCATTGTCCGTAAAGCGCCCCCTTTCACTACTTTTATATATGTTTTGCACGAATTATAATTTATATTAAAGTGTGCAAACTTGAATGATAGAATAGGGATCATTTTGAAAGTTTTAGATTTGGCGCACCATGCATTTTTATAACCAAAAAGAACAACATTTTGCTTATACGTTTATCTTCCGATATTTGTAAACCAATGTATTTTAACCCCACCCCCTAACGATGGCGAATTTATATATATATATATATATATATATATATATATATAGAGAGAGAGAGAGAGAGAGAGAGAGAAACATATTGTTTGTTTGAGTGTGTGCGTGCATTTGCATATGTGGATTTTAAACACGGTTTATGGTCTATTATATTCTATGGATAGCTCTTGACTGGCTATTTATAATGACATATTGGAAAATGTCTGCATACAAGAACTGTACTAAGATATATCATCTTCATAATGCAAGGGCTGCCGAGTTCCATGTTATTGATGTCGAATAAAAGCAAATATGCGACCATCGCTTGGCTAGCGATTTGAAATTGGTAAGTCTCTATCATACGGCAAAATTCCATATTATGTGTTATTAACCCTATGTTGTACAGTCGGAGGTTTATTTTGTCGCTTGATTATTGTAGTTATCTCCCTTGCTAGATTATATTGCCATTATTCGAAACGGGCCATGCATGTTCTGAACAAAAAGTTCATATTAATATTCACATTGTTGTTGTTGTGGGGTTTAACGCCATTTTTCAGCACACGATAGGCTATGCATGGCGGCCAGCATTATTGGTGGAGGAAGAACCCGGGAAGAACCACCAACCCGAGGGTTGCTTTTTTGTGGGGTTTTTATTTTATTTTTTTCTTGTTGGTTTGTTTGGGTGTTTTTTTGTGTGTGTGTGTGTGTGTGTGTGTTTTGGCTTGTTTTTTTTCAAATACTTATTTCTTTTTCTATATTCACTTCGGAAGACAAAATGGAATATATATATATATATATATATATATATATATATATATATATATATATATATATATATATATATATATATATATATATATGTATATATATATATGTATATATATATATATATATATATATATATATATATATATATATATATATATATATATATATATATATATATATATATATATATATATATATATATATATATATATATATTAGTAAGTAGGGTTGGCCTTAGATTTAATGAACAGATTTGGCTCACTCGAGTCCCACGCTCATAGCGACCCCGTGCGTTAACAATTTTTAAAAATAGAGAGGAGAAAGTTATTTTAAAGCGATGAAAGAAAATTTTAAGTTCACTATCATATAAAAGGTGTTTAAAAGTTGATTTCCATATGCCGTGCTGACAGGGGGCCCCGCGTTTGCTAGGCCGTTCCTGGGTGTAAGAAAGAATAAATAGCTTTTTCTTCTACTTTCGTTCCTAGATAGAAAGTAATCTTACTATTTTCATAATTTGAAATTTTTGGCAGAATAGATGTTCAAGTTTTTAAAATATCATTATACGTTATTAGTTCAGGGATGGATATACTAAAGGTAGGAAGTAATAATCGTCATAATAAGAGGCTGACGAATATAATGACAACAACAACTGCTAAAACAACCATACAGGGACTGAGGTGTGCTTGAGGAATATATCTCAGGTCAAAATTTGTCTCGCAAAATTAGACGAGATGTCCCGAATGTCCGCGAGACTTGAGTTAAACGCGATTAAACGAGACAAAGCAAAGTATTCCAAATGCATTTCCCTATCCGCTTTATTTTACGCATGCTCAGACGTAGAAGAGAGGCTCCGAACGTGGCGATCTAAAATTAATGTGAAAGAATTTTTTCCTCAGTTTTATGTACGAGATTGAAATTTAGCAACTGAAATCAAACCAGAACTGTATAAGGCCAACATGAGTTCTAGTGAATTTGGAAATCCTTTAAGGAAATTCAAACTTGTTTTCTTAGGAGAGCAAAGTGGTAAGTGTCTGTGCCGGAGAATCTGTCACCTTCACTTTGACAGATGATACTGTCATTATCAAGAATGTATTGCTATTTTTAAGATACTTAAACACACACATGCGCATTGCTTGTGTAATTTGAAACATTTTGTGTTTGTTATTATTGTTATTCACGGGTAAATTTCCAAGATATGCGGAAATTATAAGTAAGAGTGACGTCATGTACATGACAATTTGTAAACATTTACACGCTGTCTTTTGGTGTCTTTAAGGTTTGCTTACCCTCATTGGCCTAATGACTCACCATACGTGTCAACCCTTTGAGATGAAAACCTGTACGTGAGGCCAACAAAAATCTTACAAAGACCAAACAACCTTACACAAAAAAGTGTATTAATACATTATAAGATAAACAGTTGTAAAACAACAAATGCGATACATAAATTATTATGACACATATTTACATAATTATTTACATTTTTGAAACTTTATTTCATTCTTTTTACTTATAACACTATCATCTTCCCGGTTTGGCTAAGCAAAGAAGCTTTTGATGGATGCTTCCTTCATTTCAAAATTTCTTTTCATGCAGTTTTTTCCTGAAGTGTTCCTCCAGATCATATATGCTCGACACCAAAACTGTAATGCCTTTACAGCCTATTTTACAAAAAGCATGTGAAGATCCTAACTTGGATACATCTGTAATGCCAGGGAAGACTTCAATCCAATCAGCCTGAAACTTGCCACGATCTCGGTCAGTGTCTTCAAGCTTGTGTTTCTTTGAGTTAGGCTGAGCCATTTGATGGATGGAATGTTTCAACTAGATGAGAGAAATAAAAAATAAAACAAAAGAAATTTAGATTTGACATGTGATAGATGAAGATATCCCAATTACAAATATGTTATGAATTTATATTTTTCCCCACAAACCCCAAGATATTATGCCAGTAGCTTTCCAAAAGTTAAAAACTAGAAATAAAAAAATTGACAAAGTAGCAGTCTGGAAGTTTATACCTCGTAAGCTGTTGATCATTTCTATTAAAATTGTGTATCTGGTGTTTGAAAGGTTATGAATTTGCTATATGGTGTGCCGATTTTGGTCACAAACTTGATATAAATTGGCAGTGTTACATATTTTCGAGTAGCTACGATGTCGTAGCCTCAGCTTGATTTGTTGTGGTTGAGGCTACGAACTGATCCCATATCATGTAATGGAGCAAAAACTATCATCACTAAAGTCATAAAAACAAACAGTGTAGAAATCTACTACATAAGTATAATCATGTTGTGAAAGACGTTTAGCTTATTTTGAATTTATTAAGCCCTTACACGATAAAATAAATTGGCATGGTTATACTAACCTCATCGTCGTGTCCACCATGACAGATAACGCGAGACTCTCGCCGTGATCCCTTTTCTACGTAATTCTTCCCAGACCATATTTGGATATTCTGCGCTATGTTATTATCAAACAAGTGGCAAATTCTGTATCCCAACTGTATGATGAAGACGAGTCAATTGAAATTGTGGTGTCAAGCTTATCTCTAATGGTTTGTACTTTGTCACAGAAGAAATTAGCAAACATGCCCGGAAGGTCGACTGGAGAGAAGGTAGTTGGAAGTGGTATTGTTTTGTTCCTTGACATTAGCTTGTTAGTAATCACGAAGAGCTCTTTGCAGCTGGAACTTTCCATGATCTTAGTAGTGTAGTGGGCTGATTTCGCTGCATGGACTATATTTGTGACATTCTTCTTAGCGACTTCATAGATTTGCTTATGAATGGTGAGCATGGTGGAAAGCCAGAGCCTCTCAGCTTTACGGCAGTCTCTTTTAGCAGTGCGAAGCTGGTCCCTAATGCTGCTATACCATGGAGAACACTTTTGAATTGATACTCTGCATTTGGTAGCTGGGGCATGTTTGTCAAGTAATGAACGCAGACAGTTATCGAGTTGTTCTGCGGTAGGAGGTAACCAATTTGTTAGGTTAGCTTGGATGTCATTCATTAGTTTGGTTCTATTTATCATACAGATATTTCTCTTAGTAGCAGATAAAGGTGGAGGGTTAGGGACTGATACGTCAAGATGGCATATAATGCAGAGGTGATCTGATGCAAGGTCATAAGATACCAGGGAGGACCCTAGAATGTTATCATCAGGTCTATGAAGAATCCAGTCTAAAATATGACCATGTTTATGGGTGGGTTGGTTAACTGACTGTTTGAGGTTGAAAACATTAATGGAATCTACGAGTTTTGATGTATACATCCAATGTATACATATATACGGGGGTGGGGTGGGGGTGAAGATTACTGAAAATTGTGTTTTTTCAAAACACGACCATGTAATTGCAGATTGTACTTTAAGATAATGGTCATTTATAAATAGGCCCTTTCCATGCCTAACCTTTGTTCATGATTGCAAGTTGTAAATACTATGGTGACTTTTTAATTCAAAATATTTTAGAAACAGGCTTGATTACATAGCAAGAGATCAAGGTCAGTCTTGTTTACAGTTGTTATAGGTCATATGAAAATCTGTATAAATAAGGATTTCATATACAGATAATTCATTCCTGTTTTAGGATCATTCTGTTGCAATCCTTTACATTTGTGTTGTAATTAGAATTTCTAAGAACTCACTGACTTTGGATTAGCACATTCTTTTGAAATTACTGAGAACTCTTTCAAAGACATTCTGGATTGCATAAGTGTGGTACATCAGGACATTCAAGACATTTGGAATTCAAAACATATCAGATTTGATAGTCTTTTCGGTCATTGATTTGGTGGTGCCATTATATGTACAGTATTGACATTTTGGTTGTATTTGTAGTAAGCAGATTACAGACAGACATAGACTTATCTTTTCATATACCATTATCGTCCTTGATAAAATATAAAAAGTATATTCAAACAGAATGTAAAGTGTCAGCGATTTTTAAAGACATTTTTTACCAATTTCCTTCACTTAAGTTCGAATTCAGTTCATTGCCATCGAGTGTGGGAGTGGCATTGTTATAGCAGCCAGATCCTTCATATTGTACTTCCTGCAGATGCAAAACAGCTGCTGTTGGGAGTCACTCATTTCTGCCAAATGATATGAAATTGTTGACAACACCCACTTCCCTTCTTCAAATTAACAGGTGAATGACTCATGGAGTTTGGAATCTGTCCCCTTGCTGATTCTCTGTGATTTTATGTTATTCTATCAGCATGTTCATTCGCTGATTAAATATATCAGCATAAAAGATACATTACCACTTGTGTCCCATGGAGAATTTAAGTAATTTACAGTTCATTAATAGCCACTTTTGCATGGAAATGGATGCCAATACTTTGCTTTGCATGAAGTTTCGCTGTTACTTTGTATGGAAATGGATGCCAATACTTTGCATGAAGTTTCTCTGTTGCTTTGCATGGAAATGAATGCCAATACTCTGCTTTGCATGAAGTTTCTCTGTTGCTTTGTATGGAAATGGATGCCAATACTTTGCTTTGCATAAAGTTTCTGTTGCTTTTTATGGAAATGGATGCCAATACTTTGCTTTGCATGAAGTTTCTCTGTTGCTTTGCATGGAAATGAATGCCAATACTCTGCTTTACATGAAGTTTCTCTGTTGCTTTGTATGGAAATGGATGCAAATACTTTGCTTTGCATAAAGTTTCAGTTGCTTTGTATGGAAATGAATGCCAATACTTTGCTTTGCATGAAGTTTCGCTGTTACTTTGTATGGAAATGAATGCCAATACTTAAGCTTTGCATGAAGTTTCTGTTGCTTTGTACGGAAATGAATGCCAATACTTTGATTTGCATGAAGTTTCGCTGTTTCTTTGTATGGAAATGGATGCCAATACTTTGCTTTGCATGAAGTTTCTGTTGCTTTGTATGGAAATGAATGCCAATACTTTGCTTTGCATGAAGTTTCTCTGTTGCTTTGCATGGAATTGATGCCAATACTTTGCTTTGCAAGAAGTTTTGCTGTTGCTTTGTATAGAGATGGATGCCAAAACTTTGCTTTGCATGAAGTTTCGCTGTTGCTTTGTATGGAAATGGATACCAATACTTTGCTTTGCATTAAAGTTTCTCTGTTGCTTTGCATGGAATTGATGCCAATACTTTGCTTTGCATGAAGTTTCATTGTTGCTTTGTATGGAAATAGATGCCAATACTTTGCTTTGCATGACATTTCGCTGTTCCTTTCTATGGAAATGGATGCGAATACTTTGCATGAAGTTTCTCTGCTGCTTTGTATGGAAATGAATGCCAATACTCTGCTTTGCATGAAGTTTCTCTGTTGCTTTGTATGGAAATGGATATAAATACTTTGCTTTGCATGAAGTTTCTCTGCTGCTTTGTATGGAGATTGACATAGTTTGGATGCCTATACTTTGTTTCATGCAGTGGCTAAACCATTGTTAGTTCTGATCATTGGTTGTTGTCTTATTCTGGACTTGAACAAACAATAACCAAGAATTAGAATTAAACTGATGTATATCCCTGCATGACACACTGGAAGTATAGCCCTCAGATTCAGTGCAAGTAGACAAGATATAAAGCAACAGAGGCTATTAAATAATCAGTAAAGCACTTAAATCATACATGGGGGAAACGTTTGGAATGTCCTTTGTTGCCAGTGGCTGAGCATTTTGATGGGATAGCATAATCGTAATATCAATAGGGGCATTTTGGGGACGTGGAATTCGAGTCAAGACTTGAGGGATTTGAATCCAAGCTTATGATTTATTTGAAGTCACCAGCCCTGGGCCTTTGCCTGAAAGAAATCTTTCATCACTATACATAGTAGTCTTGTATCTTTTCACCCAATTATATCGGCCCAAGTATCCACTGTACTGTTAGTCTGATTTGCCTATTCTAGACTTAAATTGAAGTGATTTAAAGTTGGATATAATTATCAATGTAAACGATGGACACCTGTCAGGTTGCTTACATATGAAATTTGTACATTCACAGCAGACTGCATAGAAATGTGTACAAATTGTCATGTACATACATCATTCTCTTAATGCTATTTTTTGCATATCAGAGGTAAAATACTGAAAACACTGAAAGGTGCCTCACAAAGATGTGGTAAAGGTGACAACAATAGCAAGAAGTTACAGAGACATAATTAGAACCATGTAATAGATTAGTTGTCACACCAATGGTTAAAGCTGTCAGAATTTTAGGAAAACATCTACTGGACACCCCTTGATCCTAGCGATTGTTACCAGTTTACCTGATCCAAGGGAAACTGTATTTAATGTGAACCTAAACTGCTTTGTTGTAGGTGCATGCATTATTTTCAACTATTCTTATATTCATGTGTGCACAAATAAATTTTTCAGTATTTCATGATAATAGAGCAGCCTTCTGGGAAAAATCAGCTATAGCAATTTAGGGAGCAAAGAAATGGATGAAACTGTGGGAAGTAAGTCCGTTACTTTGACCAATAAGTGTTTGTATTGATTCTTGATTAGATAGAAAATTCAGACTCTATCATTAAATTTTAATTTACTTTTCATTTTTTTCAGTTGGGAAGACATCCCTCATCACAAGGTTTATGTATGACAGTTTTGATAACACCTATCAGGTTGGTATTGAAATTTATCCCATTGTGATAACACATCAGGTTGGTATTGATATTTGTCCTGTTGTGATGATAATAATAATAGTAATAATAATAATGAGGACTTAGTATAGCACCTAATCTTTAGAAGCTCTAAGAGCTTTACAACATTAGACAACAGCTTTAACATAAAAAACATATATAATAATATTATTACAAAAAACAAACACCATGAAATTAAAAAACATAAAAAGCATGCTGAAAATATTTAAGGTAGGGAACATTATTAGGTCTTTAAGTTTGATCTTACAGTCAAAATAAGTGAGTTTTCAGAGGACTCTTGAATGGTATCACTGTGGCTTTGTGTCCATATGAGTTCATTTTCGTAGTGGGAATAATGAGTACATGATTGTCAGAAGAGGAGCACAAGTACAGTGGAAACCCACTATAACGCGATAATTGGGGTCCAAAGAATTGGATCACATTAATATCTGGGTCACGTTAATGCAGGGTTTTACAGTATTTTACGTTTTCAGAGAACAACTTCTTGGCACATATTCGTATATTCATGTCTAATGCATATGATGAATAGGGTATCAATACCATTTACTATCATGCCATCGTGGCATCTATAATGCATTTAATTCCATTGAAAAATGGCATACAGACTTAAATATTCAGTAATTTTTTTCCCAGATCATTGTGTCTGAATTCAATGTCTAATATACAGCATGAACAGAGTATCAACACTGTTTACTTACCGTCTGATATCGTACCGTCAAGGCTTGCAATTAATCCATACTATATATAATTCCATTGCAAAATTTGCATACATATTTAAACTATTCAATAATTATGTCACACATCATTATGTGTCTGAATTCAGTGGGAAAAATTAACAGCAAAATTAGGTTAAGAAAGACAGCATGTGTATGGTTCATTACGTTCCAGGGTCTATGAACGGTGTCTGTACAAATTTCATACTGCTAAAATTTTCTCATATGTGTTTCCATGTATATTTATCCATTGCAAATTCCCAATAATTAACGCTTGTACGCCTATTTGTTTGAATGACTACAGCAAGAATAATTAGCAATCAACACACGCTTTCAGCATTCAGCCTGCATATAATGTTTACTTATGATTTTGTGAATCTCGAAAGAAACATGTGAAAACTACTATACTAATCATTGCGCGAAGTGCAGAGAACAACTTGCATTTGTGAACTTGCTTTTCCCTAACAGTAAAATATTTTTTTTAAAGAAAAGGAAATTAATAACCAGAGAACTAAGTGCAGTGGGCCTGCAATGGTCATGGGTCACTTTTATAAAAAAGCAGACATTATTTACTGGTCAACTGATTGTGTCTAATAACACCGTCAAGCCCAGCAAACATATTGGCTGCTTTTGTTTTTTGACGTTTATTAAACTGTGAGAATCTTTTATCAACCACTGCATTGTCTGCTGCTTGGTTGTATATGCAGCTAAAAAAGAAACATATGTCTGATATTGTTTGAGCAATGATTGTACGCAGAATTATTTGAAGACAATCACAAAGATGACTACCGGCTTTTCTCATAGACCAGTAATAAGTAACATTTACGAGAGTGTTTATTTTGGCATAACACTTCAAGAACCTGGTGATATTGTTAAATTTCAAAAGCTATGCCACGATCGTATTAGATTCGAATTCATACACGAACTCTTCCCCAAAATGATAATAAATATTTTACACACTATTTCTCTTACTTTTAAAAAAGTGTGAGAAAAATACACGTACATGTATTTAAAATTTCAGGAACCACGCCACGATCATATTAAAATTAAATTCGTATGTGATCTCTACCCCATAATGATAATAAATTTTGTATACACTATTTCATGTACTTTGAAGAAATTTTTTTATGTGCAAATGAATATACCAAATTTCGGGAGCCACGCCACAACCGTGTTATATCCGAATTTGCATTATATTGGGGTGCATTATAGGGGGGTTGCACTGTATTTTGTTGGTGTGTACCGATGGGTGAGGTCAGATAGGTATGTTGGACTGGTCCATCAGTGAAGCATAGCCCAGAGAACAAATTTTGTGTTTGATTCTGGATCGAATGGATAGCCAGTGTAGGGTACAGAGCAGCGGGGAGGTGTGCTCTGATCGTGGTACTCTAAGTATGAACCGAGCAGATGTGTTTTGAAGTTTCTGAAGTAGATATTGAGATGAACCAGACAGAATTGAGTTACAATGGTCCAGTCTTGAAAGTGCTAATCAACGTACAAGTGTTTTAGTGGCTCCAACTGAAAAATATTTGCAAATGGAGCTGATGCGTCTCAGCCTTGCATATGTTCATGACATGTTGGTGCAATGGGAGATTTAATTTGGTGTTGCTGATGTTTATTTTTTGAGGTAAAGGATGTGACTGAAATGTCTTTGTGTTGTGATCAGAATGGCCTCAGCTTTATCATCATTCATCTGCAGCTTGTTACATGTCATCCGTGATTTCACATCAGAAATGCACCTCTCTACACCTTGGATGGTAACATCAACTTCAGTTGGGTGGCTAGATTTGTATATTTGGATGTTATCAGCATACAATTGGTGACACACTGGATGATGATCTATAACACTTGAGAGCAGCTGAGTGTATAGCGTGAAGAGAACAGGCCCAAGAACAGACCCTGTGGAACACCACAACATAGATTAACTGGGCTGGAGTGAATTCCATTTGCAGACACAATTTGTGTCCTGTTGACCAAGTAGGACTTGAACCACAGTATGGTTGTATCATGAATGCCAAATACATGCTGCAGACAGTGAAGTAATATATCATGGTCTGTTGTGTCAAATGCTGCAGACAAATCAAGGAGGGTGAGGACTGTAATCTTTCCTCTATCCAACGCAGAGAGATTGTCATTAACTACTTTTATAAGAGTAGTTTCAGTACTGTGGCAAGGGCGATATGCAGATTGTACATGGCTAATAAGACTGTTTGAATTCAGATGAGATACAAGCTGCGATTAAACAAACTGTTCTAAGATTTTTTATATGAGTGGGAGATTAGAAACTGGGCATTAGTTCTTTAAATCGTTATGGTCAAGTGTTGGTTTCTTCAGCAGAGGCTTTACAATGGCAGTTTTGAAAAATAATGGGAATTCCCCAGATGAGAGAGAGGTATTAATAACATCAGTTGGTGAAGGCAATACTGGATCTAAGCACTCAAGCAGCACATGACTTTGGTGCACTGTTCATCATGATTGTACATATTAAATCTATAGGTTCAAATGCTGCTAATAGTTGCCGCCGAAATTCTGTATCCCAACGGTATGGTGACGATGAGTCAGTTTAAATTGTGTTGTCTAGCTTATCTCTAATGGTTTTTACTTTGTCACGGAAGACATTTGCAAGCAGGTCGAGAAGGTAGTAGGAAGTGGTGTAAATTTGTTCCTTGACTTTAGCTTGTTAGTAATCTCAAAGAGCTCTTTGCAGCTGGAACTTTCCATGATCTTAGTAGTGTAGTGGGCTGATTTCGCTGCATGGACTATGTTTGTGACATTCTTCTTAGATTTGCTTATGAATAGTGAGCCTGGTGGAAAGCCAAAGCCTCTCAGCTTTACGATGGCCTCTTTTAGCAGTGCAAATCTGTTCCCTAACACTGCTATACCATGGAGAACACTTTTGAATTGATACTCTGCACTTGGTGCTGGGGCATGTTTGTCAAGCAGTGAACAGAGGCAGTTATTAAGTTGTTCTGCTGTAGGAGGTAGGCAAGTTGGTTTGCTTGGATGTCATGCATTAGTTTGGTTCTGTTTATCATACGAAGGTTTCTCTTACTAGCAAATAAAGGTGGAGCGTTATGGACTAATACGTCAAGATGGCATATAATGCACAGGTGCTCTGATGAAAGTTTGTGAGATACCAGGGAGGAACGTAGAATATTATCATCAGGTCTATGAAGAATCCAATCTAAAATGTGACCATGTTTATGGGTGGATTGGTTACCTGACTGTTTGAGGTTGAAAACATTAATGGAATCTAAGAGATTTGATGTGTTTGGGTTTCCGGGACAGTCAAAATGAAAGTTGAAATCTCCAAGAGTAATCAGGTTGCCACCTATCGAATTTCCATACTCCAGGAGATTCGGAAACTGCTCCAAAAGAGAGATTCAGTCAGTTTGTTTTTTCTACTAGGAGGAGGGTGGTATAGGCAGAAAAAATGGAATGATATTTGTTCCAGTGTAAGTGTGGTTTGGACTAGTTCAGACGATGTGTGGTAGAAATTGAAAGTTGTGGTGTGGTTAAGACGTTTGATCATGGAGTTCTTTGTGATAACAATTTGACCTCAACGAGAGTGGCGGGGGAACGACTTGATGAAGTAACCGGTGGGTGTTAGATCTGCACATGTGGGCTCATCGCCTGATGTTGTTAGCCATGTTTCTATCAGGAAAAAGACGTTGATATTCTGATTGTTGATAAAATTAACTGTTTCTGTGCGCTTTTCCGGTGGTCCTACTGATTGGGCATTGAATAATGCAATATGCAGAGGTATCTCTTGGATAGTTGACACAAAGATTGATGATTTAAGAGTGATTTGAATAGGTTATCTAATGGTTGAATTTTTAAATTGTTGAGCCGGAAAGGGCATAAGGGAGATAACTGGAATTCATCCTGTTCTACCCCGGCCAGCTTTGAAACAATGTTTCTGTTTTCGCTTCTGTTCACATTTAAGTAATGATGAATGTAGTCCCAGTTCATTTAGTCTAGAGCACATTGCAGTGTAGACAGCCAAGGAGTGGTCATTTAAAGCAATTAATGAGGGTCCATCATAGCATAAACGGGTTGACTGGCGAGT
The DNA here is from genome assembly GCA_028554795.2 of Sinohyriopsis cumingii. Classification (NCBI taxonomy): domain Eukaryota; kingdom Metazoa; phylum Mollusca; class Bivalvia; order Unionida; family Unionidae; genus Sinohyriopsis; species Sinohyriopsis cumingii. The sequence continues at coordinate 58,702,569 of CM068828.1, forward strand.
ATCACATGATGGTGGCTTGTTCAACAACAAAGGAAGTTGTAGCAGTGGAGCAAGACAGCTGAGAAAATGTCTAATTGTTCTCGTTTCCAAAACAAGGAGATGAAGAAACACATATGAACTGAACGGCCAATGCATGGTGAACACAATAACGTAGACGAATACAGGCCACAGCACATATATCATGAAAAACGGCACAAAAACAGTTGTCCCATTGTGACTGTTCTAGGTTAATGCAACAATCATTGTGTCATTTGCCAAAGATTGCATTTAGTTGCATGTATCCATGCAGGCATTAGATCTTTAACAACAGGAGAGATAATAATAATAATAATAATAATGACTTTATCTAAAGAGAATGGCACAATTAGTTGCAAGGAATTAATCCTCCTTTTGGCCCTCTAATTTATGCATATTACATTCAAAGTACGTAGTTACACACACACACACACACACACACACACACAAACATACACACACACACACAGAGAACATTGATAATAAGCTATTCTTATACAGTATGACACCACTATAACATGGTAGTTAGGAGCCATAGAACCCAGCTGTGTTATAGACCGAACCATGTTATAAGCAACCAGGTAGCTGAAGAAAACGATGATGCATGTACCCGAAAATATTTGTGATAAAAAATATGGGTGCAAAAATATGTTTCATTGGCATAGTTACCATCTTAAAAATCGATGCATATTAAATGAGAAATATGCCTGTAGTGAAAACAGAGAAGACATATTTAATATTTTACTTTATTCAGAGAACAACACATTGGTACATATATGTGTATACTGTTTTTATATACATGTCTAATGTATAGCATGAATAGAGTATCAGCACCGTGTACTCGCCTGCAAATCTCATCACATACACTGAATCCACAATACAAGTAATAATATGCACATACGGATATAAAATTTTCAGTAATTTTGTCACAAGTCATATAGGTCTGAATTCCATGGAGAAAAAAAGAACAATCACGTAATGAACGATAAAGTGCATTTACTTTTCAGTATGTCCAAATTCAGTAAAAGTTTGTGCTTTCATCTGCCATTGGTAGCGTTTATAAGCATAAACTTTTTTCCTGCAAGAAGGAAACTTTCACAGAACATTATACGTGTTCCAGTCACGTTGAAAAATGAAACAATCCATAAGATTCCATTGCTTTTATTTTTGTTTTGTACTGACTTCCTTTGAAGAAAGGTTCTTTGTTTTTTATTGAAGATTGTAGTTGGCTTTCTTTGATGAAGGGTGCATGCGTTATTGAAGTCACTGCTAAAGGACAGCTTTGTAGAACCTAACAAATTTATTGTGGCTGCAACATCAAATAATTGTATTGCATGATTGATACTGATTTTTGTTCCATTTGCTTAGTACATTTTAATAACAATCGGTGTTTCAAAAGTAATCTGTTTTCTATGAAATTTAAGCAAATTATTTTATCTGGGTATATTTTTAAAAAAGGAATTGGCCATCATTTGGTCGATTGTAAGAACTGTTCCTCCCAGCCAACTGAATAGACCGACAAGTAAGATCTTTGGGGTTATTTTTTTGTTGTTGTTTGTTTTTTATGTTTGTGGCAGCAGAGTGATACAGATGTCAGTCTGTGTAAATATACTAATTACTAGCAATAGGCCAAAAATCAAATGAAAGATTATGAGATAATGCCTGGTCTGGTTGATCTCCACATCCAGGAATGTCAACAAAAAAAAGAGAAGCGAATATCTCACAACATACAGTACTCATGCTAGATGTCAGTATAAGCGGATTACGATATAATAATGCACTGTTTAGATGGTTTGTCAATATGGACAAAGAATTTGTTTATGTCACAGTAGATAAATTTCAGTGCATTTTATATCAAGTTTGCACCTTCTTTTTGTGGGGCCTCTGAATTTCTCCACTCCAAACCAATGATTGCATAGACAAGTCTAAACAGCCAACAATGTTGCCAATAAAAAAAATTGCCAGATGGTTTATTTTGCTGCCAATAAGTGGAATAAAATCGCAGTTTATGTTGGCAAAGCCCTGCAGGATCCCTGAATAAACTTTGTACACATTATTTTTCATACTTTTAAGAAGAAAAAACATTTTAGTGTACAAGAAATTTCAGGAGCCATGCCACAATCACCTTGTCTTATTCATATGTGGTCTCTTCCCCAAAATGAGTAATCACTCTTTACTGATTTTTTTGTACATTTAAGAAAGAACTTTTTTCGTGCATGAGAAAAATACATGGGTATGCAATTTCGAGAGCCACACCATGACCATGTTATATCCTAATTCGTGTTATAACAAAGCGTGCTATGGCAGGGTCACACCATATATGGACATAATGAACAGAAAACTTGAATGAACTAGGCACATTGTGTGTACACAGTATAGAAGTGGTGATACAACAAAGTGGAAGGTTGCTAATTTATACTCTAAGTTGTCAAATTGAACATGTTTCACTTTTTCTCCATTGAATTAGGTTATAGTTAAATGCATTTATATTTGTATTTTCCCTCATTTCTAATTTCTTTTTGGATTCTGTTCCAAATTAGTGATCCTGAATATTGAAAACGTTTCTTAAAGAGTTCTTTATCAGGTTTTGGAATGGTGAGGTGGTTAACAGAAACTGACCTTAAATTGGGAGTGTTGTTTTCTTGCATAGAATAGTTCATTGAGATATGATGTGTCGATTTTGTTTGGGAGTGTTTTCTTGCACAGAATAGTTCATTGAGATATGATGTGTCCATATTTTTTGGGAGTGTTTTCTTGCACAGAATAGTTCTTTGAGATATGATGTGTCCATATTGTTTGAAACTTAAATTAGGAGTGTTGTTTTCAGCTTGAAATAGTTAACTGAGATATGATGTGTCCATATTGTTTGAATCTTATATTGGGAGTGTTGTTTTCTTGCACAGAATAGTTCATTGAAATATGATGTGTCCATATTGTTTGAATCTTAAATTGGGAGTGTTGTTTTCTTGCACAGAATAGTTCATTGAGATATGTGTCCATATTGTTTGAATCTTAAATTGGGATTGTTGTTTTCTTGCACAGAATAGTTGATTGAGGTCCATATTGTTTGAATCTTAAATTGGGAGTGTTGTTTCAGCATGAAATAGTTAATTGAGATATGATGTGTCCATATTGTTTGAGCCTAAAATTTGGAGTGTTTTTCATTGCACAGAATAGTTCATTGAGATATGATGTGTCCATATTGTTTGAGCCTAAAATTTGGAGTGTTGTTTCCTTGCACAGAATAGTTCATGAGATATGATGTGTCCATATTGTTTGAAACTTAAATTGGGAGTGTTGTTTTCAGCATGAAATAGTTAATTGAGATATGTGTCCATATTGTTTGAATCTTAAGTTGAGAGTGTTGTTTTCTTGCACAGAATAGTTCATCGAGATATGATGTGTCCATATTATTTGAAACTTTAGGCATAAGCCTAGCCTTTCTCAAAAATATTTATTCACTTATTGTTAACATTTTAATATAATTCATTGCATTTAGGGTGTTTTCAGCATTATCTAAGATGATTCTGCAAGCTCTTTTTTGCAAGCGGAATAATTTGTAAATATTACAAGCTGAATAATTTGTGGCATAGTTAGGTATTTTTTTTTATACTGCTGGGTTTTCATTAACAGACATCGCTGCTTATTATATTCCCAGCTTCTTAAAAATGTCCAGAATATATATATATAAGATGATTAAAGTTTTCCACCCAGAATGAAAATGGGCACAGTAATTATCCTCCAGAAAAGACATTTTGATCAATCAGTTTTTCAGTAAATAAAGTTTGACTTATAAGTGGGTACATATGGGAAACTTCATATCACTCAGCTAAGTTTAAGGATAGAAATTTAGGTTCACAATAAACTCAAAACTGTGAACCCAGTTTTAAGGTCGAAAATGCCATGAACCAGAACTCAAAACTGTGAACCCAGTTTTTAAGTCTAAAGAGCCTTGGATCAGAACTCACAACTGAGGACCCAGTTTTCAGATTGCCTTGAACGAGAACTTGGGGTTCTTTAAGCAGAGATTCTTATTAAAGAGTCTTAGCATTTTATATTATTCATAGTCATGGTAACAAATAGATCTCACATTTTTATAGAGTCTTGATTAAAAACAGAATTTATTTAAAGAGAGTCTTGGTTACAAGCTGAGTTATAATTTTATCAGGGTCGTGGTTACAAACAGAGCTTGCATTTTATCAGTCTTTGTCACAATCATTTATTTTTTGTAGATATTGCATAGACTTGATATTGGAACTGGTTCTGGTTTCAGCACAAGCTAACAGCCGGCTAAAAATCAATACCTAATCCTGTTGCAGACTCCATTATTCTAAAGCAGTGCACTTGTTGATGTGATGTTATCTATGTACTGGCAACAGTTGCTACCAGTACAGCAGCAGTTTATACAGAGATTCCTAAGAATTGTTAATGTCATGCACATTTGCATGATGATTCAGGGCAGTTAAAATCGGAGTTCAGCCAGTATTGAACTTTCTTATTTGCAGAAAAGCTACTCAATCTGTTGTCTGTCATTGGTAATCGTCCCTGCTTCCAGGTCATTCTTGTCTGTGACTGCCAGTTTTCTAAAACCGATTCTGCAGCTGTTAGCTCATTTTGGCCTTAAGACCAAAAGGGGTCCCAGGTGGCTGTGTGGTTGAAACCACTTCCCTTTACTGATCACAGCCATCTTGCCTCAGTCTGCATGGGACTGAGTCTTGGCTCAGCAAATTTCAGTATGTGAGAATGCCTGCCATTAACTTCCTCTGGGTTGGGGGTTCTTCCTTCACTAGTCATACTTGACACCATGTACAGCTAGCTTATCATGTGCTGAAAAGTGGCATTAAACCCACAACAAGAACAACAAACATAAGGCCAAGTGAGCTAATGATATAATCCTGCATCCATTTGTGATGTGCATTATGCATCCTTCAGCATTTAAACTTCTTTTTAGAAACTACCAGATCAGCTTGAACCAAGTTAAAAATTTAAACAATGACTTCTTCCAAACAATAGAACAGAATTTAATCAAGTTTGGTGGAAATCATCTTGGCATGAAGACCGTGAACGTTTTTGCAAATAATGTCAATTTGATGTCTGATATCAGTGGCATTGCTAGGAAAGAAAAACCAGACTGTCATCTCTCAGCAGTTAAGTTTTTCAGCATTTCAAAACTTCAGAACCTTTCAAGTTCTATAAATTATGCAGGATTACCACCATCAGGCATTGGCAACATTACAAATTGAATTTGTTCCGCAGTATTAACTTATTTTGAATCATAGTATGCTGGTATAGAGGGGTTTCAGATCATACAAATCATGCCAATCCACTCTCAGTCATGGTAGCTGTAACCAGAAATAGAAAAACTTTAAAACAATTGATACTTAACCAAATTTGACCAAATTTTACAGAAAGTATCCTGGCATGAAGGCCTTGTTTGACTGATGCCTGTTCACGATCAGATGTGGAGATTGTTACTAAAAATAGATTTTGAACGATGTTACAATTCCATAGTCTTAAACTATAGTCTGAATATACCTGCCTGTTTGTACTTTCTGAATATACCTCCCTGTTTGTACCTCCCTACCGATTTCAGTAACGGAAATCTTTATTGTGATTTCTGATTTCTAACCTGACTGTGACCACGAGGGGCCCTAATACTGGCATCTTCTGCACTTGCATACTTAACTGACTTTCCATACTAACACAGCACCATATTGCATACAGTACACGGAAATCTATTTTCCTCACACAACATTGTGACATAGTTCATCCTATTCAGTAACTGCCAGATAATTCAGTAAATTACTATAATGTTGAGAGTTTAGAGTTACACCTCTTTGCATACATGAGCATAGATTTGGATTTGGATTTTTTAACATAGCTTTAACAATTTTTCAGTCATATTGCTACGATGTCTGCAGTGTGGCAGTTTATAGTCTAGCACTGTGACATCTTGCTGCAGACATGTAGCATGATGTCCCACCCAGTCACATTATCCTGACACCAGGCCAACCAGTCCTAACACCATCCTCTTAATGCTGAGCGCCAAGTGAGGCAGCTGTTAGTACCATATTTGTAAGTCTTTGGTATGACTCGGCTGGGGATCAAACCCATGACCTTCTGCATCCGAGGCGGATGCACTAAGCCACCAGAGCGGTATCATGAGCATATAAATTACAGTGCTTGTTAAATCCACATCGAAGGCAGATTTGTAGTTCTTATTCTTTTCCTTTGCTTGATTTGACATTGTAAATATTGGAATCGTAGTATAGAACTTGAAATGAATGGTGAGCAAGGTTTTCTTTTACACTGAATACTTCACAGTTTGGAATGAAATATGCAGACAATAATGGTGTTAGGGCCCACATGGGCTTAATCAGGTTTGAAATTGTAAATCAATAAGTATACTTAGTTCTGTGCATCTTTTATCTAACTTGTGCTTTTTGTGTTTTTTTTACATCAGTAAATGGGTACAAACAAAGGGGGAGGTATATTCAGACCGTATGCAACAGAAAAGAGCAAACAACAACAAGCTGTGTAAAATTCAACAAATAATTTATTTTGCTAGAATACAACAAGAACATTTAAAAAGAACTTACTGTATTGTGAATTAAATCTCAGTTCTAAACATTTTATCACAGGTCCAAATGTATAAAGTTCCAACTGATTGTCAGTGGTATTCTTATTAAGTTCCAATAGTGCATGTGTTGATGTGCCTGTAGTCTTGAACATGGTAATGTGCCAGTGTCCTGAAGTGTGATGATATGCTAATCTTTTGATATTTCACAATAACATGATCCTAAAATGTTTTTGTATGAATTAAGGGTAATTCCAATTAATGACCCAGTCCAAGAATATTATTAATTAGCACTTTGTGTTTCCAGTGAAGAATGTTTGAATAAATAATTCCACCCAAATGAAAATCTGAACACAACAATAAGGTGCTTAAGGCAGGAATTAGTAATTTTTTAAAAAATTTAAGACACACAAGTTGAACTAGGATGAGGGTCAAATGTTCATTTCTTGAACATTCTCAATTTACAACAAGATTAGGTCTATTAGTAATTTTACAATAAAGAGCATGGCAAATATAAAGTATACCAGGGTTTCTCCATGAGAGAATACCAATGTGTTAGACTCATATGAATGTGTTTACCTCCATTGATAATGATCCTAATGTGTGATCTACTTTCACATAAATATTAGCTGTATTTTATGTTGTTCACAAAATCAATGTCCCTAGTCAGGTACACAGTGAACTTTGGACTAAAGTCAGTTACAAAATACAGTTATACATAACATATAATCATGGAGAAAAAATGCCAACAACAAATATGAATTAAATATAACAACTTCTCAGAAACTGCTGAGGATAAGTTGACAGAATTTCATGCAAAGCATTCTAGTATGAATTGCTTTCAGATCTAGACAAAGCTTCAGACTAATAAATGGAAAATCCTCTAAACAACTTCTTTAAAAAAATGCTAGACACAGTGTGACTTGAAGGGCTTTTATATTTATACAAATGATGCCAATCAATTAGTGTCATCAAATACTGCTGTTGTTACTAAAAACAGAAAACATCTAAATAACCACTTAAAAGAATTTAACCCTATGTATTGACTGCTTGGGTGGCAAGTGGTTAGAGCATCAGCCTCGGATGTGGGAGGTTGCAGGTTCAAACCCCGACCAATTCATACCAAAGGCTTATAAATGATGCTAGCAGCAGCCTTGCTAGGCACTTCAACATGGTGCCCCAGTGCTAGACATCACTATAAACTGCCACACTGCAAACATCATAGCAATATAACTGAAAAATTGTGAAAACTACATTAAAAATCCAATCTTCAACACACAGACACACACACACACACATATGCACATACATACACGAATAAAGTATCCTTGTTTTGAATGTCAGTCAGATTTAAGTAAATGGAGTAGTTTAGCTACCAATGCAAAAAGTAGAAAAAAAAATTCATACACCTTTATCCCATATCCACTGAACAGAAAGAAAGCTTCCTTGCATAAAAGCCTGTCAATATTGGAAAAGTGATGTTTATTTTAGTAATACGTGCTATCACCACCATTTTAAACAGAAAGGATCCTAGTGACCCACTTTTTGGGATGACTTCTTGTGTTTAGGTATTAAGCAGTTAGGTTGAGCAATCTCAGGCCCAATTGTGTTTCCCCCACCCCCCATTATAAATTGCAATCCACAGGAATAGCCGGACATGTATAACTGGTTTTATGGGTTTAATGCTCTTTTTAGGACATGATAGGCTTCACATGGTGGCCAGTATATTTGGTGGATGAAAAACCCTTGGAAGAACCATCAACTCATTGCTAGCTTTTTGCAAGCTTTCTCACATACCCACATCGGCTGAATTGAGTCTCAAACCAAAGTGGATAGATGTGAGATGTCAATGATCTGTAAAGACTACTAGGTCATACTACTCAGCCCCTTGATCCATACAGGTTCCAAAGTCATTTCAACTGGCACATGTACAACTTCGTGATGTGAGGCTGACATCTGCATTACTGACTTTTGAGCATATAAAGAAATCAATAGTCAGGTTGTAGGCAGATTGGTATGATGACTTGAGAACTTGAATGAAAGCTCAAGCATTTAAATATATTGGTCTTAACTTTCAGGGGTAAGATATTGTGGATGGGGCATGGATGGTATAATCATATGTGGGATGAACCATAAGTGTTTCTGTCAGGATGAATGTCCAAATACAGAATGAATATATATATATATATATATATATATATATATATACATACATATATATATATATATATATATATATATATATATATATATATATATATATATATAATATTGCAGCTAGGTTCATACTGGAGCACGAAACACTGATCATACCACCCTATTTCTTCACAAACTTCACTGGCTACCTGTTTGCAGTAGAATTGACCACAAAATATGTTCTCTCTGTTACATTTCTTTCACTGCCTAGGGTCCAAAATACCTCTGTGATGTCACCCATGTGTACACCCCTGCTAGAAGCTTGTACTCATCATTTGACTCAGTATTGCCAAGGTAAATGCTAAGTCCTGTAGACGCTATATATTTATATAACATGGCCCAGCTTCTTGTAATGAACTGTCTCTTGATCTCAGACACAAAGTAATGATGTTCAAGAGTGCTTGTTAAGTCGCATCTTTTCCACCAGCAATAATTTATTTGACATTCATCCATTTGTCATTACTTTTAGATTGGAAATGTATTGTAAACTCATTTTGTGTTTTTAGGTTATTTTTATAAACCTATTTATATCTTTCATTTCTGTTTTGTGTAATAAATCATTTGCTTTTTTTATAACGTTTTTGAGACATTTTAATGTTTTATATTGTCTGTATGCTGTTTTATGCTCCTATGTGTTAACTTGATGTAAAGCACCCAGAGCTTTTTTAAAAACATTAAGCACTCTTAAGTCATCATTATTATTATTATTATTATTATTATTATTATTTAGTATGTGTGCAAGACAGTTTAACCCAATTATGAGTACTTGGGAAAGAAGTTTAATATTCAACAAACACATGACAGGCAAAAAAGATTTCTCATTTGTCATAATTCAGCTTTTTATTCTTTGCATAAGATACAGACACCAGCTGTTTGGTTAAAGGAACCTATTAAGGAAATGATTAAGCACTTTAAATGCATATAACTGCACACAAAAAAGAATAACTAGAGATGGAAGCCATGATAAATATCCATGTTTTTTAATTTTTAAATCCCCTGCCCTATTCCCATCCCAGGGACTACTCCACCTCATAAAACGCCAAGCCACTTAATGACCACCCTTCCTCAGTTAATGTAGATGGCATTCAGGCTACAAAGAAAAGTACATACTGCATACCTATGAAAATATGACATTTGACCGTACACTTTTTCTCCCCCCTTCCCCCCTTGGGCTGCATCCATAATCCAAAACGTTTTTATGTCGTCACAGTGTGATCACGCTTTCTCAGTCAGTGTAGATGGAATTTAAGTTATGATTACCTATGAATGAACACATCGAAACAAAAAGGGATGGACGTGACTGATTATAGTATATGCACAAGTGCTGTTATAGCTCTTTATGATAACCAATTTTATCAAGCCCACATAAATTGCTAGCAAGGCATAGCAGTTATTTTTGTGGTATCAGCATCATTATCAGTGTTTTATTAATGCTTTGGTTAAAGTTTTTCCTTTCCATATATTTCCTTCAACCCTTTGATAGTTTCTCATGTGTTTCATTGATCATTATGAATGTAAGACAATTCATTCCGCTGCATGCTCACTTGTCACTTTCATCAAGAATACACTCATCAAAAATTTGTGTTAAAGCCCCAATGACACTATTACATGCAAAATGTCATACCAAATCATCGGGGCCCCGAGTAGCCGAGTGGTCTAAAGAGCTCACTGTTACGGATCACTGTCATCTCACTTCTGTCTGTGTGGTTTCGAGTCGCATGTTCGGCCTATGTTGGTATGTGAGAAAGCTTGCCAGTAGCTTCTCATGGGTTGGTGGTTCTTTCCGGGGTTTTCCCCGAGTTCTTCCTTCACCATTAATACTGGCTGCCATGTATAGCCTATCTTGTGCTGAAAATGGCATTAAACCCTACACCAACAACAATACCAAATCATCTGAATAATATTGAATCTTGAAGGATATTGGACCTAAATGTTACTGAGTTCTATTAAAACCAGATAATATTAACATTTAACATTATCGGCCATGTAATTTCTCCCATGTGTTGAGAAATCCTGCCATTTTTCACATGTGTGCAAATTTATTGGTCTTATTTTTATCTAATGCTTTTTCTTTTTAGATCCACATTTAAAAAAAGCAGGCTTGCCTCTTACAATTCCCTCTCGAATCAGTTTGTGCACCACATGTGAATATTGTTGTTATTAGATTAGGGTCTGTTGGAATTTGTCTTATGTATCACATCGTTACATTTGGAGCACTCCCCAAAAAACACGAAATTATGAGATACTTCATTGACTGAATTAAGCGGTAGCACCTCTTAATTCTAAACCGACTATTTGAACATCATTTAAACTTAACGTCTTGATTATTTCAAAGAATGGTTTATGTCAGTTGGCTTTTTAACAAATCATTTGCTTCTTTCCAGACTTTAGTTATATTGGAAAAATATTGAAAGTTACAAAAATCTGGGACATTTTAGATTTTGGGTTTTTAACAAAATGTTGGCTTATATTTCCTAAACCCTTGATCGATTTTCTTCATACTTGGCATAAGTCATTATGAAGCTAAGACAATTTATTCTGCAACATTTCCTCTTGCACATTTTATTTGAGGGTGAAGGTTACAGTTATAGAAAATTTGTGTTCAGATGTTGGTTAGTGTTTTTATCCTTTGCTTATATTTCCTTAACCTTTAATGGACTGTGTGTATATATATATATATATATATATATATATATATATATATATATTTATATATATATATATATATATACTTTTGGATAAATTATTATGAAATGCTTTGATCATGGATTTGACATGAAGACTCTGGCCTTCTTGTTTAAAAATTAAATATATTCTAGACTAGACATTTCTGTCTTATCTTTAACCAAATTTTCCAAGCAAATTATGTCCTATTTTTTTACTCATGTGACATGTTGAAAATTTTCAGTAGTTTTGATGTTTCCTTTTCCATGGGTACTACCTTTGGCTCTGCCATTTGCATGATATCTCAAAATATCCTTTTTTCAATCATGGATATTTATGGTATAAAGCTTTTGTACATGTATTACTCCTTTATTAATCATTTAAGTTTTTTTTCAAATCGTTAATTTCACATTGGTACCACTCTATATATGGTTACCAAAGTCTTCATTGCTGTAGAGGAATTAATACTTATTTTTCTTTTTCAGGCCACAATTGGAATAGACTTTCTGTCAAAGACAATGTATTTAGAAGATAGAACAGTAAGTAATGTTATTTTCTCATGGTCAAACTTTGAATGGAAATTCTGTGTCTGTCATACAGCTTTCAAAATTTTCTGTACAACTCCAGATACACTGCATTTTAAGTTTCAAGTCAATTAATTTTGGAAGTTTCCCAAAATGTTTATATTTATTGTTCGTCAGACTTTGAACCTTAAACAAACTTTTGCTTGCAGAATTGAGAATTATGTAATACCCAAGCAGGGTACCCTCAGATTTCAACATGTGGAATTAAAATTTAACATCTTTCTGATGCTGAGTAGTTCCATCTTGCGTGTTTTTATGATGATTAAAGTATTAGCCTTAGTCCTAATAACCCCTGATTTGTCTCTCATATCATTTCCTACTTAAGTGAGTGCTGTCCATAACAAATAGACTGTATGCACCAGGGATCAACATTTAATATAGACTTCTGTCTACATATTATCATCCAGTAATAACAACCTATGTAAAATCGATATACGCTGGACAGAGCTAAGAAGTAACAGATGTCACTCTTAGGTGGGTGTAACTGAATCAAGGTTAGATTGTTCCGAGGTTATCTACAGGCCATCTTAAGTACATACTGTTCTGTAGTTGAAATTTCCTTACTACTTTTGAAAAATAATTGTTAAAATAACATCAATAACATAATTCAAAATGCACATTATTCAGATTTCAGATTCACAGGACAGGATTTTGCATTCACCAAAACCAAAGAAAGCACTTGCAGGAGTTAATTCCCTTATTCTATATACTGTTTTGTGCGTAGAATGAAAGCTACTGCTTGGTGGAATATTATACAGTTTGATAAAACTGGCTACATATGAACAAGTTCTTTATGCAACTCCTTTACATTCTTATCCTTACATTCTATTACAGATTCGCCTTCAGTTATGGGACACAGCAGGCCAAGAGAGGTTTAGAAGCCTAATACCCAGTTATATAAGAGACTCATCTGTAGCTGTAGTAGTTTATGATATCACAAGTAAGTAATTCATGACTGCATTGCTATTGCATGCTGATATCACAGGTAGTTCATGACTGCATTGCTATTGCATGCTGATATCACAAGTAAGTAATTTATGACTGCATTGCTATTGCATGCTGATATCACAAGTAATTCATGACTTCACTGTTATTGCATGATGATATCACAAGTATGTAATTCATGACTGCATTGCTATTGCATGCTGATATCACAAGTAATTCATGACTGCATTGCTAGTGAATGCTGATATCACAAGTAAGTAATTCATGACTTCATTGCTATTGCATACTGATATATATATATATATTTTATAAAAATCCCTAAAAGATATCTCTTTTTTATCCCATTATTTATCCAGTATACCTCTAATCTTTTTGGAGAAGCTCTTCCCAATTTTTATTATAAATCGTTTTGAAAAGGATATAGAATGATTCATCATGATCATCCGTCAGTAATGTAGGGAAAAGATACGGCAGTAATACAGAGCTTATGGGATGGTCTGTTTTCTGTCATCCATCTTTCTTTTCAGCCAGTAAAATGTGAGTCCTTTTGAAGTAATTATTATTATTTCAACACTTGTTATTAATATTGGCTAATTTATGTATTCATTACTTAAATATGTGGTATTTTGTTGTTAGTAGTAGCTTAAATAAACAATGCAATCCTTTGAATTGACTATGTACATCTGTGACTGCTTCTTTTGAAAAAGCAACAGTTAATTATAATGGGATTTACAACACTTACCAAGGCGGTGATAGTAGTGATATGCTTTAATCAGCCTGTAGTGTAAGATGGCTACCTGTGTCATCAATAGAATTTAAAAACTGGTAGCCAGACTAATATATTTTTATATTTCTTTTATTTGTACAAATACTCGTATCACCATTCATGATTTCAAGGGATTTAATAAATGCCAGTCTCAGTTTTTGTGATGCATAGCAGTATTTTAGAGCAATATAGACTTTGTCTGCAGACACTTTCAGCATATGAAATTAACATCAGCTGTGTTATTTTGTTATTGTGAAACGGTCATTCATAGCAGTGTCAAAACGTATTTTGTGCCAGAAAATTATATTTGCTAGTCGCGTTCTACTGGTTTTGACAACTGTGTGCTTATATAATAAAATCAATCCATCCATGATGACTGTGATTATTAAATGACAGGTGGTTGCTCATTACAGAGGTGTCTCAAGACAGGTTTTACTGTAGTATGTGTATCCTCTATCAGAGTTCATTTTAGGCTTTGGCATTGCACTGTTGACCCTTATTTTTCATCTTTGAATCTTGAAAGATGCCTCATTGTTGCAAATAGACTACATAAAAAGAATGCCAGAAGGTAAATATTAAAAAACATTACAACTGATTTTAGACTACCTGATTCAAGTGCATAACAAGCTGAGGCAGTACTGTTAGGGTGCATGTGTGCATAAATCTTGCAAAATTGTACAATGCTGCACACTTGGAAAGCCATGATGCATGATCACTCTTACAAATTAGTTCAAAGTCCTGAATATAACAGTGCAAGGTATAGAATTTTTATATAGCTGTTTGGATAAACTGAATAAATATAGAGTTGATCAGGTCCAAATAGCCCGACATCCAGGACTAGAGATTTTCAAGGTTGGACAGTAAAATTTTGCATAGCTCTGGTCAGGGACAGGTACTTTTATCATTGTTAGAAAATGACAAAATTACCTGTCCCTGACCAGAGCCTTGGAAAACAAGCCAGACAAGTGCTAATTTTCATACTTTAATGACTTTATTGTTCTGGTCGTTCATGCCTTCTGGACATACTGAATGCTGGAATCTACCTCCATTTATTTGCTCACATCCTGTCCATATTTTGAAGGTGAAATAGTAAGTTATTGTCAAGCAATCTTGGGCGTAAAATAACTGATTGTTTTCAACTTAAACCAGTGGTGGCAGGAATGTGAAAAATAAATGGCGGACTGAAGCACTTGAAGGATAAATGGAATTTATTGCAGAAAGGAAGATGATTCTAAAACAGTGTCAGATTAGACAAACCAGTATATGCCCCTTCCGATGGCCCCTGCAGTGAGATTCTTGACCCTATAAAACTAGCATTAATGACTGAGTAGCAAAATGCTGGAACCCAATAAAACTATGGTATTTCTGGCCCTGCATTGAGGTACCATAATGGATGTCTCTCGAGTCGAGGAAGACAAGTTGTGCGATCTCATTCAACGGTGGATGCATATGTGGCTCCTGAGTCCAAATTCTGATGCACACAGGCAGTTGCAGGTGGGGCATGGGACACCGGTGGTTGGTGGTATTTGTGATACAGCTCTGTGACGTCTCTCCCAAGTTGCAGCAAGACGCTGGCGGCAGTCATCCTCAAAGGAGGAACAGGCTTTTCTGGTCAGCGCTCGCCAATGGCTTCTGTCTAAGGCAGCGAGCTCAAGCTGGCGGGGTTGGATCACAGTCTGTCCATTTGATGTTCATCTTGAGGTTGTCTTTGTACCTCTTATGAGGGCGGCCTTGGTTTCGGTTTCCCTGGGCTAGCTCACCATAGAACAGCTGATTTGGGATTCTGCTTTGATCCATGCGGATGACATGGCCAGTCCAACGAAGCTGGGCCTGGATTAGTTTGAGGTACAGTGGCCCAGTAAAAGTCCAGTATTTATAGCCCTGCTGTGAGATACAATAGAACCCCATTATTTATGGCACTGCCTTAAGGTGCTGAAACCCAGTACAACCCCAGTATTCATGGCCTTCAGTAAGATGCTAGAGCCAAGAAAACTCCAGTAATTCTGGCCCTGTAGTGAGACGTTGGATCCCAGTAAAGCCTCAGTATTCATGTCCATGCAGTGAGGAGCTGGATCACAGTGCAACCCCAGTATTTATGACTCTGCAGTGAGAGCTGGAGCCTCCAGTATAACCCCATCATTTCTGGCTCTGGAGCCCAGAGCAACCCAAATACTTACTGTATGTCCATCCAGTGAGGTGATGGAGCCCAGAGTAACCCTAATACTTACTGTATGTCCATGCAGCAAAGTGCTGGATCCCAAAAGTAGTCACCACTTCATCAATATTTCTGTCAGCCCATCTGTCTGTTTACACTTTTAACCAGCATTGCTCCTCGGCACTTACACATACCTCATTGCAGTTTGATGAATTGCTTATTGTGGAGTAGATGGGTACCTCTGGTTAAGAGAATATGGATGAGTTTTCTGGCAGTGCTTCACAATGTTGGCAAAACTTTAGAGGCATAAATATCATGCAAATCTAGCAGAGTCAGTCATACAGTAGGTACTTGGATGACTTTGCCTTTTGCATCATAAAATAATGCATATACACTCTCGTGAAACTCAGGATACGCTGCAGGATTTGTACTCTCTTGGCACTGCAAACACACTGCAGCATGCATTTGTACTCTTATTTTTCTAAGATATAATCTTCATTTTCTCCCGAGTCAGGTTCAGACAGTACATCCATTTTTCATCACCTTTGACAATCTAGTTAAAATGTGACTGACAGTACATCCATTTTTCATTACCTTTGACAATCTAGTTCAAATGTGACTGGTCTCATTTCATATCTTGTGAGTAGCTATTGGTAATTTCAGTTTTGATCAGCCGTCAGTAAATGTGGAACCCATCTTGGTCTAACCTTTCTGAGCTTCATGTTATTCTAAAGTATAAAAAAAAATGGCTGACAAATTAATGCTCATTATAATAGAAATATTTGCACTTTGTGTTGAACATCTTCATCATTGGCCCCTTTCACAGCAGCCACTCACCAGTTGCAGACATTGTTCTGTACTTTGAATCCTTGATTTGCCAGGAACATTTCCATAAACTCAAATATATAACTCGCTGCTGTATATTAAAGGCTGAAGATCCACCTGAGTGCATTCCTTCAACAAACCCTTTCTGATAGAATGTGTCATTCTTCATCCAACACACAATTACTACTTCGATATTTAACACAAGAAAGCGCTGTTTGATACAGTTAACGTGTCTTGTATCTTAAATTTCATAAAGGAAGTTTACATTTATTCTCAAATATAGTTTGTATGCAGTCTGTTCCCTTTGAGGTTTGTTAACCAACATTTTTACTATCAATCACCCTAAATATCTTATATTATCTAATTACCTTTACAGCACCCACAGCATTTACTTTCCCCATTCATTGGGAACCTTCTTATGTTATCCTCACCATTGTATTGTTTGTGTCCTTGTAGCAGTCATTGAAATTGAACCCCTGTCTGTAGATAAATCTTTGATCATATATCCTTTTTTGTAGCACTGTATAGCCTTACAGTGATGGTGCACCATAAGACTAGTCAGTCAATCATTCTGTAAACTCAATAGCATACACCTCTCCCTTGCTCACTCGTGCACAATGGGGTCCAAAAGCATAGACCATTGATCACTGAATAGGATAAACCTCTGACTAATATTAGATACTTAATTATGTTACTTATATAATAATATTGAAAACTGTTTAATTGTTCAGTTGAACTGAGTTGATTTTATACACAATCATGACAGCTAGCTCTTGTAAATATACCGTAGACACTCATTTACGAGTCCAACTCCAAACTACCAAGCACATACTGTGCCAGCAGCTCTCAGTCTGTTGGGTTTGTTAGTAGTAATCTGTAGAACAATCAAAATAGACCCTGATCTGCAGGTGCATTATGCTACAGCAGATCACAATCTTTATTATTTGCAGTTTGACTTGAATTAAAACTGAGTAATGCATTAGGATTTGTGTGCCATTTGACTTTTTCATTGGACTCTTATCTCTTGATTTGATATGAAACATATAATTAACATGATAATACAAAGCATGTTTACTTTTAATTGATTGTGATAAATTCAGCAAAAACATGAGCAAGTCACAGATAAAACACAGTAGGCATTTCATTTATGGTATCACACTTATGGGAATGATTTTGTCAGTCAATTAACACTTCAGGTTTGAAATTAATAGGGCACCTTTATGATGATTACACTAAACCAACTTAAAAATTAATTTGAAACACAAATTTCACTTGACCAGATTTCTTTAATTGGTATTTCTTAATGTACAACCACAAATATTCATTACCAGCATTTCATTTGCCAGTACTTGGCATTTATAAAATGTGAAATTTAGCTTCTAACTTGATCAGAATGTGCAAGTTATTACCTCTCTTACATTCTATTTCTGAGTCAGCCACTTTTTCTCTACAATGCAATTTATATTTTCATACTGAAAAGTCAGACTCTATAATTTCTTATTCTAGCAAACTATTACTACAGGGATTTCCCAATGGTAATAATCCCCAAACATTTCTAGAATAAGAAACTTAAGTGACTTGGGTATTGAGGGTAGTGGCTGTACTAGTACTATACATAACTGCAAACAGCTTGACTGTGAAATCTGTGGCCTAGTCAGATAATTATGTCATTTCACTATCTCCAAAATTGCTTGATGGCCAAAATAATGTTGCATCCCACACAAGTACATTCATTGACAAGGTAGGTAATATTATTGTGCTTAAAACATCATTACTGTCTACAATATTTCTTGCATTTTTAGTTTTGAAAAGAAATATTTTGTTTTGTTGTCCAAATGATAGAGTTCTTGTATACAAAACAATGATATCAGTGTTGTAGACTAAACATATTTATAATGTAAAAACATATAGAAAATACTTTGGATTTCTAAAGCTGTATTGATGCTGATGATAAATCACCTTTTTTCCAACACTATTTCCTGTTGAGAAATGAGAGATAAATCAACTATCATATGCATTTATGTAGAATAGGTAGATCCCACCCTTATGATGAGAATTAATGGCAGAAACTGCTCAAAGACTCATTCCTGCCCATAAATTTTGATCCTTAGATGGGATTTCCTTATCCCACATAACAGATCTTTGGGTGCGATTTCCCTATCCCATATCAGAGATCTTTGGGTGGAATTTCCCTATCCTATATCAAAGATCCTTCAGTGGAATTTCCCTATCCCATATCAGAGATTCTTTGGTGGAATTTCCCTATCCGTAATCAAAGATTCTTGGGTGGGATTTCCCTATCCCACATCAAAACATATGATGAATTCCATTAGCCCAATTTTGAACAGTAAAACTAAGAATAGCTTTTATTACCTGTGTACACCAAGAATTTAGAATGCTAAATTTATAACCAAAAGGGATCAGTCCAGCTCAGCTGTCATGGCGTTTTCATGGGGAAGGTATACTTTACTCCCTTTGTCTTAGCACTAAATAATCTACACGTGTTGCTGTCCCTTAAAAAACCAAACCAAACATTTTTCATCAGCATTTGAATATACACCACTCTCTTGATAACTTGCACCCTAATAACTCGCTAACCAATTTATAATGTGGGGTCTGGTGTGATTCCCATTTTTTAAACCGGAAAATACCCCAAAATTGATCCCTCACAATCAAAATTGGTAATGGAAACTTTGATGTATCGCTCGTTTTATCATCGAAAACTGTAGATAGGACCTGGAAATTTTAATCAGCTCTTTGAAATATCCAATTTAAAAATAGGTTGTAAAATTTTTTACATTTTCTTTCCAAACGACATTTCTAGTACACCGCAATTAACGATATGTAAGGAAATTTTGATCAATGAAAATGTCATTCACGCCAAATGGAGGCAGTACTTTAATAAATAAATACAAATTAAATAATTTTTTTATCAATTGAAATTAGTGTTCTAGTTCTATCTTTTAGTTCCTTTTAAGTGTAATCGTCATAAATGCAATGTGTCCTCTTGTAAATAAACGTAACATGCATCAATCTACCATAACAGCTATGTCTGCAAGCATTTCTCTGAGTACCTAATTAAATGCCAACTGTGTTTTGATATCTGACTTCTGGAAGTATTTGTTGTATTGTTGCCTTGAATTAAAAGCTGGCCTCCTTTGTATTATCATGCTAATTATGTCTTTTGAATCAAATAAAGGAGGTGGAATAAAAGAAAAGTTAAAAGGCATGAAAATCCTACAAACTTAAAATCTAGTGACCCTGGTCATATGTAGGGTGAACTCGCTTCATTTGATCAATCAAACACTTATAAATGTTATTGTGTATGCAACATAAACTACTTAAATTAACCGACTCTTTCATAACTGTGATCAAAGATAACAAGGCAGCCAAGCAAAATGAATACTTCGTAAAATAAAGAGTTTGATTTCACAGATACGGAACATTGTGGGCAAGCGAATTTTAGAGAATTCTTGAACTGGCACTTAGAGATATCCTCAAGGAAGATAAGAAGTTTCATTATTAATTCCAATTCATTAATTCATGACATCAATATTGTACTAATTGAGCAATTGTCTCACGAAATAAATGTTGCATGTTTTTGAAAAAAGGAATCTTGTTTGGTGTGTAACAACAGTTAGTCTAGTTCCCTGCTCTGTTGACTCCCAATTTGGCAGGATAATATTAAACACCATTATGGGAACTAGACACAGCAAGAAAACAAAAAGCAGTGACGTAACACACCAATTTTTCACACGTACATGTGATGGTTGTTAAAACCAGTTGGAATGATCTTTTACATGTTGGACATTTTGAGAGAAAAAAAATGTTACTTAAACATTATAATGAAGTTCATAAGAAAAGCGCATTATAAAAAATTATTATTGACATGATTATAAATAAGGATTCAGTCAGTAAGCATCCAATTCCCTAATGCCGCTCCCCCCACGGTTTTCTTGATGTCAAAGCAATTTTTGGAGGTCCCTCAGTAACTCGCGCCTTGCTTATAGTGCAATCTATGTTTGTGGACCCCATTGTGTGCGAATTATCAAGGGAGAGGTGTAGTTGTAGATCATTTTTCTTTACAGATGCTAATTCTTTTCAACAAACATCAAAATGGATAGATGATGTCAGGACAGAGAGAGGGAGCGATGTTATTATTATGCTTGTAGGAAATAAAACAGATCTATCAGATAAAAGGTAAGTAAATGCCAAGAGAAAGTAAAATTAGCCAAACATTAAATATCACTTTTCAGTGCCATGATAAGGCTTTCAGTATATTTAGGCAGTATTTGTTTTATAATATTTCCCAAAATTAGTTGCTCTCATTCTTGCTAGAGAGAGCTCTTAGAACCAGAACCCATCCTTACTTTGATTTGATGTTAAACTTTGAAATTTCAAAGATGTTAATTGTTCTTTATTAGTTCTCTTTTTACCTTTTTTATTTGAAAAGCATTTGGTTTTTTATTTTGTTGTAATTGTTAGTTGCAAAACAGAACTTTTGCGCTTAGCCTGACTATTATTTTGTATTAGCATCATATATGGTGTAGAATTGTTAATAATATCATTTCCTCTGAACAGATGATTGTTGTCATCTTGCTGGAATATTATTCTGTGTAAGAATCACTGAGATCAGCTTTATTCCCTTACCATTTTCTTGCAGCTTACAATTATAAATGAAAAGTTGAAAGATTATTTTAGCATCCTGTTGCTGTTTGTTTACTCGGGTAAGTCACAGTGTGCTATATTTTCCTATATATTATAAACACTCGACTTGAGACACCATAGGCTAAGGCCCCTCCATCATAAAATTTCACTCGACTCCATCGGCCAGGGCCCCTCCATCATAAAATTTCACTCAACTTCAAACACCATAGGCCAAGACCCCTCCTTCATAAAATTTCACTCAACTTCAATATCTTACTCTGAAATATTCTGACCAATTAAAAATGTCTTTGGTTGTATACTCTGAGTGAGATTTCCGATTTAAATACATGTACAGTGTATTGCTCAAAATCTTTAAATTTTCTGCAAAGCTTTATCATGACAGAGTCAGGTTTGCCATTGTAATGTGTCGTAGTCAATACTGCTTGTCTAGAGGTTGAAATGTCTGTGTATTATACAGTGGTAGATCAATGCCTAATGCTGTTTACTTGAATACATAGGTAGATGGATCTGATTAGATTTCTGTGGATTATACAACGGTATATCATGGTTGATGTTGTTTACTTGAAAACGCAAGTAGATGTATATCACAGAGTCAGGTTTCTCTGAATTATGTAGTGGTAGATCATGGTCAGTGTTGTTTCCATAAAAATATAAGTCGGTGGATATCATAGAGCCATATATATGCCTGTGGATTATGAATGTTTACCTAAAAATATAAGTAGACTGATGTCATAGAGGCAGGTTTCTGTGGATTATATAATGGTATATAAATGTCTGTGCTGTTTACTTAAACACATAATGTAGACTGATAGTGTAGAGCTTGATATGTCCGTTGATTATCCAGTGGTAGATGCTGGTTGATGCTTTATACTTGCAAACATAAATAGAGGGTATCAAAGAGCAATATATGTCTCGGGATTATACAATGATAGATCTTGGCATAAGCTGCTCACAGTTGAGTAGATTATATAGTCAGTTTGCTTCTGCACCTCGAATGCCTATTATAATTTTCAAATGTTAATCAAACACAAATGGTTGTCTATGCAGAAGGAACATCCAACATTAGAAAGTACCCAGTTGAATAATAGGTAACTAAACTTTGAATGGCAGCCAGTCACATTCTACCCTTTAACCTGCTGAGTAACAACTGTGGCACTTCCCTTCAAAGTGCTTGTTTGTAAACTGTTGAAGAATAGGGCATAATTTTAACAACAACTTGAAAAATTCTGGAAAAATTATACCCTGGTGTGTCAAAGATTACCCTAAAAACTAAGCTTATTATCTTCTGTACATTCATAAGCTGGTGAAAATTGTGTCACAACAATTGGACTGTTTTCAATGAAATATGGTTCTGTAATTGTAATATCTTTAATGTTAAGCAGACAAACAAGTATGTTTTTTAACAAATCATTTACACAGAAATGTAAGATTAGCTTGTCATATTGTTATCTTTCCAGACAAGTAACAACAGAAGAAGGAGAGAAGAAGGCAAAGGAATTGAATGTGATGTTCATAGAAACTAGTGCCAAAGCTGGCTATAATGTGAAACAGGTACTCAGAATTATCTCCCTTGAGGTGCATGCATAGAAAAGTATGATATATACATGTGTGTGTATATATGTGTAATAATAATAATACATATATATTCAAAGTACATGTACACTATTTTATATTATAATTAGCGGATTAGAAAAAAAAGATAAACAGACTGTAGAGGTGTCTTTCGACAAAGTAGAGACAAAAATTGGTGTTCATGAATATCCTTGAAAAGATCTCTAAAATAGCACAGATAGTAAGACTGAAATTTTAGAAAAAATATGTTTCTAACTGATGCCCTTAAAAGTTTAGGGAGATGCAGATAACTGAGAAAGTTGTGGCAGCAGTCATTTAAACAGATCCTGGAGACATTGTGAGCATGTCCCATTATTATATATATTTGATTTAATTTATATCTGATTTAATTGTTTTCAAGTTTTAAAATCTTTTTATTTTTTTAATTTCATTATATGTCAAAATAATGTAGCTCTGTTTACTAGAGACTTGATACTTTTCTAGAAAATAGTTTGACTTTGGCTGCTCATTTTCTAAACACTTAAAGCTGACCTAGCTCCTGACCTTAATTCAAAATTAGCAACAGTCACGTAATCAAGTTTGTTAAAACTTATTGTAGGAATAATAAGTTTGAGATTGAGGCTGTGTTGGATATGTGACCCTCAACTTGTAAAATTATTTTAATGAAGTAAACAACTCTTTATTTTATTCTTTGAGTAAAATCATTGGTTCTTGTCAGGGCCATGCTGAGAGTATGTGTTGTAAACATGATCATGTGACCCTTATCTGGGCATCTGTTTTGCGCAAAATTCAAGTTTTAAACCATTGCTTGGAGAGAGAGATCTCAGTTGGGCTTCTGAACACGGGACATAAGGTGTTTCTTTTGTTGTGTCATTTTGGGAATTTTAATGTTTATTCAGATTATTTGGATTCTAAAAGATTAATTCGTTTCTCTGGAAATATTTTGAGTGCTCATGCAGAATTCTTGAACAAAGAAATTTCATTAATTCAGTCACCAAATTATTTCTTGTGTTTCTACCAGGAACTGTAGACTTCAACACAGTACAGGATACAGTATGTGTCATCGCCTTCAATCTTGGATTCTTCGTCGGCACTCAAACTTGAAATCATTAGAACATTTTATTATCAGGACTTCTAAAAGTTTAATCGTGGATTATTCTTGGATTATTTTTGGATTTGATTCTTAAAACCATAAGTTCTTATTTTTATATTTTTATGATATTTTTCCAGGGAAATAAATACTTTGTTAAATTTTTCAAAGCTTGTTGTTTTCAAACTTTCTTGTGTTGATGTTTATTTAGCCTAAAAACATAACATAAGACCATTCTGTTTCACATTTTACCATTGGTCATCCAGAACAAAAGTATTGAAAAACAAGTCTTTTTACAGTTTAAGAGGTGTAGATAAATCCAGTGTTTATTCAAGGAATTCAAGATCAGAGTTGTGGAATACATAGGAAATCCCAGAAATTCATTTTGCATAAAAGTGGTATTTTTCAAATTCTCAGAGCAGTGTTCATTATATAAACACAGTCAGTCATGATCAGTTGAAAAAGAGTTTAAATAGAAGCTGTCAATCAGCTGTCAGTCTTCATTATGAGAATGATGTTCAGTGTACAGAATAGCATCATTGTCAAACCATTGTATGTCAAACCATTGTAGTTTTTTTCTTGTTAACAAATGTAATTTTCTTGTGAATCACTAATTATTTTTCTTGTGAACAGTGTAATTATTTTTTTGTGAACGTGTGGTTGATTTTTTTGTGTGAACCAATGTAAAAAAATTTTTGAGCCAGTGTAATTATTTTTTTGTGATTTGGAAATAACAAGAAAAAAATGTTTTATAATTTCTGCAGTGCTATATAAAGGCAGGAAATATTAAAAGTCGCAATGTCTACGTGGCCAGCCAGCTGAACTCGACTTTTATTTATAAAAATGACAATATTTCCAATTTAACCATTGGATATAGTAGATGGACTTGGCAGAAAGGTTCACCAGAGTGCATAGTGTATCTTTAGTATAACATTGTCAAAATGCTAGGAGTTGCAGACACCAGTAACTAATATTCTAACACGCATAAGTTTTCAGTTTTGCTACTACTTCTTTTTCAGCTTTTTAGAAGGGTGGCAGCTGCTTTGCCAGGAATGGAACAGACAGAACCAAAAAAAGGAGAGAGTATCCTTTTTCTAATCAAAAGCTTCACTTATTTCATGCATTTTTTGCATATTAATGGTTGATGGGCCAAGAATTGTTTATAAAAAGAATAGAATTAGTTCATTTTTATAAAATCAACCTTTTTTAAATAGATGAGATTAAAAGCTGTAAAAAGAAAGCTTAGGAAGACTTGCTTTAATGTACTTTATTCTTTTGTATATTTGAGAGAGAAAAATCTGCTAACGATCTCAATATTTGGGATATTAATCAGTTCATTGTACTAAAATTTATATAGGATGCAAGTCAATATTTATTTCATAGTCACAATGTCTGTGTGACCAGCCAGCTGAACTTGACTTTTATTTATAAAAATGACAATATTTCCAGTTTAACCATTGGATATAGTACATGGACTTGGCAGAAAGGTTCACCAGAGTGCATAGTGTATCTTTAGTATAACATTGTCAAAATGCTAGGAGTTGCAGACACCAGTAACTGACATTCTCATACGCATAAGTTTTCAGTTTTACTAATACTTGTTTTCTTCTTTATCAACCTTTTTTACATAGATGAGATTAAAAACTAAAAAGAAAGCTTAGGAACATTTGCTTCAATGTACTTTATTTCTTTTGTATATTTGAAGAAAAAAATCTGCTAACAATCTCAATATTTGGGATATTAGTTCATTGTACTAAAATTTATATAGGATGCAAGTCAATATTTATTTCATACTTTGTTGTTGGGTTTTTTTCTGTTTGCATCCTTACTATATACAGATTATCATTTTCTAAATTTGCACTGTGGCTGTGTCACATTATAACTTAGAAAGTTATCACATTTTTAGCTTTCCTGTACAAAGCACAGGGAGTTTAAGTTGACACTTCATTAACATGAAAATTTGTAGAAAGCAGCTTAAAGTCTGTGTTTATGGTTTTTATGATGGCTGATATGAAGTGAACTTGCAATTTAAATTTCACTTCTGTATGTGCATTAGCATATCATGTGACCTTTTTGATAATTTTTATCAGAATTTATGGGGAAATGTTTTAGTTTAAAGGTTTTGGTTAAATAGCATGTGCATGATCTTAACGTTTTCTTGACCCAATTGACTGATAATAATAGTAATAATAATAATAATAATAATAAAGACTTTATTTAGAGAAGGTAACTCAGTTAGTTACAGAACTAATCTACCTTGAGGCCTTCTATCTGTTATGTACAATAAACACAGTATATACAACATGATGTGAAGAATCTGGCTTGACACTAAATAATTAGGTAATTTTAAAATTCAAAGTATCAAGCCTGGAACACATGCACAAGCATCTATGAAAACATAAACATATATAAAACATAAAATATCATCCTGCATTGAAACATTCAACTATAAAAATGATGCAAAATTACAGAAAAGCAGACTTGGACTTGGGGGTGTCTTTTAGCAAATATATGGGAAGAAGTTAAAAGGTAAAAGTTAGCATTTAAGGTTTGCTTTCTGTGGACAGCAGGTACAATTTTGTATTGAAGGTTTACTTTCTGTAGACAGCAGGTACAAGTTTGTGTTGAAGGTTTACTTTCTGTGGACAGCAGGTACAATTTTGTGTTGAAGGTTTACTTTCTGTAGACAGCAGGTACAAGTTTGTGTTGAAGGTTTACTTTCTGTAGACAGCAGGTACAAGTTTGTGTTGAAGGTTTACTTTATGTGGACAGCAGATACAAGTTTGTGTTTAAGGTTTACTTTCTGTAGACAGCAGGTACAAGTTTGTGTTGAAGGTTTACTTTCTGAAGACAGCAGGTACAAGTTTGTGTTTAAGGTTTACTTTCTGAAGACAGCAGGTACAAGTTTGTGTTGAAGGTTTACTTTCTGTAGACAGCAGGTACAATTTTGTGTTGAAGGTTTACTTTCTGTAGACAGCAGGTACAAGTTTGTGTTGAAGGTTTACTTTCTGTAGACAGCAGGTACAATTTTGTGTTGAAGGTTTACTTTCTGTAGACAGCAGGTACAAGTTTGTGTTGAAGGTTTACTTTCTGTGGACAGCAGATACAAGTTTGTGTTTAAGGTTTACTTTCTGAAGACAGCAGGTACAAGTTTGTGTTCAGGGATTCATTTAATGCTTGTAGGAAGAACTTGGCATTTGATGGTGTTTTAAGTAGTATGTGCCTCATCTTGTGCAATACATTTTAATCCAGTTGTACATGGGGGCAGTGTTGTTGCCGTTTATGGGAAGGTTTGAGGTTAAGGTTTCCATACAAGTTTCACTCCATATAAACAGTGGGTTAGTTGAATTTTAGGTGTTATTTATGTTCATGTGGGAAACAGTCGTTTGAATTTTATTTTCATGTATTGATAAGCATTTTGGTATGTTTTTTATTTGTTTTTAATACAATATTTACTTTTTTATGTAAAAATTTGTAATGGAAATGAGATTAGGTCTTTAAAATAAATCAATTCAGTAATAGATATGAGAATTTTAATGTCCACTTGTTATCCTGAATCCAGCATGTATATTTGCTTTTAGAGGGCACACACCATTTTTGTATTGTCCACAATCAGTAATTGTGAAAGGTGAATTTAGTGTTAACCTCATCAGTCTGCCCATGTCAACATCATTCCTTCATTTAGATTTGCAGGCACTGTTGCATATATGGTGTGTTATTTAGTGTGTGGATCCAACTAAACTGTAATGCCAAAAATAAGTTATCATGACCTGCACTTTATGCTTCAATAACTTATTGTTGCTTGAACATTGTGTCATACAGCTTTAAGTGTAGTCATGTTTTTCTCTGGATACATTATTTTTCATGCAGCATCATTGCAAAAGTTGGTTATTGTGACCTATATTTCATGCATTATTGACTTTGTTTAGATCAATTTATCAGGCAGTCTTGTCAGTTTTTTCTTTGTGTGGAAACTATAGTATGCATAACATCATCATTCCAATACTAGCTCACTATGACCTAATATTGTCATGTTTCATTGTCTTTGCTGAGATTTGTTTGTTTCCTCTAGCAAGAGAGTGCTTTCTTTATGTTATCACTTTATCCTGTTTCTGCTAATTGCCGAGTCAGATACAATTTCCTGTTAATTGTGTTAAAAAACAAGCTGTTTTTTTATCAGTTTAAACATTTATTGTGCAAGATGTACCTACTCTGATGCTTTAATGCAAATCTTATGGAAATGACCCTTAAATTACAGACTTGCAGAATAATAGCAAATGATGAAAATCTGGCTGTTGTGGTCAAATCCTTAAAGTGACATTTCAGATATCATCGGTTTGCTGCAAGCTAATCTATTTATAAATAACTGTTTAACAGCTTTTGTGCTTAGAGTAATTTAAAGCAATCTTTTTCTTGGAAAGGGTGTGTAGTGTTATAGTTATTTTTAAGTAGGTCCAGATGGTCTTCAGATGCATTTAGGACTCAGTATGTGCGTTTTGTTGATGTACTCTTATTTGGTTCAAGGGTCTTACATTGGTGGGCCATTCATGTTTGGTAGAATTATTTTTCTATTTTAGAAAGAATTGTTGTATAAAATGTATGCAATATTAATTTCAATTAGTGAAGATAATTACCATATTAGATTCTCATTATGAACTGGGATGGAGTCCATCACAGATTAATGTTGTTTTATTACCCCTATCAATCCCCACCTCCAGCTTCAGTCACAGTTTGAATCCTTTGTTGTTGTCTTTCCCCATACCAAGAATGATTGTCCCCCACAGGCAGTGTATATGGAGTTCAAGTTATAAGATAGGTGTTCATATTAATGTAATTGTGACCTGTGACCAATACTTTCCTTCCCAGATTCATGGGAGGGGGGTCTGCATCCAGGATCCGATGATACCTTCATTGGTATCCACTTGCCCTTGTGAAACATCATGCCAAGAATTGATCATGCTTCCCCAATCATTGTGCACATGGAGTTCAGGTTACAATAACTGGATGATGGAAGGACATTATCTGTCACAATAAATCATCAGAAGTGAGGATATGTAAAGAATGTGCATGACACATAGCAGAGTGAGACGTTAAACGTAAACTTGGTTTGATAATTGAATACCAGTGGTAGAATATCTATTCTAATATTATTACATGAAGATGGCATCACAAGTTGAAAAGGTAAGTCTTTTTAAACTGTGTCTTTGTTGTGTGGATTTTGAACCATCATTTTGCTGTTTCATTTTGGTTACAGATTTTTGCCGTTTTTCGTAAGTGGTTGTTACATGCAATGAAAGTTTATGTTGTAAATAGCTTCAGATAGTTTCTTGTTAGCTATAACTTTAAAATATATTCCAGTAAATGTAGTTTTTCTTCTTTTGAGCCCACATTAGGGGGAAAGTGCGACATGCCAGTTAATTTTCTGCTGCCGACAATGATGGAAATTGAAGGTTTTGGTTCACATCTTTCATTTGTATATATTTCCTAAGCCCTTCAATAAATTCTTATCATACAAGGCGTGCAGCACTAGTTCCTGCAATTGCTTTTGTTTCCTATTTCCATTGATGGAGTTTATATTTTTTACCTTCATCTTTTGTTTTATGTACTTTTAAAGGATTTTAACATTTTTATACTTTTTTTTGTCTTGAGTGCTTCATGTTTTCATTTGTTTGGAACAGTTTATCTTACTAGTGTGTTTTTCCATTTTGACTTGTGGCACTTAATGGTTCTGCTTATTTGATAGGTTTTCTTTCTTAGGTATTTTATTTTTGCCTTGTATCTTGTAATGCTTCATGGTTATGCCTAATTGAAAGGTTTGTGCCATTTTTGCCTTGTATCTTGTAATGCTTCGTAATTATGCTTAATTGAAAGGTTTGTGCCATTTTTGCCTTGTATCTTTTAATGCTTCGTAATTATGCTTAATTGAAAGGTTTGTCTTCCTAGGTATTTTTGTACAGTTTTTTATAAATATATCTTTAGATTTTTATCTTTAATCAGGTGACTTTTTATTTTGCATCCATCAGGGCTTTATAGGGAACATATTTATTTTTTACACACTTGGGTTTTAGCAGACAAAATGATTTTGGTCTGTGTTCTTTTTTCTTACTAGTAACTAAGTAGACAGTTGAAAATATGCAAACAGTGCCATGAGAAGAATTTTTGTTTTGAGATTGTATTTATCTCTCTAATCAAAGTACTTGCATAACACCAACCTGCTGATTAACAGTATGGGATATTTCAGCAGGTAAATTTACATATTGTGCTTTCTTGACTCACAATGCTCCAGTTGCCTAAGTGGTTTGAGCTTCTGCCTCAGCTCAGGGGGTAATGGGTTTGAACCCTGGCAGTCATACCAAAGACTTATAAAAATGGTACCAACAGCTGCCTCACTTGGCACTCAGCAATAAGAGGTTAGTTTTTAGGACAGGTCAGCCTGGTGTCAGGATAATGTGACTGGGTGGGACATCATGCTACATGTCTGTGGCATGATGCCCCCAGTGCTAGACATCTCTATAAACTGTCAGACTGCAGACATCATAGCAATATGACTGAAACATTGTTAAAGCTACGTTAAAAATCCAATTCACACACACACACTCTTACCATTAATTTAGTTTAGTAGAAAAGAGCAGTTTATATTAATTTATTCTTAATAGTGTAGGTGGTGGACATGTATAGACACTTAAAAGTTCCCACAGAAATGTCTAAATGTAGGTGTTGGGCATGGTTTACATAAATTTCGCAAAGAAATGTCCATAATGTGTAAAATTGTTATCTGATCAGTAACTAATCTTTATGTTCTATTACAATGAAATCTTTTTTAGAAGTTGACGTTAGTGATCCTGAACAAACTTTTTGACTAGCATTTTTCTCTCAGATTACAACTAAAATGATATAGCTGAAAAACATGTAAATTTGTATTTGAACAGAGTTCAGATAGATGTAGAGAGACAGACATACAGATGGACAGATTCCCAGTATAATTCTTTTTAGTATGAGTTATTTATTTTACATTGAATGATGTGTGTGTGTGTGTGTGTGTTTGTTTTACTATGGAATATCACTTTGCAGTGCTTGTTGTTCTTGTGGGTTTAACACCATTTTTCAGTACATGATAGGCTATACATGGTGCTCAGTACATGATAGGCTATACATGGTACTCAGTACATGATAGGCTATACATGGTACTCAGTACATGATAGGCTATACATGGTACTCAGTACATGATAGGCTATACATGGTACTCAGTACATGATAGGCTATACATGGTGCTCAGTACATGATAGGCTATACATGGTACTCAGTACATGATAGTCTATACATGGTACTCAGTACATGATAGGCTATACATGGTACTCAGTACATGATAGGCTATACATGGTACTCAGTATATCTGGTTTGGGAAGAACCCAGGAGAACCGCAGGAAGAACCACTAACCCAGGAGAAGCTGATGGTAAGCTTTCTCAGATATCCACATTGGCAAAAGCTCTGGTGGCGAAGTGGTTAGAGCATCTGCCTCTGATATGGGAAATCATGGGTTCAAACCCCCAGCTGCATCATACCAAAGACTTACAACAATGTTACTAACAGCTACCTTGCTAGGCACTCAGCATTAAGAGGTTAGTGTTAGGCCTGGTTGGCCTGGTGTCAGGATAATGTAACTGGGTAGGACATCATGTTATATGTCTGTGACATGATACCCCAGTGCACGACATCACTATAAACTGCCACACTGCAGACATCATAGCGATATGACTTGAAAATAGTTAAGCTACATTCAAAATCTAAATCACACACACAATCCACATTGTCTGAGCCAAAGACTCAGACCCACACTGACAGAGGTGAGGTGTCACTATACAAGCAAGCGCCTTAGACAACTCAACTACCTTGGGCCTAGTTTGCAGTACAAATGACTTTGAATTTGAAAAAGAAGAACCTTCATAAAAGTTTATTCTCAGAATCTAAATTGTATTATAGTTTAAAATCTGATCTGATTTACGGTATCTTATCCTGGTAGGACATGTAGTGTTACACTTGTTACCAATCCTTCTGTCCTTCATACCTTGATTTTTGTGTAGGTCAGTTTTAATGTACTGTGCGGCAGCCATTTGTATTGTATAAACACATTTCTTGCAGTTTCAGACATTTTCAGTTGATTTCAAAACACATTTGGTGTTCAAATGCTAGATCTCTACCTCCTTATAAATGATTAAGTCCGATTTATTGATCTTTTGACAAAAAACTCAGGTGTTCACATTCATGTATGTAAAATCAACCAGTTCAATAACAATTTAAGGACATAAGTGAATATGTGCAATTCATTTTTTTTTCTCCAAATTTTAACAAATGAGTCTGCATTGTGTGTATGTTCGCTTGTTGTGTGTACTGCTTTTAATTCTTTTAAACATTTTTGATTTGCTATTTTGGTTTTCCTTTCCTTAACTTTGGTTTTAGTGACAGAGGTGAAGCTCAAGGATACTCCTCAAGAACCCATGGCACAAGAAAGCACCTGCGCATGCTAGCTCTGCAATAAATGTTGTGCCTTCATTGATGTATTTGTGATATATCTGTTTTGTGAAGAACACTGTATATGTATTTTAATGTATTTATGAAATGCCAATCTTAAGATTTTGTCAAACACACGGACTTTTAGTCATTAAAAAAGGCAACTCCTGGAAAGAAGTGCATAGTATTTCCTTAAAAAATGTTTTTGCACAAATTGATTAGTTTGCTTATACATTATTTTCAGTTTGAGGAAACATGTCACAAAATGGATGAAACAAATCTAGGTTATGGATTCATTAAGAGACATGATGTTCACTACCACAAATGTATTGAAATGTATTTGTGGTGATATAGATTACTAAGTAGTTGTATGAAATAATAAGTCAAAATAAATATGGCTGTGGGTTTGAGCAAGACTTTACTGTGGGCATGGAAATTGTACATTTTGCAGAATGAATAATGTGCAAGAAGTATGTGTGAGGAGAGGTCACTACACACTGCCAATCAAATATATGGGAAGACAGTTCGTAAGGGAGAAGGCAATATTAGATTTGATGTATCATGTGATGTCATGAAGCATGCAACATTTTGTTTTTGGCAATAGTTCCTGCTGGAACAAGTATAATTCCTGTTAAATGTGGCATTCCATAGGCAAAGTGAAATCCATACTGTCCTAAAATGTAACCCTGTAGTCAGCCAATCGGAACTCTGTATTTATTATATGATGTGCCATACATGCCATGTATACTACCTTTTGGTAAATATTCCAGACGTACAACATATTTTATACCCATCTTGAATCAAAATGTTTTTGTGTCAAAATGTCATCACCAAGTAAATTCATAGAAGATAAGTTTGTTTACATATATTCATCTAAATATAGCTTGTCTGCATTGTTTTGAAAATAAGATGAGTACCTAGAAAACAAACAAAATCAGCTGTAGTATCATACATCTTTCTATAGGCCCTTCATTAGTACAGTATTTTGTGCTATCCAATTTATGACACCCAGTTAAGTCTTGCATTTAGGTCACTTTTCAGGCACTGTGATGTTTTATCCATTTCCTATAAACAATTTTTGTCCTCAAGTTATTCATTTGTTTGGGAGGACATCATGGTTGAAAACATGTTCTGACAGGCAGTCTGTTGATTTCCTTTGAGTGTTTTTTGAACTGGCGATTATTGCAGCCTTACAGTAAATTTTATATGCATGATAATTACCATCTTACAGTCATTGTACGCATGATGATTACCGCCTTACAACCATTATACTCATAATAATTATGCCATTGTACTGATGATTGTTACAGCCTTACAGCCATTATACTGATGATTATTACAGCTATTCAGCCCTTATACTCCTGGTTATTACAGTCTTACAGCCAATCTACTGATGATTATTACAGCCTTACAACCATTATACTGATGATTATTACAGCCTTACAGCTATAATGAGGCATGATGTAGAATCAAATAAAGCCACATCACACTGTGGGTTATCTCTATATTGACGAGGCTTTTAAAGAGTTCAGTTATCAAGTGCTTCAAGACATCTTTACAAAAGTTATGTCCCCTGATTGCCCATCAACCTGATGGCAACATTGCCTTACCATTTGTTGTTGGATATTATCCAGATTTGGTTTACATATTGGTGAGACCTTGGATGAGTTTCATTTGATTTCCATCATTACATGACATGAATGAAAGGAGTTATGGCTCCAGATTTCCTATCCTCCTAACTTTGGTTTTTGCTATAGTAACATTTCTGAGGATTGTTGGTTTTTAAGTACATTTAGTATGCACCATGATATTGATAAGATCTTGAAATAGTTTGATTTCCAGTATTTCATAACACAGCAGGAATTATAGCTTCTGATTTTCTAACTGTAGTCTGTGGCTTCAATTTACTAAGAATTATTGGATTTCAACATGAAGCTCTATATTGATAACATCATAACTTGTTTTAATTGCCAGCATTCCAGATTATTTTTTAAATGAGTTATGACCCCGATTTCCTGACCTCATGACTTTGATTATTTATATTGATGAGATCTGAAATAATTGGATTTTCTGTATTACATTAAATGAGATGGATTTCCTGTATTACATTAAATGAGATGGATTTCCTGTATTAAATTTAATGAGATGGACTTCATGTATTACATTACAGATTGTATAGGTGTTACTATATATACTTGCTTATAAGACAATTTCAACTGCAATCAAAATGTGTCCTGATCTGTGTGCTGGCCGATAGGACTTACAGTGTTTGTTCTACTCCCTGATCTGTGTGCTGGCAGATAGGGCTTATAGTGTTTGTTCTACTGAGGCTCCTAGCAAACTTCATTGACCCAGATTTTCCCAGTACAATCTGTTTCAGCAGATCTGGGTCCGTGCAGTTTGCAGCTAAACAGAACTTATTTTATTGAGTACAGATGGCATGTACTCTCAGGTGCCAGTTTTTCTAGGCTTTGGTTTCTGAAGACATTATCTCTGTTTTAAGGCACTGATGAGCAAATTGTAATGAGCCGGGCCCTTTGTGATGCACCTGTTTGTCAGTAGCTCAAATTGTTGTGAAGTGGTACTTAAAATCTGCATGTTCATTCTAGATGGACCCTTTGTGATGTGCCCATTTGTCAGTAGCTCAAGTTGCTATGAATTAGTGCTGAAGATCAGCTGTATTCATTATATCTCAATATGACATGAAAGGATAGTGTCACCAGTAATACACTTAATTATATTGCTATGCCATAAATTGAACTTGTTTTATTAATGCTCTTTCTTATTAGAACAAGATGAATAATTCATTGTTAAATAACAAAACCTTTGAGATGGAAGCAAGAATTATAATGTTTTTGTTTGGTTCATTTGTGCTGTCTTCGCTTACTTTGGCTGAATCATGTTGTCTGCTTTTCTTTTTGCACTTGTTAAATTAGTTTGTAATGGTAATTATCCATTATCAGATTTCTATATGAGTATTAATATATACTTTGAATACATATTTCTCACTCTATGCCAGATTTCTAATGCATATATTCTTTTTGGAATATTCAGATGTAAAAGGCACTCAGATTGGAGAAATATATTAAAATCCAGTCTTGTTTCAAGTATGAATAACAAGGACATCACAGAACTGGAAATCACCACCTTTTTGTGACATTTTTCCCTTTTATTCCTTTATCAGTTGAATAAAATTACATTACCATGCAATCTATAAGTTCAGGCTTGCTCAGAAAAATGCATCTCACGGTGTTTAGATACACAATAGAAAAGTCATTGTTCTGTATGTTTACCAAAGGTTATTAATATTATAGGCAACAAACTTACGACTGACTTGCATGTGATGATGCACTTGGTCATCAATCAGTGGACACAGGTCAATAAAGTTGATCATGGCTGTGATGATGATATTGGTCATGGGTCAGTGGACACAGGTCAATAGAGTTGATCATGGCTGGGATGATGCCATTGGTCATCAGTCAGTGGACACAGGTCAATAGAGTTTATCATGGTTGTGATGATGCTGTTGTTCTCAATCAATGACCACGGTAGAATTGATCATGACTGATTATGCAGTTGGTCTCAATCAGTGGACACAGGTCAGGGAATGTTGATCATGACTCATGATGCAGTTGGTCATCAGTCAGTAGACACAGGTCAGGAGATGTTGATCATGGCTGTGATGATGCCATTGGTCATCAATCAATGGACACAGGTCAGGGAATGTTGATCATGGCTGTCATGATGCAGTTGGTCATCAGTCAGTAGACACAGGTCAGGGATGTTGATCATGGCTGTGATGATGCAATTGGTCATCAATCAGTGGACACAAGTCAGGAGATGTTGATCATGGCTGTAATGATGCCATTGGTCATCAATCAATGGACACAGGTCAGGGAATGTTGATCATGGCCATGATGATGCAGTTGGTCATCTATCTGTGGACACAGGTCAGGGACTGTTGATAATGGCTGTGTTCAGTAAGATTAGTAGCAAACATTACAATCCTACTGCAGTAGGGTCTGTCAGTTTATTGCATTAGGGAGCAAAAGCTAACAGTCAAGAGAGATAACTCCCTGAGAATAAGACACCCAAAAGTTGTTTCATGCACAGAAAATTTGCAATTGAGACATGTAAGCAGTTGGTCGAGGAATCGGGATACATTGTTAACTAGATTGTTGTATGTGTATTTAGATATATGCTCTCCATTAAGTGGATTAAATGCACATTTTCTAAAATAATATTTATTTCATAATCTTTAAGAACCCTGATCTAAAATTTGGTAAATTCATTGCTATGTCAATTCACTGCAAGCAATTACAGGCAGGAATGGTCATTTTATTGGTGACAAATTGCCTTCTGCATTTAAAGTGTCTGATGTTTTCCTTATTAAAAAGAGGTATTGCATTGGTCAACATATTGGACAGTAGCTGTTCCATGTCAGAAATAATCCTGGAATGCATTTATGAATTGCTATGTATTTGTACAATTTAAGTTAACGATTTTTTATATATGGGTGAATGGATATATAAAAGAGAATGGCAGAAAAGTTCCCAGCTCTGTAATTGGTTTGTAAGTCATATTTGCAGAAAGACGTATTTGAAATTAATATTTGTTTCTGATCTCCTCTGTTTACACTCTAACTATTCAACATTTTTTCTATTTTGTTGATAAGGATTTCCCCATTTATATGTTGAACAAGTTTTGTGAATTACCAACATATATTTCTGTAATTCCTTTGATGAACCAATGTAGATTTGTTTTATATCATTATTTGCTGTACTTAAAATTAATTTTCAAAACTTACCAGATTTATGTTTTAAGTGGGAGTGGAGAGTGGGAGTGGAGACAGAAATATTTCAGACTTGTTACATTGTAAAATAAATGTCTATAGAATTTGTGTAAAATTTGTATATGTTTATATGATTCAGAGATGAAAAGGTTTTTTTTATACCTATTTATTTGTATGTGCTGTTGGAATCATGAAGAAGAGTCATCTTAAAACTAATAAACTGAATGAAAGAATCATCATAAAAAAAACTGAACATAGAAGTCAGCATTTATTAATATCTCAATTTTCTAATAATTTTATTTATTTTTTTCATTCTAAACAAATTACATCAACACTTTATAAATAAATGGTTTTGTAAAAAAAAAAAAAAATTGAATTAAAATTTTGTTTCAAATTGTGTGCACTTTTTCCACAAATGAGATGATGTGTGTAATATGCATGTGCTTATTCATGTAAAATGACTTAAATAATGATTGTTTATTTTATTAGTTTGAGAGGGTCTCTAGAGTTCAGTGTGTTTCCATCATTACTTATATAGATGCATGGAGTGTTGTCTTGTTCCATCCACTGTACCCGTGCTTAAGGTATATTTCTTTCAATATTTTAAACTAACTGGTATGATTTTTTATATTAAAATTTTCCTAGTTCTTTTTCACTTTTTCCCATTTAAAATATTTATGGCCTCTTTTTCACTCTGAGCTTTGTTCTTTCAAATTGAATCAAGATTTGTTCAGTTTATTTACAGAGGCACTTCTTTGCGTACATGTTTAGTCCTCAGTTTATGAGGGACATCTGTTTAAACTATAAAAAAAACTTGGAATTGTTTCTCCACAGTAATTAACTGAAACCCATGTAACAGTTTGGCAGGTTTAATGCAAAGTTCACAAGAAATGTTTGGTGATGACATCTTTCTTTATAAATATATGTTTACCCTCAGCTTGCATGCAGTATGATATCATTGAAGTCATCATGGTCCGTATGTTATGGGGTGGGTTGGTATTGAAAATGAGTTAAGAAGATATTAAGACTAAGTCAATCCACATAATTTGTAAGCCTGTCCTTCGATCATACATGCAGAACACTTAAATTTTTAAGCACATATAGACTTTTTGTCAATTAAACTTCAGAAATGTTCCAAAAAGTTGGAGAAGGGCATATGAAAATGAACCTCAATAATCCTTATGAAATGAGAAACTTAAAATTGATTAACAATTATGTAGTTCCATCCATTTATATTTGAATATATTGTATTATCCTTATAAGATTTGTATCAGAATAATTGGCAAAAATTACCAGAGGTCTTCTGCCTGGCATTTAGTTATGAATGAAAGATTAGAAGAGAGGAATTAGCAAATAGATGAACAAGTCACATACAGTCTGTAATACTTTGTGTAATGGTGTGTAATTGAGTGTACAATAAATATGTAACAGGCATTTTAAGTATAATTGAGTATACAATAAATATGTAACAGGCATTTTAATCAGTCATTGTACATTGTCACTGAAGAAAGAAAGTAAGCTGAATAGGTTCTGAAAGAAAGAGGAAGGGTGTCAGCAATCTGAGGCTTATCTCACTCGCTTCTTCAGTATCGTGTTGTGTTGAACAGATTGAAGTAATTTAGCAAGGCAAAAACTGGTATTTGTTTATGATACAGAATGTTAGAGAAGCCATGGTGACTCGTTAGTTAGCATGCTGGACTCGAGATAGAAGGGGTAATGGTTTGAATCCCAACATTGTATCCATTTATGTTGGATACCATGATGTGTCATTGTGCAAGGCACTTTTCTCCAGTTGACCTATTGTTGCTGTGCTGAAGAATATCAAATCAAAACCAGATCAAATCATACCTGATGAGTCTTTGATTCCTAATGTTTCTCCCTGAGTGTAAAAATAGTTAAATGTCCAGATATTGACTTCGCTTGGTTACAGATTAATGCCATAATATCTAGCTTGCATATATGAAAATGAATTTAGTTTAAATAAATGAAAGGAAATGTTTCAGTGTGTAACAGTGACTTGACTTCATTGTAAAGGACTCATTCAAGTAAGTGGACATGGCCTGTACAGATGTCTGCCAAAAATATGCTTATGAATTTCAGAACACCTCAGTGTCAAAGTTATGTGTTACATTTGTTTATGTTGTAAATTAATTATTGAAGTCTTTCTGGTAATGGAATAGTTTCAAATGTTAAAGAATGTTGCATTTTGTCCAGAATCAAGACTAAATGTGTTCGTGTTACGTGGTACTTTAAGAAGTTCGAACCAGCAATTCACACCATCTCTGTGATGAAATGCAAGCAGTTGCTTTCATGAATTGACTTCTTTGAGGAAAATTAAGTAGCACTTCCTTATCGAATTTTGACTGCATGTGTTTTGGGGTTTAAAAGCACATTGTAGTTTTGAAAAATGACATTTTTGGAGTGTAGAAGTATAGTGTAGCGTCGAAAAATGACATTTTGGGGGTATAGAAGTACGCTGTAGTGTAAGGTCAGTGACATTTACCATATATATTTGGTGAATTGATTATAGAATCTGCTTACTTTTTGGCTGTGTCTGTAACATCACCATGAAGATTCTGTGTTAAAATTGCTTGTTCAACATTTTTATATTCATTATACAGTGGGAGCATAATTATAAATATAGTTTATTGATAATGAGATATCAGGTAGGTGAAAACCTTTTAATTTTGGAGACAAAATTATATAAGTATTATTGTACAATAAAGTGGGGGTCAGAATAGTGATTATCACTTTGTTCTTCCTTCTCTTTCAATATTTATAAGTATGGCTAAATTATTATTGTTGTGGGTACAAATATTAGTCGCACAGAAAATAGGTAATTTGTGGGGCTTAAAGAAAATATTCCTTGAACACTTCCACAACAAGTTGAAATTTTGAATAATAAATTTATTTTTGTCCACATTTTTAGCAGAATGGAAAGGAAACTTAATTTCTGTGCTCATGAAAAACTTGATTCTTTGAAAGTTGGTACTATGAGTTTCACAATCCAACTGTAATCTTGATTCGCATTTACCATGCTAGATTAAGTTGAAATGGTTTTAATTTTGTAAGATACAAACCTCCGCTGTCTTTTTTTCTCTTTACAGTTTTATAGTGATTAGAATGTTGTAAGATTTTACTCAAAAATATATTTTGAAATGCAAACTTTAACACGTAGTAAATATTGATATCTGGTGTCATCCGTCATGCGAAGCATCAGATAGGTATGAAAGCAATATAGTTAATTGACAGATAGACTATGAATACTGGGCATGCTAGTTAATTTCATTTCTTGTTGCCTTTATATTTGCATGCAAATTTACCATAATAAAATATTCTAAATATTTTGGTTTTCTTTTCTGGTCTTTTGGTATTTAAAAAAAACAAAAAAACTTTTGTGAATTGTTAGCTGTTCATGTTGATTAATGCTGGTGGAAATGAAAGTTTTTTGTTTTTAAATGAACAAAACGTTTTTTTTCAAAAATAGTTTTATTGAATCAGAGAAATATGGAGGCCTTGGGCATGATTTGCTGCTCTTCACAGAACTGACTGGTATTCGGATTTCCACTCCTCTTTTCGACTGTTGCAAAGATTTTTAATACCAGTTTGAGACAGAGCTTTTTTGTTTTTGTTTCTGAAGGGGTTCATTTTGGTTTTTTTTAGCGTTTTTGTCAGTAAGAATGTTCGCAGTTGTACCCATGAATTCATTTTGTCTGCAGTATAAACCCATAGTCTGTTTTCCCAGATCGCAGTCATCACAAGTAAAATTGTATTCAGTCAAATTTGTCGGGCAGAAATTCTTGTCTTTTTTAAAAAAGGATTTTCAAACGTTAGCGTAAAACAAATTATGTGATTTTAACCACCAATTCTGGCACCGTTAATGCTAGTTTTAGTTTTTCCGCCAAAATTCATTACAAAAAATGACCGAAATGACAACTCAAAAAATGACGGTAAATTAGAACTAAAAACGATGCTGACTGGTGGGGTGGGTAAACGGTTTTTGCATGTAATGACGTCTGTCATCGTCACCAGAGGGCAATGGCAGCTGGAAATAATGCTGACCCATGGTCAAACGGACTGCCGAAGTCATTGAGTGCAGTCTAATAAATTATTGTCACCGACTTTGCAGTGGATACTGTTTTGGATGGCGTCTTTGACACGGTTCTGCTACAACTAAATTGGTCCGTCGGCACGTAAGAACAATCCTGTCTTTAGTGAGCCGATTTAACGTGAAGCGTAAGAAAAGTACAGGAAAAAGTTGCTAAAGCTTTACGAAGATAAGCCCCTCTGGATTCTTTAAAAGTTATTTACAGAAAATTATTTAAAAAAGTATAAGTTAAAATCCTTAAAACTGCTGTTTGGCATGATTATGATATCATTTCAAGTCATCAGCTTAATCGGCATGTCTTCCGCGTGATTTGATACGATTTTGTAGTGGTGGTTTCAGAATTTTAGGAGAGGGGCTAAGCAGGTTGAATAGGTTGGGTCTGCGAGTTCTCTGCTTGATTTGATACAGCTTTGTCGTTTTGGCCTCAGAATTATGGGTTAGTGGGATGGGGTCGGTTGGACATGACGAAGTAGGGTCAGTATGTCCTCTGTAGCCAGATCTATCTCCAAGTTAAAATAAACTACTTGATTGCTCGCCTCGTGTTGGATACATAAATGCACATTGAAAAATCTCAACTTTAAAGTCACCTTCCATGACCAATTTCGACGTTTAAGACATGAAATGAAACCAAA
This sequence comes from Sinohyriopsis cumingii, assembly GCA_028554795.2. Lineage (NCBI taxonomy): Eukaryota > Metazoa > Mollusca > Bivalvia > Unionida > Unionidae > Sinohyriopsis > Sinohyriopsis cumingii. The sequence continues at coordinate 58,744,667 of CM068828.1, forward strand.
CGTGATGCATGCTTTCGCTCACTCGTTTTCGGGTAGTTTTTTTATCCTGTAGTGCTATGTGTTGATGTGTATGGTGTCTATCAGATTTTTTGTGGAGGGGGTGCGTAAAGTGTATTCATTCAGAGACCATATTCATTAAAAGCCATGTGGCAAGAGTGAGCGTTGCATTAATATTTGACTTGATGTCGACCAGTGCCACATCGATTCTGTTTTAGCAAGATCGTACGCTACACTCACATATATTTTTTTCTGTTCTGCATCTTTCTTATTGATATTTTAAGCAAAATTAACCTCTGTATAAGACCAAACGTGATGCATCATGCAGGATTCTCAGAATGTTTTTGAGGTTGGTCGTTCGTTCCAGAATAATGTTAACCAAAACAGAAAGTCAGTATTATTTTTCTTCTCCTGTCCATGTTTACTAAATGTTCACTTTAACTGGTAATCAGTTTGTCCACTTTTTTTAACACTGGAGCTTCGCTGTCAGAATTACTGAGAAGAAGACGTGGCACTTTATTCTTCACATTTCAGTTTACGAGTAAGATGTACAGCAAGCCTGCTGAAATACGGGCTCTCTTCCAGCTCATGCGCACATACATGGTTCGCTTAAATGCATTACATGTTTTTGATGAGCTCCTTGCTTTGTATATATTCTCAAAGAAAAAGTAGGTTTTTAGGTGCTTTCAAACTGTATTAAGTATGTAGGTTTTTTTGTTTTGTTAGCATGTATCGTGTTTTTAATTCTCGAACGTTGTCTACTCGCAAATTAAAAGTGGGTATTTGAAACCAGGATACCCACTTTACTGCATACGAACGTGAAACCTTGCGGTATTGTAGCCAAGATACTAAGCAGGTTTCTCTTTATGACAAACTGATATAACTTGCATTGGAATGGCTTGAGCTGGTTTTAATATAATCTGAGAATTTTCAGATAATAAAGGCTCGTCTTGGAGTCTTCGTGACATCACAGTGACGACGACATAAGTATTAGAAGGCATACTGTATCTTTCAATAATTAGTGATCCATTGTCTGAAGGGTATTAAAGTGTATTAAAGTCACATTCAAGTAATTAATTATTAACATCCTCGATCGTGTCCCGAAAAACACTTTAAAAAATAAATTCATGGTGCCATACTATTAATAGCCGACAGCTGACACTTTTCAGAATTTAAATGTATTCTTAGTTTGCTCAGTATAACAAAAGTTTTTAAAAATCTAAATCAAATGTTTAAATGTAGGATTAAACATCTATTGAGTTGGACTAGGATCCATTTATTCAATATTTACACAGCTCTTTCCTTGACACAGCAGTAGATGTCGAGTTGAAACCTAAAGAACCACCGGTGGAGTCGGTAGATAGGGAAGGAGGGTGCTCCTGCTAGACCGCCTTTTGGCTGCTGCTGATGGAACAGACACAAACACACTGAAGATTCTCCTGTTCCAATGTAAAACAGGAATTCTGTTGTAAAGGTGTCTTTGGTTCCACCCAGTTTGAGCGTCGGGTGGCTGGCCATGTTAATTTAGTATGCAATGTTTTTTACCATTGTCTATCTACTTATTCAGGACACTCTCTGTGTAGTATTATCAGTGATGGTCTCAAAGAAGAGCACACATGAAACGAATCAGGGGCGACAATTCCAATTTAACCTGTTAGCCTCGGAAGGATAATGCAATGAGACCAGGCTTGAATGTGTCACTTTTGCTGTTTATATATATATATGCAAGCTATGCTACATGTATGAAACTTCACACACTAGTCCTAGAGTGTAAGTAGACTGGTCTAGTTGATCTTTTTTTTATATGCAAGTTATGCGGCTTGTGTAAAACTTCACTAGTCTTAGTGGTTTTAGTCGACTGGTCCTAATTGGTTAGGGAATCTGTGAATAATTTAGTTAGACTGGGCATATAAGTATCAAGCAATATTCGTGAAAAGTTGACATAAGAAGCATTGTCATCAGAGGTCGCATCTTTTGATGTAAAATGTCATCTAATTTCACCATTAAAAATAGAATTGCAAAAATCAATATTTGTTTTTTTTTTACTAAAGATTTGTTTGATTACATCTGAACCTCTTAACTGGTAATCCTATTGGTATATTGTTTTATAAAACTATTAACAGTTGAATTCTTTTGTACAGAAATATTTTTACTTTTGTCTTATATATATTGAAATAATCAGTGGACCCGGTGATTGCCTGAACTGAGTATTCATTCAGATGGAACTGACAGTGAAGAAGAATCTTCCCAACAATTGATGAATACTTTTTAACTGAAGCGATAATGATAGCAAAATGTATGAGCTAACGTGATACTTAGTGAAGTCTTACATAAATTTGAATGTTGCCTCTAGACTGTAATCGTGACTGGCCCGACATAATGTCTACACATAGTGCCCACTTGATAAATGAATTGTGATATACGCATTCCATGTATTTCGTTGTAATGTTACCAATTTATAGACATTGCAATGTCATCTTGATTGTTATTGTTGTACCATACCCTGCTTTATTGTTAAACTGAGGCCTTGCACGTATGGAAAACCTGTTGTTCAGTATTAGTAAATGCATTTTGACATTGTCTTTGTGTTTTAAACACGTACACGAGTCTGCACATATGAAAGTGGGAGAGCAAATATTGATGTTGCTTGTACGTCTTTTTTCTGTATTGAGGAATATAGCTGAACTGGGATAGAAATCTGACTATAATACAAAGAATATACCTTACATATAGTGACAACATAATAGTTGGCCCTTCCACCGCTATACTTGCAGGAATGTCAAGGCTTATCTTGAGCTTATGTAAGAATATGTGTCTGATTCTTTAAAATGTTTTCAAATTTCCAAAAAGTGTCATCTTAGAATTTTCTGCATGTACGAATTTAGAATGCTAGTTTCCCTGATATAACGGGGTGTGTGGGAGTATTTGTATTTAGTCAGTTCATCACTTCAAGATATTCGGTTTAGCTGGAAACTCGAGTAGTCATTCTCAAGATCATAATTATTGTTAGTTGCACACAACTCAAAATAGTTCTCTTGTATATACGTTTCAATTGTCATCGTTGCCTTTATCCTTTAATTCCTTCATTTAAAAATATTACTTTTAAATTGTTACTGAAATCTGACAGCAGAGCAGTTTTATTAACTTGGTCAATATCTCGTTGTCTTAGCCTGCCGTTCATGCGTTGATCTTGACCCTGTGACTATTTGGCAATATTGTATTCTCTGTAATCTTTAGGACATTTATTCTTGAATTGTAATAAATGAATATAAGAAGATAATTAAAATAAATCTTGGGAATCTAAAAGTTTCCAAATTGTATCCAGGAAAAAGTTCTTTGTACTTTCCAAAATTGTTAGACTAATATGTCTAACAATTACGTTTGATTATCGACCCGAGTTCCCCTACCATGCATTCAGATAGCCATGCTACCTGATTTTGCCTAGTTATATGTTCTTATCTACCAAGGACCGTGTTTCTGCTTCATAACGCAGACAGTTAAAATCCCCATCTTATAAGTTTGTATCCACTTATTCAGTATGAAATCCAGTTTAGACGTGAAAACGATATTGATTCCGTGATCAGCCTCTTTCCCCAGGTACTTAGCCCATGGGTCATAGATTAGAAATGATTGACACCCATATTAGGCATGGAAAGACCAGTTCTGATCGGCAACAGACATTGGTCCTTTTGTTTGTTTTCTTGTGTGGGTTTTTTTTTTATTATTAATATTTGGGGATGGATTGTTCTGCCCCAACCCATCTATACTTGAATCTAAGATCATATATGACGGGGCATGTGGGTTGAAAAGCTAGGGATATTTTTGCAAACAATCTTGAGCTAAATTTACGTTAATTTAGGAACTTATTATCAGGTTTAAGAGAACCTATCTGATTCATATCAAGAACCGAACAACTTATTTCAATTCTCTAAACATGAACACAAATAGACAATCAGGCTACGGTGTTTAAGTCGGGATTTTACAGCTTTAAAAATCCGTGTCATTTTTTTAATCTGTTTGCCAGATGTAATTATTTATATTCTTTCTTGGTTTATGTTATCAATACATTATGTATATTGACCACAAATATATATATATATATATATATATATATATATATATATATATATATATATATATATATATATATATATATATATATATATATATATATATATATATATATATATATATATATTGTTTCAAAAATCCTTCTTACATATATGTTGGGGGGATCAATAGCATTATGCATGTGAGTTCCAGGTATGATATTGTATACAGTGGACAATATAATTGCAGCACGATCGGAGTTATATTGCGGCCTACTAATTTCAAGCTGATAATAGGGTTTTACATGTACATGTTAATATTGTTGAAAATATTCAAAAACTTCAATTTAGGTATTTGATGCAAATCGCAGAAACACAGTTAACTAGAATTATGTAAACACATTCTTACGTTTATACTTTCCGCAGCCTATGGGGGTCTGGACGAAATTTTATAATCAATGTCTTGTCATTGTCATACAGAATTCTAATAGGAAACCAGTCAGGGTATTTTCTTCTGTTTTCATCAACATTTTTCACAGTGTGAACTATCTTGATGTACACCATTATGCCCAAATCACAGTAGCGTTCCTCTTTATAATAAATAGCCCTAGTTTAATTTATTGTAGATCATTAACTTCTTTTCTCCTTAGGGCACATCGTCAAATACAGAAATGAAGTCCATACTTTTGTACATAAAACATGCTTTAGATAACAAACATATTATTTGCAGAGTTATTATGATATCGTCACCAGCTCAACAGCTTAAAGTATTAAATGTCAACATGATATTAACAAGAACATATGCAAATAGCTTGAATAAAATAAAACAAAATGGTTGCCTTTCTGGTCATTATCCCAACGTTTAGCGGTGAAAATTTATACCATCCGTCTGTCTGCTGCAACATCTCCCAAACCGTCGCGTGGAAATTGACAAATGTTTGTTGTTATGTTCCCCATAGGATAATATCGGTACGACAAGAGTTCTACGTTTCCAACCCCGGGATCCTCGGGAAGAGGTTTAATGTCACATACACAAAACATTAATTACAGTGACATTTTGAAGGGGAGGGATATGGAATAGAGAGAAAATGGCAAATGTCTGGAGTATGCAATTAAATGTGTGAGGATTTGCAGTGACGAATCATTGCAGTTGCACTTGTTTCTAATTATATAGAATGTTTCATATTTTTTACATTGTATTTTGCCACGTCATGTCCCTTTTTCCTTGACATAGCATTAGATATTGAATTGAGACCAAAAGACCTGCCTTTTGAAACCATCGAAGGGGAAGGCAGCTGCAACACTTGTTAAATCAGAACGGTGCCATCTGTACTATCGAAACAAATAAAAACCAAACATTTTAAAATGTAAATTATATATATATATATATATATATATATATATATATATATATATATATATATATATATATATATATATATATATATATATATATATATATATATATATATATATAATGATCTAAATTATTCCAGAAACCATTTTAAGACTACATGTTTTTGCAGCGTATTATTGGTGTACACTGAGGATTTTGTGAATAACTTCCTTTGTATAAACTAAACTTATGCTAACTGATTTATGTTAATGCACTTTTGGAACATTATTAAGTAGTGAATTTTGGAATAGAATAAAGCCTGTCTTAAAAAAATAAAAAAATCTCCTGCGAAATTGATTTTATGCGCCGGTTCATACTCGTAATATTGCACAATGTGGAACGACTTGGCATTATATGCATAAATACCAGGGCAGATGGCGCACCCCTACCCCAACATCTCAAGCAAAAATAAAGCGGGAAACAACCAATACGTTTCTTAAAGTATTTTTTTATAGTTAGGTGGTAAAAGTTATGCTTTGGAAAGGTTTAAAATACAGGAGTTTCAGGGACCTTCGCCTCCTGTGTCCCCACTGGGGTTTTCATACTACTGATCTCTTACATACTTGATTATCCCCCACCCCACTTTGATTACCCCTTTTTACAAGTCCAGCCACTTAATTTTGAGGTCCTCTTGTTAATGAACTGAAATCATTGTAATGCAGCAAACATGGTTATCCGCGTTACATTGATGGCTCAAATATATGATTTAATTTACCGAGTATTCTGAACATTCTCTGCAAAATGTGTATAACAATGAAATAACTCAACTCAGCATGACGTTAAAAGTTTCGCTGTTTTTCCCAGACCAATATCTTGATCTAAGAAAGAGAACCAATAACATGATAGTAGAGTATATCATAACGATTATTTATCCTTTTCTCAATAACGTCCTCGTATGTTGCCACGTGAGAGTAAGAGTTTACATTGTAAAGGACTTTGTATCACTGAGGTCGGTTTGGTGACTGTCACTTAGCTCGTTTCTCTTTTCCACATTTAACATGTTCTTACTGAGCTACACATCTATTTGGTTGAGTGTATCATTTATTCTAGTAAGTCCCATGCAGATTTAGGAAACTTTTTCAGATCTTCTCAATTATCCTACGATGAAACAACGCAAATACATTTGTAGTTTCTCCCTCGACAAACGAATTTTGCACACATGAAGATGTCATGTGTTTTCTGAATAACTATTCCATTTCCTATTTTTTTTACCACCTTCTTTCCTTCTAGAGGTTAACATTGCAGAATAAATATTGTGGGGGTATATGATGCAAATAAAATACACATATTCAGATTGAAGAAGTGAGCCAAAAACTACATCATTTTTACGGTGCCTTTAACTTAAGTGGACACACACACACACACACACACACACACACACACACACACATATATATATATATATATATATATATATATATATATATATATATATATATATATATATATATATATATATATATATACAAACACAAAATAGATACTTCATAAAAATCTATAGAAATGTAAAATATGAACACGGTGATACTTCACATTTACAAGAGAACTGTGTTATACATATTGGATAAGGGGCCCCGAGAGGCCGAGTGGTCTAAAGCGCTCACTGTTACGGATCACTGCCATCTCACATGTCTGCGTGGGTTCGATCTCGGACTCCGCCAATGTGGGCATGTGAGAATGCTTCCCAGTAGCTTCTCGTGGGTCGGTGGTTCTTTCCGGAGATTTCCCTCCACCATTTATACTGGCCGCCATGTAATGCCTATCTTGTGCTGAAAAATGGCGTTAAACACTATACCAACTACATATCGGTTGAAGAAGAAACCATTTAGGACAAACAAAGTTCACAAAGAATGTCCTATATTTCTTCTTTTATCAAAGGTAATGCATATTGAAACGCGCAAAGGGATTACGTTTGATACAATGGACAGTGCAAGTGCGAAATATATTGTAGTGTTGTGATACATTTCAAGTTAACAATTATATGTATACCAGTCAGAATGTAGGGAGTCTGGAGAATAAAATAATTTAGCAAATAAAGGACAAAATTATATATGTATGTATGTACGCATAATATTTATTATTTTATCCATTTTGTATGTCTTATTATAATAGTTCATTATTGTTTTTTGGCATAGCAATTATAAGTTTCAGTCTTCTCATGAAACAGTGAATGTATGTATGTGTGTATGTATGTATGTATGTATGTATGTATGTATGTATGGTATTAAGTTTCATTAAAACTTTACATTACATTTGCTTATGTTGTACGATTTGTGTGCTTTTGCTGTTAAACATGTGATGTTTATTAAATGCTTTCATTAAATGACATGCATTCTTTCGTTTTCCATTTTAACAAATACTCCAAAGTTTCTTTTTCTTTTTATCGTATATAAGAATGAATCTTTCTATGCAACTAGTTTAATTTAATTATACAGCGGTCATAATGAAAATCGTTTGTCAAATGTATGTAAGATTTTTAATGTGCAGTTTTAAAAAAAAACAACACGATATTCTAACAAAAATATGTGGGGTTAAGGCCTCGGGCCCTACCAATGTGGGTATGTGTGTAATGACCGGTGGTTTTTACAGGACCTTTCTCCGCCAGTTATACTGGCCGCCTTGTATTGCATACCAAGTGCTGAAATATGGTGTTAAACCCATAACAACAAGAACAGAAATATGTACTTACATGAGCTAAATACTATTTTGAAATTGAAACGGCGACAGGAACGGTATAGAAGAAAAGTAGCATCTTTAATAACTGCACCCTTCCCTCCAGTATCTAAAATTGGCCACAAGAAAACCAGATAGTAATATACATGATCTGGTTCAAAAGATTACTCCAATTGATTTAAAAAGAAGACATGTTACCACACAAAAAATAGAATTGAATTAATCATACGGTTAACGTACTATAAATGTGATATAGAAAAAAATAATATATTGTATGCAAAATAATTAATCGAATAGCTAACATACTAAAACTATGACACGGAATGTAGTGTGTGCATAACTCGGATCGTTAAGGTTGATTCGGGAGCGTACAATAATGTCTACAAACAGAAATATGACATTTCCTATGGAGTTGGTACGTGGTGAGGATGCAGTACATACTATCCACGTGGACAGACGCTTTGGTTATTGGACTGAACATTTTGGAAAGATTTAGGACACAAATTAAATATAGCACTTATTTTGCTTATCTAAGTAATTACAAGTGATGTATATAGATTGAAATAATTCGACTGAAATGACACAGTAACGACTCACACATTACAAGTGAGGTCTAGATTGAAATAATCCGACTGAAATGACACACTCTTGAGTCATTACTTTACAAGTGATCAAAATTCCCTCTAAGCTGCGCGCACGCGTGGCCGCGCAGCTGCTCAGACATCCCCGCGCAGCTGAATTGTTCTTTGCGCAGCAGATCCAAATTACCAAATATTCTATCCAACATTAATGCTCAAGTCACCGTAATGCTTGCACAATGCAGCGCGCATAGCGCACACATCTACCATTCACTTAGAGGGAACGTTGCAAGTGAGGTATAGATTGAAATAGTCCGACTGAAACGACAGTCATGACTCGTACAAGTGAGGTATAGATTTAAATAGTCCGACTGAAATGACACAGTCATGACTCGTACAAGTGAGGTATAGATTGAAATAATCCGACTGAAATGACACAGTCATGACTCGTACAAGTGAGGTATAGATTGAAATAATCCGACTTGAATGGCACAATCTTGAGTCATACATTATAATTTTAAAAGTTAAACAAATCAAATTGGTGAAAATGTTTATGGAAATTTATTTTCACATCTAAACAAATAGTTCTGAAATATATTTTGAAAATATTGCTATTTAAATAAATCAATGACGAAGACTTCGATAGCTGATTGAAAAATTCCATAAAAATTTAGAGCAAAAAAAAAGTGCAAACCCATTTGAAATAAAAAATTAAATTAAAGAAATATTTCCACAGACAGGTTACTAAAAGACTTAGCGATTCGTTTAAGAGTGATTTAAATTAGCATATATTTACGGCAGCAACAATCAAGATTTTTATATATGTTCCAATAATTTTGAACCATACTTTAAAAGACCAAAGTTGGAAACATTAAACAATTTGGTTCTATAAAAGTAAAGCTAGATTTCCTGATAAATGTATATAAAGACCAACAGAAGAAGGAGAGAAAGTCTAAACGTAATGGACAGAGCTGAGCTGGATAATGTCATATAACCTTTTTTGGGGTAGGGGTGGGGTTGATGTTTTGGGCAGAGACAAAAGACAAAGTATAACATTTTGTTTTTCATTGTTGTTTTCTTTCTTCCCTGCAGTAGAATCTGTGTCAAATTCATCAAATGATCATGTAGAAAGACCATCAATATGCAGTTCATATCGATAAAATCATTGTTTTAATAGATGGCTAGTAAAAGTAGAGATGATTGGGACAATGGAAGCTTAATGTTTTATGCTTTATGTAACTGTTTTAAAAAATAATACAATGGTGATGTGGACGTCCACGTCGGGGTTGCAGGAAAACTATAAGTAAACTGTCAGAGTAATCGACACAAGGAAAGTTGATAGTATTTATTTAAAATGATCGTCCTTACGGCCACAAAGTTGGCCTCATCACAATTAAACAAACATGGCCTGAAAAAAATGCTTTTATTAAAAGAAGAATACGAGATTTTTTCGATTTTCAAGAAATGTTATCAGAGCATAAAAGCTGTTACAACATAGATAACTCAATAAATATAGCGCCTCGAAACCATTTGTACAATTTGTAAAATGATTAATACCCAATAAATGTCTTTGAATTTATGTATTGACCACTCCAGATGCCTAGTGGTTAGAGCGTCTGTCTCAGATGCGGGAGGTCGTGGGCTCGAACCCTGGCCGAGTCATACCAAAGACTTACAAAAATGGTACCAACAGCTGCCTTAGGTGTTCAGCATTAAGAGATTAGTGTTAGGACTAGTCGGCCTGGTGTCAGGATAATGTGACTGGGTGGGACATGATGCTACATGTCTGATGCATGATGTCCCAGTGCTAGACATCTCTGTAAAGTGCCACACTGCAGACATCGTAGCGATATAACTGAAAAATTAAAGCTACGTTAAAAATCCAAATCGCATTTTATTTATTATGATTTTGAGTGTACCCTAGTGCCATCAAATAAGTTTCCATTGGTTCTGTATGTACCGCATGTAAATTATAAGCTGTCACAGACCATTCGTTAATGAATGTGTTCATGTGCTTTACGAGTGGACGGGTAGGATAGCAAAATAGTGAAAGACGAACTGAGATCGGAATATACTCAGCGAAAGAGCTTCATTCATGAAGGCGTGATGCATTTTACATCAGCTAAATATATGTCACATCTATGAGAAAAAAGATTATTACAAACAAGTTGCTCAACAAAGTCGACACAATCTGACAAAATAGCTGCCCTGCATATATCGAAGGAAATTCTACAATTTTTAATATCCCAATTATTTTCACTCTTCAAATTAAATTTGCCAGGCTGCACTTTACACATGTTCTCAAAGGAGCTTGTAAAATACGATCAAAGAAATGACGAATAAATAGTATAATAAGAATATCGTGTTTGATTGGATAGGAAAAAAAATGTGAAACAAAGTTCCGGATAAAAGATTTGTAGATATCTTGAAGGTTCGTGAACCAGGCTTTGGACCAGGCTTTTATACAATTAGCTAAATCTTTAAAGTCAAATTTCGTTGAGACAATGAAACATTCTGATTCAATGAAACCTATATATGTCAGAAATCTTATGTTCATATGAAAACCTCGATCGTCTGGACACATCCGACGAAACAAATATATATGAAGATGATAACCAGCATGTACCTGTTGTTGCCACAAGCCTGAACCTTTAAAAAATTAGGTCAGGTACAAGACCAATTACCTAAAAAGTCACACACTTGAATGTTGTGGGATATCTTCTAAAAATGTATGCAAGCTAGATCCCCTACACTATTACAGCGTACTCGATTTAGTACATGAAGCAAATATCACAGACGTCAGCAGTTTAATTAGAATTTTGAACAGTCAATGTTCCTGGTGATTTAGGATGTAAGTTTTAGTGGACTTCGCAAGCTAACATATAGATATTCGAAAAAATATGATGAATGCTCCTGGGCCATTGATGGTAAGATAAAAAATGATGTTGAGTATGTAGGGTCAACGTCAGTTTGTTATTGTGCACCTATCACCAATAATTTGTATGTCTGGTCCATCAGTCAATGCATTCCGGTAAATAACTTGGAAAGGATAAACAAATTAGACGAGGAGAGGAAAATATGCCTGTTAATTCTGAGAATGGTGATACTATTTGCAAATTTTATGAGGAATTTCATATATCAACACATATTCATGGTCCTTTCCTTCAAATACATTTATCAGTAAGTAAAAGCTATAATATTTATTTAATAATTATTGATGCCCAAAACAAAGTTGAATTTACTTCATTATTTTGAATATTCTCCTGAGTATTATACACAAATAAATAAACATTTTGAGAGCAGCTGTATTTTCTTTCATATTGTTTTGAATCTCTTGTTCTAAGTAGGATAATTTAAGATTGATATCATGAAATCCGCTATGGTGTGTACTTCCTACATCAAGTCAAAGAGTATGACTGTCAGAGTAAGAATTGATAACATCTATTTTACTCATTTCTGTGTATTTGGTTGAACGTAAAATTACATTGTGGAATTTGTAAATTGTTGTCAGAATTTGAACGCCTGGGAATACATTATGTTTGGCAGACTATTTTGACTACGGCAGGGTTGCCAAACAGTTCAGGATCACTTTCTCCACCTTCTTGCAAAGTATCGTAATACCCTTTGATGTCATCATCAATAGATACAGAAAAGAAATAAAGAAAACTAGACAAAAATATTCATATTTTTAATTTAAAAAATCCATACAGCTAAATTTCGCTAAAAACTAAATTGAATTGAAAAAAGATCAATTCAAAGCTTGAGGCAGAGAAAAAATGCTACACACCAACTTGCTAAAATTACGCAAAGATCACGTGATAGGAGAATAAACCTGGTCCTATTGACTCTGAATGCGTTTTATAAAGAGTTAATAGTACTGCATTATATCTTTCATAAGGTAATCTACGGTCAATTGTCTATGCATGATACTGCATATGACCATGATAATCAACATCATTTCCTTCATCTTGACACTGATATCAATTAAGCTGTTTCCTATCAGGAATAATGTTTATACTTATTTGTTTCCTATATTGGCCAGTCCCAGTGCACTACTGATAAACCTGCACGCATTTAAATCTTAATCAGAACTGAATTGCAACGGAGAAAAATTAACGGATTTGTAGATAATGCACTTTTCCTGAATCTTTCAAACTAATGAATTACTATTTAACTATTTGTTTTAAATATAACTCTCAACTGCGATACCCCTCCCCCATATATCTATCCAACTATTCATTATTCTAACCATCTCTCTCTCTCTCTCTCTCTCTCTCTCTCTCTCTCTCTCGTCTCGTTTTTCTAATTATGTTCGAAAAAGAAAATTATATATGTTGTGTATTTTCTGTTTTATTAATGTTAGTCATTCAAGATGTCAATAAAGTATATCTTTAAAAAAAAACAATTCATTAGCGTAATGAGAAATTCTGCACTAGCATTCTCCGCAAATATTCATAAAGTAAAGAAACAATTCATTGGCATAATGACAGTGTCTGGTCTACCATACTATGCCCATATTCAGATACTTTATCACTGAAAGGTAAACAAAAAACCATCACATCATCACAAAATATAAGAATTACGCCTTCTTGGGGCTATAAACAAAGTCAGGACTTGTCAACAAAGTATTTCAAAGAGATTAAAGGATTTGAAAAGAATACGTTTCCGATAAATCTGCTCATCAATTATCTTAAAGAATATCACTATTTCAAAGATATCCATGGGTAGTTTTGTAACGAAAAATAGAAACAGTCCGCTGAATAATAGGCATGCGGCGTGACTCAATGAATAATACAGTGCATACCAAGATTAAAACATGAGCAATATGGTCTACGAGTGGTCGAGAAGTTTTCATTTCTCTTATGGCTGCGCAAGAAATGTAAATGTTAGTCAGCAAAAACGTAAAATATGTTGCCATCTTCCATTGGTACTTGGATACAACTGTTCATTCTTGCATTCTGTAGTCTAGATGTCGCATTTCCACTGCAAGTCAAATGATACATTGCAATAGTCACTATAAATACTAGTTTATATATATATATATATAAACAGAAATTCTTGTGCAAGCATCATTCCAATACAAATACATTCCATTTTATTTAAGTTGGCATTTGGCTTAAGGTATATCCGCCTGGTACAAAATGTTAAAGCGTGCCTTTATAATTACAAAAACACTTAGCTTTACTGGAACTGTCTTTATTCAACTAAATAATCAAAATTGTGCGATCTTCTACATCTGGCTGCCACAAAATCTAAAATGTGTATCTCCAATTAGTGTCATTACGAATTTATGTTTGTTTTACTATATGTAGTGCATTATATTTGTTTTACGATATGCAGTGCATTGTATTTATTTTACAATATGCAGTGCATTTTATTTGTTTTACAATATGCAGTGCATTGTATTTGTTTTACAATATGCAGTGCATTATATTTGTTTTACAATACGCAGTGCATTTTATTTGTTTTACGATATGCAGTGCATTATATTTGTTTTACAATATGCAGTGCATTGTATTTGTTTTACGATATGTAGTGCATTATATTTGTTTTACAATATGCAGTGCATTATATTTGTTTTACAATATGCTGTGCATTATATTTGTTTTACAATATGCAGTGCGTTATATTTGTTTTACAATATGCAGTGCGTTTTATTTGTTTTACAATATGCAGTGCCTTATATTTGTTTTACAATATGCAGTGCGTTATATTTGTTTTACAATATGCAGTGCGTTTTATTTGTTTTACGATATACAATGCATTATATTTGTTTTATTATATGCAGTGCATTATATTTGTTTTACAATATGCAGTGCCTTATATTTGTTTTACAATATGCAGTGCGTTTTATTTGTTTTACGATATGCAGTGCATTATATTTGTTTTATTATATGCAGTGCATTATATTTGTTTTACAATATGCAGTGCAATTTATTTGTTTTACGATACCCAGTGCATTATATTTGTTTTACAATATGCAGTTCATTATATTTGTTTTATAATATGCAGTTCGTTATATTTGTTTTACAATATGCAGTGCGTTTTATTTGTTTTACAATATGCAGTGCGTTTTATTTGTTTTACAATATGCAGTGCGTTATATTTGTTTTACAATATGCAGTGCGTTATATTTATTTTACAATATGCAGTGCATTGTATTTGTTTTACAATATGCAGTGCATTGTATTTGTTTTACAATATGCAGTGCATTTTATTTGTTTTACGACATGCAGTGCATTATATTTGTTTTATTATATGCAGTGCATTATATTTGTTTTACAATATGCAGTGCAATCTATTTGTTTTACCATACGCAGTGCATTATATTTGTTTTACAATATGCAGTGCCTTATATTTGTTTTACAATACGCAGTGCATTATATTTGTTTTACAATATGCAGTGCATTATATTTGTTTTACAATATGCAGTGCATTTTATTTGTTTTACGATATGCAGTGCATTATATTTGTTTTACAATATGCAGTGCATTATATTTGTTTTACAATATGCAGTGCGTTATATTTGTTTTACAATATGCAGTGCGTTATATTTATTTTACAATATGCAGTGCATTCCATTTGTTTTACAATATGCAGTGCATTATATTTGTTTTACAATATGCAGTGCATTTTATTTGTCTTACGATATGCAGTGCATTATATTTGTTTTACAATATGCAGTGCATTTTATTTGTTTTACGATATGCAGTGCATTATATTTGTTTTACAATATGCTGTGCATTATATTTGTTTTACAATATGCAGTGCGTTATATTTGTTTTACAATATGCAGTGCGTTATATTTGTTTTACAATATGCAGTGCGTTTTATTTGTTTTACAATATGCAGTGCCTTATATTTGTCTTACAATATGCAGTGCGTTTTATTTGTTTTACTATATGCAGTGCATTATATTTGTTTTATTATATGCAGTGCATTATATTTGTTTTACAATATGCAGTGCAATTTATTTGTTTTACGATACGCAGTGCATTATATTTGTTTTACAATATGCAGTGCATTATATTTGTTTTACAATATGCAGTGCCTTATATTTGTTTTACGATATGCGGTGCATTTTATTTGTTTTACAATATGCAGTGCATTTTATTTGTTTTACAATATGCAGTGCATTATATTTGTTTACAATATGCAGTACCTTATATTTGTTTTACAACATGCAGTGCATTTTATTTGTTTTACGATATGCGGTGCATTTTATTTGTTTTACAATATGCAGTGCATTTTATTTGTTTTACAATTTGCATTGCATTTTATTTGTTTTACAATATGCAGTTCATTTTATTTGTTTTACAATATGCAGTGCATTTTATTTGTTTTACAATATGCAGTGCATTTTATTTGTTTTACAATATGCAGTTCATTTTATTTGTTTTACAATATGCAGTGCATTTTATTTGTTTTACAATATGCAGTGCATTTTAGTTCAAAAGATTCGCTTTCTGCACTGTATACAACTGGACTTTTATTAACCCCATATTAATTTGCTCTTGGTAGAAGCCTTATGTAGAGCAATGTAAATAAAATGGACAACACGAAAAACAATCATAGGAAAGACATTTGTATATATTTGTTTATGTCATTATAAAAAGTAAGAAGAAATATACATGTCGACAAACACGAGCCCATATTAGAATCAATATTTTATAGTAAGTTTGCTTACTTGTCATCCTCCAAGGAATAACAACTGGAAGTTCTGGGAGGGACGATTTGAAGGTAAAAAGAAAGTTGCTCACGGGTTCATTATTCTTGTTACAGTTATCCAATTCTTCGACCATGACCGCCACTTGGAAACACTGCTTTCGTGTATAGACCACCTAGCAAATGTCAGCTTGTGTATATATATATATATATATATATATATATATATATATATATATATATATATATATATATATATATATATATATATATATATATATATATATATATATATATGCATGCTGTGTGTGTGCATTTTCTACCAATGCACTGACTTTAGATTGATATAGAGAAATATGTCCAATTCTGAACTCAGAACATTTGGAATTGATTACAGTAAAAATTATTTATGTTCGATCACGTAAAGAAATTGGGATTAAAAATTGATTAAATGTGTCACACATAATTACTTCAGATGGCATCGCCTGAAAACGGTGGAATAAAATAAAACAAACTCCTATATTGTTATACGATCCAAAACAATGCTAATTCAAAAATGCATTTGAAGCAAACGCACTGAGTGCTAGATCTGCAGACAAATAAACATGCACACGATGACTCGTGATACTAGGAACTTACCGTTCCCACTACACAGTTGGGAAATGTAGGGCACACGGAGGCACTGAAGGTTAAATGTTACATTTACAGTCTAATTCTAGAAGTGATCACTGAGGACAACAAAATAAACTATTTTTCTACCACTCATGTGTGGTATATAAGCTTAACATGTACATACTAATATAAATTTTAACAGAATAAAAAAA
Organism: Sinohyriopsis cumingii; assembly: GCA_028554795.2. Taxonomy (NCBI): domain Eukaryota; kingdom Metazoa; phylum Mollusca; class Bivalvia; order Unionida; family Unionidae; genus Sinohyriopsis; species Sinohyriopsis cumingii. Next base: position 58,761,849 of record CM068828.1, read on the forward strand.
ATCCCACGTTTCGATTAAGTTGAAAGAAGCGTATGAGAAAAGAAATCAAAAAGTGCATGTATACATGCAGAAGTGGAAATTTTGATAACTAAATTTTGCAGAATGCGTAGTTTGATTTCGAAATGTAACGAATAATGATGAACTACGCAGCTCGTGGAAATCCAAAGACCGGTGGATAAATCCGAAGTATCTTCACTTGGAAAAAATATTTAAGTGAAAATAATACACTTCCAAAAGAATGCAGGGAAGCCTTGTTGGGTGTCGTGCATAATCACAGTTGTCGGGTGCATATATTTTAGTATAAATTAGATTTCTCATAATTCCTGTTTAAAAGACATGCAAGCCCAACTATTCTTTATAGGTAATAAGTTTAAAGAATTAAAATAAACTCTGCTGCACTTGAAGGTGGGTTTTTCTAATACGCCTGTAAAGGAAAATCCACAATATGGTAGCTGGGTGTCTTGGATAATAATTCCTGAAACGTTTCCTTTAAAACTTACTTGACCCGTCAGTTTCTAGCTCGAGTGGACATTTATTGGCCTGTGAATGTCGATATAGTCAATAAACACCATCATCAAATTCTCCCTGTGTCCACTATACACAATGTAAAGCAAAGAAATATATATATATATATATATATATATATATATATATATATATATATATATATATATATATATATATATATATATATATATATATATATAAGGAACAGCATGGGAGTTATACGTGTATGACTACCACCTGACGAAGGGGTGTGTGAGGGTGGGACTTGGAGAATGGAGATTCATTTTTGTACACATGACATGCAGGGTACAAGTTTTCGTGTGAAAAGTACGAGATGACTTACTGTCTCCTTATAATTAATGCTCATATTTTGATACCGTTAGGGGCAGCGATGCGGTATGATTTCCATATACACCTCTCCTCCAAATAACTATGAACTGTTCTCTATTCTGTTAAAACTTGCATACACTCAAATTTCAAACGTTCTTCTAAAGGACACAAAAGACATTCATTGGTAAGTCTGTATAAATTTTACGGACAACAAGGTAATTCATTTATTGGTTTATACAAGGTTTACGGACACCAAGGACATTCTTTAGTCAGTCTATGAAAATTTTACGGACAACAAGGAAATGTTAGTCAGCTTGTAAAAGGTTTACAGACAACAAGGACATTCATTAGTGAGTCTATACCAGGTTTACGGACACCAAGGACATTCATTAGCTGGTTTATACATGGTTTACAGACACAAAGGACATTTATTAGTTGGTTTATACAAAGTTTACGGACACCAAGGACATTCATTAGCTGGTTTATACATGGTTTACAGACACAAAGGACATTCATTAGTTGGTTTATACAAAGTTTACGGACACCAAGGACATTCATTAGCTGGTTTATACAAGGTTTACAGACACAAAGGACATTCATTAGTTGGTTCATACAAAGTTTACGGACACCAAGGACATTCATTAGCTGGTTTATACAAGGTTTACAGACACAAAGGACATTCACTGGTTGGTTTATACATGGTTTACGGACACAAAGGACATTCTTTAGTTAATTTGTTAAAGGTTTACGTACACCAAGGAAACACTTTTCTCAGATTAAAAAACGTTTACTGGCTACATTTCTTTCTATATGACCATTAAAATTAGTAAACTTCTTAAATAAATGCAAGGATAAAGTTGCAGTGGAACATAGTTAAAGTAAGCCATACATCATTCGAATCATGTATTTGTCTTCATAGCGATACAAAGAAGACATAACTATAATACATCAACAACACACAAAATTAAGTGAGAATGTGAACTAATATAACTCATCTAATGTAGAAATATAAGACAGAAAGAGCAAATACAGCATTATTCAATATTACGTTTACCTGAATAAGTATAGTAAATCTTATAAACGTTTACTAAGTAAAGTTCATAAAAAAGAAAGCAAACAATAGGATTCTTATTTCTAAAACTAATGCGATGGACATCGCCAAAAATATATTTACATGTATGTGCGAATATACATTAGTCACTATTACGTTTGAAGTTATTGTTCAAATAAACATACAGGTTTTGAAAACGAGGCCGGTAAGGATCAAATTTACTAAAGAATAAAAAAAAGCAAGAAACGAAACTGAAACTCACGTAAATACTTTGGCTGTCTCAACTGCCATCTCGACTGCCTTTTCCATTTGAAATCCACTAGGAATTTTCTTAAAGAAAATATTTTCCTAAAGGAAGAGATGGGAATTGATCGCAATGAGAGTATGATTCCATGTTTCGCATGGTACATTTTATATTACTTTCTCGTTCCTTTCATTTTTGTTACTGAGATTGCTTTTAAAAAAAAATATGTATTTGTATATGCTGCTGAAAGTTTTCAAATACATTTATAACACATTCGTCGTAAACATCTAGTCGGTCCATTTTTCCATCATCGTTTTCAATTATAATGCAGCTCTATTAAACCATTCCACAGACCCATCCTAGAATATTAATTAAACTCATTGCTCTGAACACATTTACAACAACACTCTTCTTTGTCCTCCAATTTCAAATGGTCTGTTTTCATGATTTTTTTAAAAATCGAAACTTAAATAGTAAAAGACAAAATGTCTCCCTACATCATATAGATAGTTTTTTGTTAATTACACCTTGCAAAGTGCTATTGATTAAAGAATATGAGTAATTATGCCTATTTTTACCCTGATGTAGACCAAATGTAAATATTGTAGCGTGCATGATTTTACCAGGCGCAGAAAGAATCTAACAAACAGCGCATATATCCGTGAAGACGAAAAACGTGCAAACGTCCCCATTAAGTATTATACAATTGTACATTTATCAGAAAGTGCTTTATTCGATCTAAAGCCTGTAGATGTATAGATCTGAATTCTTTAAAAATACGTAACCAGTTCCTTTAAGACACAACCTCCAAAACAAAATTGGAAAATCTGAATTATGAGCGCAATACCTGTGCATTTGTTGAAGGCTCAATGATCATGGAATTAGTAACGATTTCCGTGTTGACTTCTTTGAGAATAGAGCTGAAAAAAGTACAGATCTTCATTATGTGAACTCTGTCTGTCTGTCTGTCTATCTGTCTGTCTATCTCTCTCTCTCTCTCTCTCTCTCTCGCTATATATATATATATATATATATATATATATATATATATATATATATATATATATATATATATATATATATATATATATATATATATATATAACAAGAATGAAAATGTAAACACTTCACTTTATATTAATGTTCGAGTACAGAGCAATCTGCAGAAGTGCTTCTTAATTTGCATGGAGAATGTGTCTCATTTTTCTTACTCTGGAGATAGGAACTTCTTTAGAATTATGAATGTTTGTATTTTTAAACCAAAAATAGAAAAAGAGAAGCTACAAACACTTCTTCATTATTCTACAATCGATGCAATTTCGTTGTATTTTCAATTGAAACAAGTAACAATAAGCTGATATAAATTGCTACGTCACCTATGCAAAAAAAAAAGATTAGGTACACAAAAAATTAATATGCATTCAAACATGCACTAGGGATACACGAATAAAAATCAGCTCTCCAGGTTTTTCAAATGCTAATTAGTCAATTTAATTTTTATTTATAATATGGAATTTAGAGAGAAATACAGCTTAAATACGTATACAAAACTGGTCCATACCCAGTGCTTGCATATTTTGCCACCAGTGGGTACTGTCTCCGTGGAAAATTTGGAGTTTGCTTTCTGATTTGATCCTGGCGATCTGTTGAAAATATATTTAAACATTCGAGTTATATAACTAAAGCATTACTTTTATGATGATAATGATAGCTCTTTTCTATGCACTATCGTGCAACTTATATATTCTGGATACAGCAGAATTTGTCATAAAATCAACGAAGTCATTGAACAAATCCTCAGAACTTGATAAATGAAAAACAAACTCAGCGAAAATTCCTTTTTCATTCCCAAAGTCAAGAACACAATCAAATAAAACACTGAATTTTTTAAGCTACCAAAATATTTTTTTACACAATTAGCTTTATCATCAGGACAGTCGTCATAATTGGCTTAATGATTCACTATTTTTTAATTATTGACAAGGTACATAAATGGTTAATAAAATAACGTTGATTCAACAAAACGATAAAGTCAACAAAATTAATATTTCCACCAAGCGTACTAAGCATTCACCTGTCACTTTGCCTATGACCTCCATATTTACCTGGCGGGAGTGTTTACACAGTTATGTATGACAGGTAAATAAATGGAAGCAATACTGGTATTGCTCCACGAAGTACATGTAACTGTAGATACTATATAAGAACTTTGAGTTTCGATAAGTCAAAAATATTCAATAGACGTAGATCAAAATTTCAAGTTACTTATTTCAATAACAGAAACAAGTCTTTCAAATTGTAGAAATTTGTGCCGACAGTAGAAAAAATGATGGAACCGTCCCAACGGAAGCCTTTAAAGACAGTGAAAAATTATACAATTTGCGGAAATATTCTCACGTGTGGTCTCCGTGGTATTCATGCGATTATAAATAAGCAATGGCATAGTCAGTTTCCTTCCTAATCGATTCTTCTCTAAAACTACATGAATTGGATAATCAGTTTCCTTCCTAGTCCCTTGTTCTGTCAAACTACGTGAATGGCATATTTCAGTCCATTGTTCTGTCAAACTACGAGAATGGCATATTTTAGTTCATTGACCAAAGCAGAATAACATTCTAATTGCTGCAATTGTCATGTAAAATGCAGAAAGAAAACACAACTAATGGCAGCGTGGTTTAAATGGCAGCGTCTTTAAAATAACAACATGTGTTTACCTCCGAGTTATTGACTTTCAAAATAACGGAATTATTAATCTCCTCCTCTAATGTATTATATGCTACTTGCAGTGCCGTCTTAAGGCATGGGCACACTGGGCAGTTGCCCAGGGCCTCACACTTCTAGCCTTGCATTACTGTGGGTGGGTAGGGCCGGTAGGTGGCCCCAGTGCATTGCTTTGCCCAGAGCCTACAATGTTGTTAAGACGGCCCTGGCTACTTGACATGCTTCTCAAACAAAATTCAAAATGTAACTTGGAGAAAGGCTAAAAAAGATTAAGTATACGTCAATAGGTATTTATATATATACTGTGCGGATAGATCGTCCAAAACTGCTTATTTCACTGGTTTTATGTTGTTGTTCTTTTGGGGGTTTGGGGGATTGCGGGGTGTATTTATTTTTGTTGCGGGTGTTAATTTACATTGAGACCGTTGAAAACACTTTTCTTCATCTTTTCCCTCGGGAACAATGTTGTTTACCATCACTGGTCTGTAAAGCAAAAAAAAACTGTAATCAATTATACGTTTTTACTAGGCAGCAAGAACAAAAACAACCAAATATATCTTGAACAAACATTTCTTTTGATGCCAAGTGGGCTAGTGATATTATCATGGTTATTCAAAACGAAACTAAATATGTGCATATGTTGCACGAGACTAAAATATTTTGATAATAATATTAGCTAAACAGCATATACTATTCATACGTCCAATTTTAAAATAGACCTGTGAAGTTGGGGATATTTGCGCATTCGGAAAATTCGGAAGAACGAAAACATTCATTTCGAAACTGCATAAATCTTTACAGATCTATCCGTTTATTTTTTCAAGAGGGTCTATTTATTCGGAAACTGGCTGAGAAACTATCACACACAAAGATAAAGAAATGTTTGTGCATAATGTATTTGATTATAAATACTCAAATGCCTACCTATTAAAGTGAACGATTTTAACAAAGGAGATAGAAGCATATCAGTATCGTCTATATAAAGCAACACACCAAGCCCGACCAGACGTCAGGTGTAACAGACGTCCTTTTCCCTCCACGAATGATCGTATTTAAATTAACTAATCTTTCTATGTTTATAAAATATTTATATCATCCAACTAACAGACCTCTACCGTATTATACTCTTGGCAAAAATTTCCATAATATACCGACACAAAACTTAGGCATGAAGCCCCTGAAATAGACATGCATGTAGCCCCTGAAATAAACATGTATGTAGTCCCTGAAATAGATATGCATGTAGACCCAGAAATAGACATGCATGTAGCCCCCTGAAATAGACATGCATGTACGCCCTGAAATAGACATGCATGTAGCCTCCTGAAATAGACATGCATGTAGGCCCTGAAATAGACATGCACGTAGCCCTTGAAATAGACATGCATGTAGCCCCCCCTGAAATAGACATGCATGTAGCCCATGAAATACACATGCATGTAGCCCCTGAAATCAAAGCTTTATATAGTGAATTTAGTTAATCTCTTCGATGTGTGCATGCGGCCATGATAACGATTATGTTAACATTGCTTTATATAGTGAATTTAGTTATCTCAAAGATGAGTGCATGCCGTTATGATAACGATTATGTTAGTACTATTACTATTGTCCCGTTTCAAATCTTAAAGATCCCAGATCTTTCACTCTATCTTTTAACATAATCTAACATAGTCTAGATTTGTTATTGAAAGCTATCGTTGAACTAAGTAAAATAAGTAAATTCTGGAATTCCTAAATGTTCAGAAATATAATCAAGAAACAAATCTCTCTCTGTCTCTGTCTGTCTCTCTCTCTCTCTCTCTCTCTTTGCTATTTTACCTAATTATAGACGAGTTGCCTTCTTTTGTTACGGTTTGAAAATGTCTTTTCATGCATTAAATATTTACTTACTTTATTCAGATGTGATTTTGTTTGTAAAATGAGTGTCAATTTTGTATCATTTTTGTATGTTTTTTTTTTTTTGGAAATGATATGGATGAGTTTGTTAACTCGTGTCCAATACCAATTGTTAATAGAACGGCCATAAAATGTGTTTAAAACAAAACAAAAACAACAACAGTAGTAACGAGTCAACACTAGACTGGCTACCAGACACTCCAGCTTGTAATCACTCTTGAATTCCCAGGTGAAGTACTTGTAGCTTTAAGAGACAGACTCGCTGTTGAACTGAAGACATTTAAAGGAATAGTGTAAATTTGAGATATTACAAATTTTTTACTCTAGAACGGAAGACAAATGTGGAGTACTACATATAGGCTTAAGGTTTATAGTAAGCAGACGACAACAACAGCAGATGAAGCAGCATTTTTTCCTTGTTTTATTTCAATAGTTTTGTGGATGTAATAGATATAACTTGAAAGTTAACGAATATAAAGCTTTCTTCATTACTTCTGATCGAAAAATGCACACTCTATTTTGAATTGATCTCTTCTTTTATCATGTGCAAAGATGCTGTATTTGTTAATCAGTTTGCGTTAAGTTTACGAGTTGAAAAAATGTCTGATTTACGATCTAAAATAATGCATTTACTTTTATATTTGCTTTAAGATTTTCCTTTGTAATTGCCTTATTGTACGCATCTCTCTTTGTTTTCTCATTTATCCAACTCTTGCTTAGCTCCTCGACATCTCGGCCATGCTAGATTGGCGGAGATATCACAGATCCACGCTAAGGTCTGATTGAACGAGACTTCTCCTATTGCACTTCTGATTCATATGCTTCAATGTAAGTTTACAAAGTTACCTGTATGGCGTATAATACATCTTGTAAAATATTAACAGGCATGTCTGATATGGCATAATGTTTTAACACTGACAATACAGTCAAAGCTTACGAACTTTCCCGTGTATGGGTCTCTAGCCTCCAAAAGCATCCTGGCGGAAAGGCACCGTTCTCTATACCCATCCTTGTCCTGAGATGTCAGATGATAAAGTACAGTTCAACATAAGGAGCTTACTTTATTGTATTGTCTTATGTAAACTAAGTCATCTTATGTGTTGCTTATTTATCTAGTTTTCTTATGTCTAGTACAACATAAAATAGTAAATGAACTGACTTCATTAGGAATCATAAATGTATGTGATTTTTATTCCAAGCACTTTTGATGTTATATCCTTTAAAACTGCACACATACATTGCTTAGAGTCGTAAAAATCCGATTATTTTTAAAAAAGAAAAAAACCTAATTCTATTCCAAAAACGGTGAAACTGAGTAACGTATTCTTGCATAGAGAAGGCACTTTTACGCCGCAAATCCGAGAGAATTACATTTTTCGGGAATCATTTGCAGCAATGTACAAAATGATTCTTCGGATCTTGCTATTACAAATATTCCCAGAACTTTCGCCAAAGTATTACTTTAAAATACCTGGTAAAGTTCCAATGTTGTCTCGATAAACTCCTGTCCCGTCCATGTGACCATCCCGGTCAATACCAGGTCGTACCGGCAGCTAATGTGGCTGAGTTCTGAAATGATTTCCTTTTCTTTTAAGTTAAAAGATATAAGATACACAACTGAAACTAAACTGACATAGCCATCTCATTCTACGTTCTGTACATTTGTAATTAAAATAAAGAATGAAATGAGGACAAAATAAGGTTTATATTAAGCTGTCAAGACCTGATTTCATTTGATTAGTTATATCATCTCTATTGCATTATCTTATTGCTTTCATAGATTTCAAAGACAGGAGGAAAAGGATAAGGAAAAGCTCGTAAAATTGTTACGTGGATCTGAATTGTGTGTTTAACTATTGTCCATGATTGTAGATTATAAGGGTCACTTCTAACCACATATTACATAGCTAACTTTTGTCCATAATTGTGGGTTGTACTTAATGATAATATTTATCAAACATGTTTACATGGCCTTTTGACTATAGAAGGTTCTAGAAGTGAACTTTGTTTACGAATTTAATGGAAAAATTACCCTCTAATTGTGTCTTATGTTTTTATATAAGGCTGGGGAAGAAAACACAGTCTTCATTCGTATTTTAATATCAGTCCTTGTGGAATCGCTTTTATTTGTATTGAACTTTATTTTGAGAGGATTTATTTATTTATTTAAATTATACACTGGAATTATAACGTACTCATTGCCATTTTGACTAAAACATTACTTTGGGATTATTGTGAATTCATTCAAAGACATGCTGGATTATATCATTGTGATATAGCCAGGCTTTTGGTACATCGGCACATTCAAAACGACTTAATTCGTAACATTCTATGCGATTTGTGATTTGGATTTTTAACGTAGCTTTAACAATTTTTAAGTCATATCGCTACGATATCTACAATGTGGCAGTTTATAGTGATGTCTAGCATCATGCTGCAGATATATAGCATGATGTCCCACCTATCTATAATCTATCTATATCTATCTATAAATACGTTGACACAATCACACTTGACTATGAAGCAACGAGTGGTACGTGGTCAAAGATAAAGTAAAGATGGAAGTAATAGGACAGTCAAAAGAGTAATGATAGGAAAGGCAGAAATAAGTAAAAGTGTGTCAGTGTACGTTTTCGTCCCTTCATACTCAGACCAATCCGGCTACCGTAGCGGCAATGAGATATGGAACCTCAACCGGCATAGCCCTGAGAATCACTAGGTCTTACTTGTAGCTGACTAGTTCATTAGAATGTGATTTTGGAAAGCTCCTGCTTGTGAGATACCAAGTCAGGAGCTTCTGCAATTATTAATGGTAATTTGTTCCAAGTCCCTATTGTACATGGGAAGAAGCTGAACTTGAAACAATTTGTCGATGCTGACTTTAATTGGAACTTTTTCCTGTGGTTTGCCCTAGTTTGGCTATATGCCAGGGTCAGGTATTTGTCTGCTGGTATGTCCACTAGGTTGTTTGCAATCTTGTACATCATGGTTAGCTGGGCCTTGGTTCGCCCAGTCACATTATCCTGACACTAGGCCGACCGGTCCTAACTATAATCTCTTAATACTGAACGCCAAACGAGGCAGCTGTTAGTACCATTTTATAAGTCTTTTGTATGACTCGGCCGGAGATTGAACCCACGACCTCCCGCATCCGGGGCGGACGCTCTAACCACATTCTATAATTTAGGACTTCTGTTAAAACATTAAGATTATTTAGAATTTAATTCCGAAAAGATACTCTTATATTTTCACTTTATAACTTAAAGAATTTATTGTTTATTGAAGTTTACAAAAGTTGTTGGTTGTTCTTTTTCTGCTCATTAATTTAAGATCATAGGGTCGTAACGAAATGTAATGCTTAGGTGACAACATGGAAAATAGTGTATATTGTGCAATTTTTCTTCACCGCTCTTTTTTTAAGGCATACCTGGGACACTAAAGTAAAAGCTTACTAACATCGTACTTATGAGGAAGAAAAGAAAGTAAAGAGTAAACCGTCTAGACCAGGTTTATAAAAGTTGAAATACAGAGGATATGGATTTCCTCCTGTGTTCCTTTGTTAAAATCTATTGATTCGTTCAATTCCAAGCATAAGGGTTGCGAATGCTGCTGTTAATATCCCGGGCTTGTACAATGACACAATTTTCAAAAGGTAAATGATAGTTTATGTAAATATATTTATTGGAATGTACTAATCATTACAGAGTCAAAGTGACGATGACTACTTATCAATATTGTCAGTCTTTTATCATAAAACAAATGTCAGTATTTAATAATATAGAAAACTGTTTACAACTGGATAAAACAGGAACAAGACTCATTAATTGTCTCATTCTTCCTAATGTAGGTTATCACTAGGTAACATCAATAAAACAACATACAGTAAACAATAATGTAATATTTACCAAGTTGCTCTAAGTTCTTGGGGAAAATATGTATCGGCACTCTAGGTAATTCGACGCACGGGTTTTGATTGTGAGAGTAACATATGCTTTCTGAAACAAAGTTTTCATCAGTATAACAGCAAATCCATATATTTCTTTAAGTGATTTCGTCTGACTGGTGACAAGAATATATCCTTATATTTCTCTATTTTACTTGATCTCATTAGAGGCAAGAACAGATGCTGCTAATTCTCTGATTTACTTGATCTCATTAGAGATAATAACAGATGCTGCTAATTCTCTAATTTACTTGATCTCATTAGAGACAAGAACAAATCATATTTCTCTAATCTACTGCATCTCATAGGTGACAAGCAGGGAATGCGGATGTAGTTTCAAGACAAAAGGAATTCTAATGAACTCTATATCCCTGCCAAAGAATTTCTAGCGCTGGAAATGCATAGAAATAAAAATCATAGATGCATAAATTATTTTACGTGGTAATAAAGAAACAGTTGCGAGATCACCATATATAAGATAGATAGATAGATAGATAGATAGATAGATAGATAGATAGATAGACAGATTGATAGATAGATAGATAGATAGATAGATAGATAGATAGATAGATAGATAGATAGATAGATAATGACATCTTAATGGCGTGTATAATTGTTTTGCTCGAAAACATACAAGAGTTCAAAATTTAAAAATAACATATGAGCATAATGCTACATCAATTTCCGTGTTACCAAACTTCATCCTCTATTTCTTTTTCTCAATAGTCAACATTCAAAATTACAGGCTAGTTATATCCAAAATTATGTTGACTCCAGAGTTAACGTTCAGAATTACAGGCTAGTTATATCCGAAATTATGGTGACTCAAGAGTCAACGTTCAGAATTACAGGCTAGTTATATCCGAAATTATGGTGACTCAAGAATCAACGTTCAGAATTACAGGTTAGTTATATTCGAACTTACGTTGACATTGATGAACCAAAGGAAATAAATTACTAGTATTTCATATGTACCAAATACAATCGGGTGTTCTGTACTAGTATTTCATATGTACAAAATACAGTCAGGTGTTCTGTACTAGTATTTCATATGTACAACATACAGTCGGGTGTTCTGTACTAGTATTTCATAATGTTATGTACCAAATACAGTCGGGTGTTCTATACTAGTATTTTATATGTACCAAATACAGTAGGGTGTTCTGCACAATGTCTATATATAGTAACAACTCATATGCAGAGAGTAAGAAACTGAAAGCATAATTATCACACGAATGTTGATTGTGTTTTATGTTTGCTCATTCGTTAGGTTTGTGTGTGCTATCGGTGTGTTTGTTGTTTGCTCGCATTCTTATCCAACATTCCGGATACATTTTAAATTTGTCCTCTTTTTTTACTTGCAAAAATAGACATATCCTTGAAAATCGAAGCCCAAATCGCAGCTCGCTCGTACAGATTGTAGCGTTTTCGAAGTGTAGGGTCGGATTTTATGGGGATGGTAACCTCCTTGAAAGTGTCTCGCATGGCACGTGATGATGCGCAACATTTACATTCCTGTTCTTTAGTGTGCAGGCTATTGAATCTGTGAAAAAGTATCAGCCTGATAAAACTCCGACAAATATTGTAAGAACACGATCTTCTTCATTTATTCTATAAATTGGAACTCAAATGCATTAACATTTTAACATTCATCCTAAAGTAAGTAAAAGCTCTCCCGTTAAAGTGAATGACAGAAAAAAATCATGTATATATGTATGTGTGTATGTATGTGTGTGTATGTATGTATGTATGTATGTATGTATGTATGTATGCATGCATCTGTGTGTTTGTGTGTGAGTGTGTGTGTGTGTGTGTGTGTGAGAGAGAGAGAGAGAGAGAGAGAGAGAGAGAATAATGCAGTACTAGTTAGGGACTAGAAGGGCTTTCCAGACCAACAGGTTCCTTTGTGGATGACAAACAACTGCATAAGACACACATACACATACATACACAAATCAATGAGTAAAAGAATGACGTGAATTTTAAGAACTATACGTGTATATATTTTAATTCTATTAAAGAACAAATTATACAATTGTAATTGCAAAAAAGACAGAGACGTCGGTTTTAACAGACTTATTCGGTCGTCATCAAAGCTCAAGCAACTACGAATAACTAAAGCAAAGAAAGGCTGTGAAATGATAGTGATTAACAGTGCTATCTATTATGATCGTCGAAAATGACCATATTGTATTCTTAATGTACTATGTGTTACTACCTCATCATTCTAATTAGTATTCTTATTAGTTTTCGTAGAAGTAATATTAATAATAATAGAATTTGGTCAGAGTTTATACTCTAGAATTCTAGAAATGAGACTGTCGGTGCAAAAAGGCTGCTAAACCAAAAGTCAAGAACACATTAGAAAATCATTCTGGTATAACATTTATATTTTACACCTAATTTTGAAAACGAAAATAAGGAATGAGAGAGGATGCTTGTTAAGAATAGTATGTATAAAATAATATACGACAAAATTCTTAAATTGTAAACAAATTAATATGCTAATGAGTGGGCCGAGACTTCTATGTAGGTATATTTCTTGGAAAGAACACCTTTAAATACTATATGAGAATAGACCCACTTCTACCGTCACATGATGTTCCAACAAATCGGAGAATACGCCGTTTGTTCTACATAATATGTCAAGGTCACAACATAAGCCTAGTTATGGTAAACGTCATAATATGTCAAGAGAACAGCATAGGTCCTGTTATTGTGAGCGTATAAATATGTCAAAGGAATAGCATAGGACCTGTTATGGTCAGCGTAGTAATATATCGAGGTCATAACGTGGGTCTAGTTATGGTAAGCGTCATAATGTGTCAAGGGAACATCATAGGTCCCGTTATGGTCAACTTAATAATAGGTCAAGGGATCAGCGTAGGTCCCGTTATGATAAGCATCTTAATATGTCAAGGGAACAGCGTAGGTGCTGTTATGGTCAGCGTAATAATATGTCAAAGGAATAGCATAGGTCCTATTATGATCAGCGTAGTATTATATCAAAGTCACAGCTTATGTCTAATTATGGTAAGCGTTATAACATATCAAGAGAATAGCATGGGACATGTTATGGTCAGCGTAGTAATTTATCAATGTCACAGCGTAGGTCCAGTTATTGTCAGCGTCATAATGTATCTAAGGAACAACGTAGGTCTAGTTATGGTAAGCCTCATAATATGTCAAGGGAACAGAGTAGGTCCTGTTATAAGCGTCATAATATGTCAAGAGAACAGCGTACGGTAGGTCTAGTTATGGTCAGCGTAGTAATATGTCAAGGGAACATAGTATATCCTGTTATGATAAGCGTCTTAGTATGACAAGGGAACAAAGTATTTCTTGTTATGGTCAGCGTAGTAATTTGTCAAGGAAACAGTGTAAATCATGTTATGGTAAGCGTCATAATCGGAGGCTACGCATTTATAGAATCTGAATAATATCGAAATCTTCGACATAACGGAAATCTGACAGGCAGAGTTGTCGACAGTAACGATGTGTTGCAACTGATGTTTCTCTCTTTCAGAAATATAGAAACAGTAATTTGATTGAATTATCTCGATTTTGATCAGATTGAAAATTTAGTTATCTTTGGGTCTGGCTACAAAAAGAACTTACTCAGCAGTTGCTGTTCTGACAACCCATCGCAGTTTCTTGCTCCCTGTAAATGATTAGGAAAAATAGATATTGATTTATTAAAAATAACACTTTATTGATAATGCTATTTCTGCGATTTTAAAGAAGTTCGGGTATATTGTGATGCAGTCCGTTCGTCCACACGTACATGTACAATGTCCTATAATGATATCTTACACTGTTCGAAATAGACATATAAACCTTCGTTCAGTTTATGGGTGCCAAATGTGCCAACGCTTTCGGTATTTTCATCGTGCCGCTGGTGGTGGGGATAGGTAGGATGATAGTGATTTTACATAGAATTTTAATAACTCCTTCGAGAAATGTCTCAAAGGTCTTAAAATGATTACATTTCGCCCATGATCTAGGTTTCAACACATTTTATTTTGGTGTGATATATTATGCCTTAGAGTATTTTCCGACATCAAAATGTTATTATATGGGTAGTGAATTTAGAAACTATTGAGAGCCTCGCCCAATAATCAAATAGATACTTACTAAGAATTAAAAATTATGCAACTGACATTTACCAGAGGGTAAACCCATACCCCCTGAACTTACACCTTGTATTGTAACTTTGAAACTTTTGAAATCTACAAGGCTCTTCGTGCATTTTATATGGTTCTAAATGACATCCAGTTTTCATGAGCTCATAAAATTAGACTTAATCTTCAGATATAACTGTTACTAATTGTCGTTGTTATTATTATTATTATTATTATTATTATTATTATTATTATAGTGCAGTGGTGGTGGTTGTTATTTATGTTGCTGTGGTGATCGTGGCAATAGTATTGTTGTTGATGTTGCTGTTGCTTATTCTTTGTTTCTCTTGCTACTGCAACTGTTGTTTATTCTTTCATTTTGATTTTGTTTGATTCTGTAACAGCTGCCGTCACCATGGTTGAAGTTGTTGGCTCATTTTATTCGTCCAATTAGACTATATTCATTTTGCTGCCCATACAATCATTTTATTGGCAGTTTCTTAAATAACAAAAACACTTAGGATGAAGCTGACATTTAATAGTTCTGTAGAGAATCACTACACCGTTCCGTTGTTTTTATCAAAAGCCACCATTACCATCAACGATACCTGAGTAGTGACGACATCAAAGATACCTGAGTAGTGTCGAAGAAATCCCTCGTGAAAATGTGCCTTTCTGCAGAGATGTGGTACAATCTGATTCAGCAAAGAAGCCATGTTGAAAATGTGCAGCTGGAAAATCAGTATGATATATCAGTATAACGTTATTATATATATATATATATATATATATATATATATATATATATATATATATATATATATATATATATATATATATATATATATATATATATGTATAATTACTTTAGTATCTCATATCCATGTCATTCATTGGTAAGAAAGAAAGGAGGAAGCTGGTGATGTTACATTTTGTATGAAACTCTGACACATTTTCTTCTCTGTCAGCGAAAAAGAAGAAAGGGAAGAAAAAATATCACTGCAACTAGTTTTACCTTGATTTGATGTAATGAATTTCTTTCTGGGTTTTTTCTTCTTTTTTTGCTCCCATGTTTTTATATCGTGCATATTCACTAAGATATAATATGTGTAGCACGTAATGCATAAGAGTTAACATTGACAACGAAAAACCGTGTACAGACCCTGAAATATTCACATACGCCAAAAAGCGTGTCAAATCATTCGAAAATACATTTAAAAAGCCTTTCGAAATGTTTTTTTTCCATTAGAGTTTCAATCAACTATTTCATTGTTTGTTTACGTGCCTTGACGAATGTTTTCAGAATGCATTTATATATGTTTTTGACAGACGACACAGAGGACGTAACTCAGATAAACCATTATGCGCATCATCTGCGCCAATACAATGCAATAAAATTAGTGTGCGTATCATCTATGTCAATACAATACAACGAAATCATTGTGCGTATCATATGTCATACAGTACAACAAAATCACTGTGTGTATCATAAGTAAATACAACACAGGTAAATCATTACGAGTATCATTTGCGTCAGTAAAATACAACAATATCATTATGCGTATCATCTGTCATACAATACAACAAAGTCACTGTGTGTATCATATCTCATACAATACAACAAAACCAATGTGTGTATCATCAGTCAATACAACACAGCTAAATCGTTGTGCGTATCATCTGTCATACAATACAAAAAAAAGCGATGTGTGTATCATGTCATACAATACAACAAAATCACTGTGTGCATCATAGGTCATACAATACAGCAAAATTACTGTGTGTATCATGAGTCAATACAATACAACAAAATCATTGTAAGTATTTACAGGTCATACAATACAATAAAATCACTGTGTTTATCATGAGTCAATACAACACAGGTAAATCATTATGCGTATCATCTGTCATACAATACAACAAAATCACTGTGTGTATCATATCTCATACAATACAACAAAAGCAATGTGTGTATAATGAGTCAATACAACACAGGTAAACATTATGCGAACAAAGTTACTGTGTGTATCATATCTCATACAATACAACAAAATCAATGTGTGTATCAATACAACACAGGTAAACATTATGCGTATCATCTGCGTCAATACAACACAGGTAAACATTATAGGTATCATCAGTGCCATACAACACAACTAAATCAATAAAGTCCCAATTTTGAAGCATATGTTAACAAATCAGTTTGGTTTAATTATCCTAATGACTCTAACGACTGCATGGTACCAGTTCCAAGCAATCGTGTTCAATAGGCAATGCATCGATAGTTAATAAATACACAGAACTATTTGTATCAGTCCTTCATATACATGTACATATTGCGTCGCCCCTGATGTAGGGCCAACATATTCGGTAAGGAGCCGTCTTGTCACCCGCTTTTGGCTTTTTGAGAATATGCTATCTTATTCTAAGGGTGCAATTAAGGAGAAAAGGCACCAAATAAATGTAACATTATTTAATAACAAAACACGTGAGCTATCGAAATCAAGTAATGTGCGTGAAATGTTTATGAAATGGTAGTTTACAATGGTATGGCTTACATTATGATACAAATTTAAGTATAGTATGATGAAAAGTGTTATTAGTACAAAAGGCATAATTTAGTACCAAACGGTTTTGATCATAATGCTTGGTAACAAAAGCCATGACTATCAGCAAGCAGCAAAAAACTTTAAATTACGTATACTATTCTAACTAAAGAGTACAGAAGTAGAGATGAAGCATGCACTTGTGTGTCAAGCAGCTAACTAGCAATAAAGACTAAAACACTCATGTATATCTATCTTGTTTTTTCTTATATGCAGAGTTAATGTGATTAGTATATGAAGTCGTGCAAGCTATGGCTGTTCAATGTATGTTTTCATTTATTCTTTATTCATCTATACGGGGGAGGGATAGGTACTTTGGTACCTATAGTATTATGGACTCTTTGATTCATGCTGTCGTCTGACTGACTAACTTTAAATTTAAGACGCATTCGCCCATTCGGGCATGTGCGTCTGGTTAATTCCCAGTACCGCTGGATTTTTAAATACTCATCAGGGAGGGAATTTTAGAGCCACACTCCGATACGCTTTAATACATACACCGTATGCTCTAAAAGTATGTCCTACTCCGAGGTTCATTAAGCCACACGGGACTTATGATGAATGGGAATTGAAACACGCATATTCACCGTGTTGCAGTTTGTATCGTCTAAGACAACCGGGTGGGGATTAATACCCTACTCAAATTGCCACCCAGTTCCGTGCATAAACGCCCATCGGGACATTTACTTATTAGACGAGTGTGAATCGGCCCACAAACTCGTTTTTGGTAGTCCGAACAGTGAAGCGAGGAGAAAGACTATGAGACATTCCGAGTTGTATTTATTTGTGAATGAACATTGTAACCTTTAAGTGTAACAGTTACCTATAACAAAAGCGGTCATTCATAATTTTCTGAAATAGCACACTTAATGGACCAGAAAATGCATTTGATGGAAATGCAGTGCTGTAAACATGCTAACAATGACGCTGTGAACTAATCCAGATGAAACAACAATACAATGTGATCAAATAAAGTAACCATTGTAACTGTCTTTAATACACATATACATGTGATTACTTTATTTAGGTAATCATTGTAACTGTCTTTAATACGCATATACATGTGATTACTTTATTTAGGTAACCATTGTAATTGGCTTCACTATAATTAGCTTAGATCTTCACACAAATCTTATTTTGGCCAAATGTACTGTTTGTTTTTTTTAAAGTTAACCAAAATATATATGTTCATATGTTTGAATACAATATTTATATATATATATATATATATATATATATATATATATATATATATATATATATATATATATATATATATATATATATATATATATATGGTCATTGTTTCGTAATAAATGCACGATTTGGGGATGAAGCGTTTAAAAGTTGATGTTAATTTGGTAATCAATTTGACGATGCCGGTGGTTACTATTGCTAACTTATGTACATTCTCATTTAATGTTAACAAGGTTAAATAGCCCTCCATTTATCACTGACATATTGATTTTAAGACTGGGATGGGGACGGGGGTTATTCTCCTTACCACCATACAGTCATGATTAAAACTTGTGTCCATATCTTTAAAAAGCGATACGCTTGATAAATTTCCAACGTTGTTTAGCATTTGACAGAACACGAATTAGCTGAGTAGAGTATACTATAATATCGTGTCATTAAATATTTGCCACACATTAAATATTTGATATCCTCCTAAAATGTTTCGATTTACAATAGTGTAGCGTTTTCTTCTATGGAGACGTATGACGTTAATCAGATAAAGTACCCTATATGCACCAAGGTACGATTTATTAGAATGGTCCATGGGAAGATGCCAGACAAATACTCCACTCACATGCACCAAGGTACGATTTATTAGAATGGTTCATGGGACGAAGCCAGACAAATGCTCCACTCACATGCACCAAGGTACGATTTATTAGAATGGTTCATGGGACGAAGCCAGACAAATGCTCCACTCACATGCACCAAGGTACGATTTATTAGAATGGTTCATGGGACGAAGCCAGACAAATACTCCACTCACATGCACCAAGGTACGATTTATTAGAATGGTCTATGGGACGATGCCAGACAAATACTCCACTCACATGCACCAAGGTACGATTTATTAGAATGGTTCATGGGACGATGCCAGACAAATACTCCACTCACATGCACCAAGGTACGATTTATTAGAATGGTCCATGGGAAGATGCCAGACAAATGCTCCACTCACATGCACCAAGGTACGATTTATTAGAATGGTTCATGGGACGATGCCAGACAAATACTCCACTCACATGCACCAAGGTACGATTTATTAGAATGGTCCATGGGAAGATGCCAGACAAATACTCCACTCACATGCACCAAGGTACGATTTATTAGAATGGTCTATGGGACAATGCCAGACAAATACTCCACTCACATGCACCAAGGTACCATTTATTAGAATGGTCCATGGGAAGGTGCCAGACAAATACTCCACTCACATACACAAAATGTGCACACTGTGCAGAGATAAATGTACGTATTAGTGTTACGTGTTTAGGCTCTCATAAACAGTAACAGACAAAAAGTAAAAACAACAAGCTTTGTAAAATTTAGCAAATAACTTATTTCCCTGGAAAAACAAAGTCAAAATGAAGAGAGAAAAAATGGAACTTACGGTTTTAGGAATCAAATCCAAAAATAATCCAAGAATAAACCAAAAGTTATAAATTATTAGTCCTATTAATAAAATGTTCTAATGATATCGAGTTCGAGTCCCGACGAAAATCTAATATGGAAGGCGATGACGTATACTGTGGCCTGTATAAAACTGATGTACCTACAGTTCTTTGTTGTACCACATAATATAATATTCCGGTGTTTTAATTTCCTAATCAAACTTCAATAAATGTCTTTGTCCAAGAATTATGTATGAGCGCTAAAATATTCCAAGGAAAAGAATAATTCGAACACACTGACATCAAGTGTTTAGAATCCCACCTGACTGAATTCTCTAAAGACAGCGGCATAATACATGAATACTGCGCAAAACAGATAATAGGATGACGGTCAACCCTTCGGTAAAACCAAAATTTCTAGAACATCGTATAAGCTATTTACGTCTAAAACCACGTAGTCCCAGTCAATCTCATTTCACTATTATCAATCACACATTAAGAATGATTTTTAAAAAAAGAAGTTACTTGAATCGCAATCAAGGTCATGAACTAGGTCAGCAAAAAGATACAAAGTTCTATTTTTAGCTGTTTTCGAATAAACAATCAGGTCAAACTAGCTTCTGGAAAATAACACCCAGCAAACCTACCAAGTCATCCATTCGCTCACCCACCTAGCTGTTCATCCATCTATTCATCCATCCATCCATAAATAATCCATTATATTTCCTTGCCACAAATGTATTTTACCACGAATCCACAGGCATGTAGTTCACATTCGATTTTAGTAAACAAAATGACAATAATTTAACATTTTGGTACCATATATTTAAAGAAACTTATTAAAAAATAATCATGGATAGTTAGTTATTCCAACACATGCTGCAATTTACACAATGTGCATGAATGCACGTGAAAATCTCTTCGGTTACAGAATCTCCCAGACAGTGTCGAATGCACGTGAAAATCTCTTCGGTTATAGAATCTCCCAGTGTCGATTTACCCATTATAAAGTCTTACTTACCAGCGCAAATTTATTCGCAAGATTAAATTTACATCTGTACGTAATGAAACACGTGAATGTAAATTAGTACACATATAAAACTAGTGCATATAAAAATGTGAAGATGACAGACACACTTATAAGTAGACAGACAGACGACAAAATGTCACACAAACATAAAGGAAAAACAAGGACAGTCTTTATACCTAATAATCTCTCCTGATTGCCCCTTTACATGTTTATCATCTTCAAAAGAAAGGCAGCAGTTGAATAATTTCCTATGGGAATGTATGGATACAATTTCCAAATATTATTTGGATGATGTCATATTGCATCTGTAGATCACGGGGAATAATCAGTCGTTATCTAACTACCAAGGACTGAGTCTTCCAAATACCGATTATTATGTTTTACCAGGTGCGAGAATAACGCCGATAGTTTATACGATAATGCTACCCAGTTCAATGTGCCTTCTGTTACTTATACAATGATTTATTATTGCTATATTTACTAATGTCTAGCGTGGGACAATCCCACCGGGTTCTAGTCCAAGGTCCCGTACATTTTCCTTGTAATTAAGTCTTGAAGTATAATATAGGTAAATACGTGCACATAAAAAATGAGATCGTGAAAAGTTTTAAAAGATTTCTATACACTCTTAAGAGTAGTTTTTCAATTCATTCTTAACCTGCTGAATAAAGAAAACTTAGATTTTGTCGACAGAAAATTCCCTCCTGTCTGTATTTATAACAAGTATAAGAAATAGACCTTTTCTTTCTTTCTTCTTTTTCCCAACTTCTTTCTTTTTGGCGCTATTTCCGTCTTTCTTTCCTCTATCGTGCTTTCATTTATTCGTTCATTGGTTTGTTCTTTGTTTCTTTCTAACAAAATTGTCTCTTTTTCGAAATAAAGTTTTCTCCAATAACATATTCACACACCGTATTGAAAATTCTTCATTTGGTACGACTAAATGTAAACCTGAATTTTTGAGAGCGTTCTGACGTACATTGAACAGCTAAATAGATTCACCATAAGCTGTCACTTTATTCCACTCTACAGATGAGTTCTCAACAGGAAAAATGGACAGATTATGGTGAAGTGAGTTATATTACAACTTTCGTTTCATAATACCAATCAAGATTAAAACCTATTGCATGAACCCAGACTTGTCAAGGACAGATATAGGTCATTTTAAATCGACAGTCAAGACTGTCCGTTTAGATCAAAGTGTTGAAATAAATTGGAAAATAAAATTGCCACCTGACCTGCGCAGCCAAGAACTAACAGACTTACTGTCCAAACTGAACTTGGGAATGTAAAAACTAATGACTTCATAATTTCTGGGTCAAACGTTTAAAACAAATATGATGAAATAAGCACGTGTATATTTGTTTTATACCTATGCATGCAGTTGCATGTTTTATACATACGCATGTAGTCTGCATACGATGTAGAAATAAATGTGGACAACAGTTTAAGTGGTACAGTACCTCCTGACAACAGTTTAAGTGGTACAGTAACAGTTTAAGTGGTACGGTACCTCCTGACAACAGTTTAAATGGTACAGTCCCTCCTGACAACAGTTTAAGTGGTACAGTAACAGCTTAAGTGGTACAGTACCTCCTGACAACAATTTAAGTGGTACAGTAACAGTTTAAGTGGTACAGTACCTCCTGAGATGATTCAGATTTACACAGTATACAAATTTACATGTATTCGAAAATTATTCATATCAAAATTTTGCATACGTCTGTAAATATACATATGCATGTAATTTGAAGACGTATATATTTGGTGCACGTGAAGTGGGGGTGAAAGAGACAGACACACGTACAAAGAATGCGTGTGTGGAGGAGGTCATATAGGCACAAAAAACCACCAACAAATAAGGTGCACTTACCTAACTATATCAAGTTGATTCCTTTAGGAGTCTACCCTCTTCAAACATAAGGCTTGATTTTAATAATTTCTTAAAGGAACTTCTTAAAGAAAACTCCAAACTATTTATAGGAACGTGTCACTGTTTACTGGAATCCCATCGTCAGTCTTAATGTAATCTTCAATCGACTAAATTCTTGTATCTGACATTGGAGTACACGACGTACAAGAAGAATGCCAACGGTAGTAAGAGAATGCTACCCTTTTGTTCGTTATTTCTTTTGCTTATATTTTTAACGTGGCAATAGAATTACACAGTCCAAGGTTATTTTTCTTTGTAATTAAGCAATGAAGTATAACATAGGCGAAATACAGTTACGTAATTGTGGAAAATGTAAGAAAATATTCTATAATCTTAAGAGTACATGGTTTTAAATAAATCCTAAACAACTGAATGAAGAAAACTCAAGAAAAAATGAAAAAGATAACACTTGCTATTCATACCTGCTCCAACACTCATTTTTTTCCCTGTCTATTTTATCAGTTATACCTACGCAGAACGTTTCATTATTTCGTCCTTATCTTAACTTTATTTTGTTGCACTATTTTCGTCTTTCTTTCCTTTTAGTTCTTTCTTTTGTTTGTACTTTCTTAATTTCTTAGAAAATAGTCTCTTATTCCAATAATCTGCTCGTTCAATAACATTCCTGACGTACATATCTTACCCGTGTTTACTCACATCTTTGATTCATATTTCTAGATATAAACGTGAATTTTGAGAGCGTTCTCTAATATATTTATCAGATTACTGTATGGGTGTATATATTCTTCATAAACTAAACCATACAAGTTCTCAGCAGAAGAATGAATGGACAGTGGCGTAGCTTTAAGAATTTTCTTTCATAACACCATAAAACTCGGAATTATTGCCCTGTTTCATCAAGACAAATTTAGGCCACTTTAAATTGGAAGTTAGGTCTTACCTTTTAAATCAAAGAAAAGCAAGAGAGCAGAGGTCAGTGCTATTTCTTCAGTTATTATTTTGTTATTTAATTGTTAAGTCAGATTTTGGGCTTTAGTACTTACAAGCAATTTCTTAGTTTAATCTAACATGGGTCATGTACCTGTTCCAAAATCCGGATCCCTCTGGGCCCCTCGGAAATTATATCATAACGTTTTCTAATTCACTTTTGGTGGACCAAGATACTCTCTTAAATTTCAAGTCTTATTTATGGTTTTGTTAAAATATTCATCGTTGTATCCTGATAACGTGGTATAGTATGCACTCTATGATAAATGTACCCTTGTGGTGCTGTGTTGTCGTATTGATGGTATATGTATTGTAATGTTTATGTAATGTCCTGCTTCACTATTGCACGTGTTGCACGTCTGTTTGTATTATAGTTGTGTTATCTGCAGTATGTGCCACATTTTACGCGACTTGTACAAAATTGTTATATGCATTACTATTTGTACTGGTCCTACCTAAACACAACTATCATGTTTCTATATATCCACCCTCAATAATAATAATGTTGGGTGATTCAGAGTGTACGTATTGGGAGACTTAGAGTGTATACATACATGTTAGTTGATTCAGAATGTACATATTGGGTGATTTACAGTGTATATTGGGCGATACAGAGCGTACGTTTTGGGTGATTTAGAGTGTACGTATTGGGTGATTCCGAGTGAAAGTCTTGGGTGATTCAGAATGTATATATTGGGTGTTTCACAGTGTACGAGTTGGTGATTCACTGTGTACATATTGGGAGATTCAGAGCGTACATGTTGGGTGAATCTGAGTGTACGTATTGGGAGATTTAGAATGTACATTTTATTCAGAGCGAACACAAGCATATTGGTTGATTCAGAATGTACATATTGGGTGATTCAGAGTGTACGCATTGGGTGATTCAGAGTGTACATATTGGGTTATTCAGAATGCACATACTGGGTGATTCAGAGTGTATGCGTTGGGTGATTTAGAGTGTACGCGTTGGTTGAGTCAGAGTGGTCTTGGGTGATTCGGAGTGTACGTCGTGGGTGATTCAGAATGCCCGCCTTTGAGTATTTTAGAGTATTTTGTGTCTGATAATTCACAATGTACGTAGTGGGCGACTCAGAGTGTACGTGTTGGGAGATTCAGAGTACGTATTGTGCGGTTCCTAGTTTTCATATTGAGTGGCGCAGATTGAGGTGTATGGTTTCTCGGCAGCATAATACAGGTGTGAAGTACATCACAACAAATCGACAGAATCGAGTTACAATAGTCCAGTCTTGAAAGTACTAATAAACACCCAATTGCTTTAGTGGCATCATCTGAAAGATATTTGCGAATTGAGCTGATGCGTCTCAGCTCAAGATATGCAGCCTTGCATATGTTCATGACATGCTGGTGCATTGTGAGAGTACTGTCCAGAGTAACACCTAGGTTTCGTACTGATTGTGTGAATTTAATGTTGGTGTTGCTGATATTTATTGTTTGAGGTAAATGATGTGAATGAGAAAGTCTTTGTGTTGTGATTAGAATGGCCACAGTTTAATCATCATTCATCTGCAGCTTGTTACATGTCATCCATGATTTCACATCAGAAATGCACCTCTCTACACCTTGGATGGTAGCATCAACTTCAGTTGGGTGGCTAGATTTGTATATTTGGTTGTCATCAGCGTACAATTGGTGAGACACTGAATGATGATCTATGACACTTAAGAGCGACTGAGTGTACAGAATGAAGAGAACAGCCAAGAACAGACCCCTGTGGAACACCACAACATAGATCAACTGGGCTGGAGTGTATTCCATTTGCAGATACAATTTGTGTGCTGTTGACCAAGTAGGACTTGAACCACAGTAAGGTTGTATCATGAATGCCAAATACATGCTGGAGACGGTGAAGTAATATATCATGGTCTATTGTGTCAAATGCTACAGATATATAACATGGCTTAAAAGCAGTTTGATATACCAATACTATTGGTATATCAAATTGTGATCCGCCCATGACGCAATAATACGCATACATGTACATAAACATTCTTGGAACTGTGTGCTGTTGGGTCTAGTCCTATAGATCAATGATGAAATTCCTCACATTAATCATTAGTGACGTATGAAAATAACGATAAAAGGTAATATTAATCGCCGTCTTCTACATGAATTTAACATGGTACACAATTTAATCACAACCCTTTCTTTTTCCGCTTCCCCCTCCCCTCTCGTGCACAAGGGACATAATCTGGAGTGAGAGAGAAAAATAAATTGGGCTGGATAAAAAAAACAACTTGAAACTGAAATTGCACTAAGTAACCTACAATATTATTCTTCATAACGGTATGTGTACACTTCATTTGGACCTCTCTAAAGTGTTTATATAATCAATTATACAAAGTTGCAATTGCCGTCGACGTCAGTAAGGCAAATATCTTGGTTACAGGGCACACATATGTAATATGTTTAAGGCTTTGTTGATGTTGTTTCTTAAACCTATTATAAGTTTCTAAAAATCGATTATTATTAATTAAGTAGGAAAATATCCAGAGCTCTCTCCCTCTCTCTTTCTCTCGACCCGCGTATCAAGATAATGGTGAAAATCCATGAAAAGACGAGAGAGAGAGAGATTTATGGTCGGTAGTAATGTTAATTAAAGCAGAATGACCTAGATCAACTTTAAATATATTAAAATATTTTAATTACCTCTTGTTAGTTCGTCGTTTTGCTAAGATTATATTCCACGCTAATTTTATTGAGCCTGTACGTCAATGCATTGATCAGAGTTCAGTATTTAATAATCTATGTGTCTGTGGGTCTAGTACTCTACTTTCTTCATTAAAATCATCATTCATGCATAAATTATAAGTGTAACTTATATCGATTTAATCAATGTTAATACAAATAGAAACTAAAAAATGAAAACAATCAACTTTCAATATGAAACAGTGATTGCGAATAGGCACAAAAAGACAGAGCTACATTTTGAAGCAGACACACGCGGCAAGGTTTTGAGTTCATTCACCCAGTCAATACACAATTGCCTCTCGTTAATCTAACTCCGTTCAAATGGCAAATAGATGTATAAGTAGTATAATAATGCACCCTGTATCAATGATATACCACTCGTTGTATATATTTTTCATTACAAGGAAACTTGGCAAGCCTAGTTTCCTTTTAATGAAAAACTTATACATCTCATGGTACATGATTGATACAGAGTGCATTATATATATATATATATATATATATATATATATATATATATATATATATATATATATATATATATATATGCATAACTATTCAGTCTTTGGTAATACATTTCTTATTTATATTTTACAAATAATCTGAAATGCCATGGTGCCCAACATCTTTATTCTCAAAATATTTAAGTATCAAACATACCAAAAAAATCACTCACCTTCCACAGACAGCTAATTCACCTGCAAAGACACTAACAAATAAATGACAGTTAAATTGAAAAAAATAATTTTGTGTAAATATGCCCAAGTTATTTGTCAGTTTCAAACGTGCAAAGTTTTTTGCACGTTGCCTATTATTATGTAATTACCCATGGCCAATAGGAGGGCCATCAGATAATGCCCATTATGTGTGTAATTATCCATCAGATAATGCCCATTTTGTGTGTAATTATCCATCGTCAATACAAGGGCCATCAGATAATGCCCATTATTTGTGTAATTATCCATGGCCAATAGGAGGGCCATCAGATAATGCCCATTATTTGTGTAATTATCCATCGTCAATACAAGGGTCATCAGATAATGCCCATTATTATTATCCACCGTCAATACAAGGGACATCAGATAATGGCCATTATTTGTGTAATTATCCATTGTCAATACAAGGGCCATCAGATAATGCCCATTATTTGTGTAATTATCCATCAGATAATGCCCATTATTTGTGTAATTGTCCATCGTCAGTACAAGGGCCATCAGATAATGCCTATTATTTGCGTAATTATTTGTCAATACAAGGGCCATCAGATAATGCCCGTTATTTGTGTAATTATCCATCAGATAATGCCCATTATTTGTGTAATTATCCATCGTCAATACAAGGGCCATCAGATAATGCCTATTATTTGCGTAATTATTATTTGTCAATACAAGGGCCATCAGATAATGCCCATTATTTGTGTAATTATCCATCAGATAATGCCCATTATTTGTGTAATTATTCATTGTCAATACAAGGGCCATCAGATAATGCCCATTATTTGTGTAATTATCCATCGTCAATACAAGGGCAATCACATAATGCCCATTATTTGTGTAATTATCCATCATCAATACAAGGGCCATCAGATAATGCCCATTATTTGTGTAGTTATCCATCGTCAATACAAGGGCCATCAGATAATGCCCATTATTTGTGTAATTATCTATTGTCAATACAAGGGCTATCAGATTATGCTCAATGTGAAAAGTTGCAATGTATTCCAAAATGATGGAAAACATGCAGGATCGGTTTGATCATCTGGGACTAAAATACTTGTAATATTTAGCAATTATTAGCTCAAATATCTTGGAAATGACTCCTTTATTATAAACTTTTGAAGCAGTATTTCCATTTTGTTTTAATGATAAATCTGTCTAATAGGGAGGGGTAAAAAAGATTTGTTCATGTCATTGTGAATAGACAGAACTCGTATTGAATTCCTGTGAGGCCCACTGTTCTCAAGTTTTGGCTGAATGCAGTAAAATGATATAGAACTTATAGGACTTTTAAAACTTGAACAAAATAATACTGTTTTGAAGATGGCACATTCTCTTCTGAATCTGTATCACCATTAACAAGCTAGACAAAAAGGTGACTTGTGGTATTAAAAATTACGTATTTATTATAAACATTTGACATTAAATATACTTCAATGGTACCTTTGTTACAAAGTTTCTTATTCTTTTACAGAACCACTTTATTATTTAATGAACTGCTCCTCGATTTTTAATTTCAAACCATTATAAATGCTCAAAAATGAGCAAATTTTGTGGGCACAGTTTGTTTTTACATGCTTTAATTCTTTAGGAGGTGTGTGGAAAATGTGTGGATGAGTGTTCTGTTGATGAATTGATGATTTCATTAAATGTGTGGATGAGTGTTCTGTTGATGAATTGATGAATTCATTAGATATGTGGATGAGTGTTCTGTTGAATTTATTAAATGTGTGGACGAGTGTTCTGTTGATGAATTCATTAAATGTGTGGATGAGTGTTCTGTTGATGAATTTATTAAATATGTAGATGAGTGTTCTGTTGATGAATTTATTAAATGTGTGGTTGAGTGTTCTGTCGACGAATTGATGAATTCATTAAATGTGTGAATGAGTGTTCTGTTGATGAATTGATGAATTCATTAAATGTGTGGATGAGTGTTCTGTTGATGAATTTATTAAATGTGTGGTTGAGTGTTCTGTTGATGAATTTATTAAATGTGTGGATGAATATTCTGTTGATGAATTCATTAAATGTGTGGTTGAGTGTTCTGTTGATGAATTTATTAAATGTGTGGATGAGTGTTCTGTTGATGAATTCATTAAATGTGTGGTTGAGTGTTCTGTTGATGAATTCATTAAATGTGTGGTTGAGTGTTCTGTTGATGAATTCATTAAATGTGTGGATGAGTGTTCTGTTGATGAATTCATTAAATGTGTGGATGAGTGTTCTGTTGATGAATTCATTAAATGTGTGGATGAGTGTTCTGTTGATGAATTCATTAAATGTGTGGATGAGTGTCCTGTTGATGAATTCATTAAATGTGTGGATGAGTGTTCTGATGATGAATTCATTAAATGTGTGGATGAGTGTCCTGTTGATGAATTCATTAAATGTGTGGATGAGTGTCCTGTTGATGAATTCATTAAATGTGTGGATGAGTGTCCTGTTGATGAATTCATTAAATGTGTGGATGAGTGTTCTGTTGATGAATTCATTAAATGTGTGAATGAGTGTTCTGTTGATGAATTCATTAAATGTGTGGATGAGTGTCCTGTTGATGAATTCATTAAATGTGTGGATGAGTGTTCTGTTGATGAATTCATTAAATACGTGGACGAGTGTTCTGATAATGAATTCATGAAATGTGTGGATGAGTGTTCTGTTGATGAATTCATTAAATGTGTGGATGAGTGTTCTGTTGATGAATTCATTAAATGTGTGGATGAGTGTTCTGTTGATGAATTCATTAAATGTGTGGATGAGTGTTCTGTTGATGAATTCATTAAATGTGTGAATGAGTGTTCTGTTGATGAATTCATTAAACATGTGGATGTGTTATGTTGATGAATTCATTGTTTACACTTGGATGACTTTCAATATATAAGAATTTATCATAATTTCACTTCTGGAGTAAAGTTCCATTTCAGTTTGGTTCTTTTTACTGACAGGTAATCTAAGAAATTAACTCATAAAAATATGCACTTAAGAGATAAAAAGAAAATTAATGAGAAAAATTTGGAATCCAAAATTGTCATTGAAAATCCAAGTCAGTTTTCAGCAACATGACTTCTGATTTTATGTATTGTCTTTTTTTCTAACTGTTAGCAACACTCTAAACCCCACAGAGGCTATTTACGGCTCAGCAAACATATGCAAATAATGGGAACCTTTTCACTCAGTGGTTGAATCAACTCTCTGCTTAATACCATGTTCTCTAAAATCTAACTTGTTACTTTTCAGATTCAATTGTCTTCTGCTGGATTTTAAGTCTTCCACACATTTCACCATCTTGGGGTCTGGAGAGTGCAGTGGCAAGACACTTGTTCAGAACATATGAGGATTCAGGCTCAATCCTTTGAAATGGCACACACAGGTGGTACAGGGCACCCATCCAGTCAAATATCTTTTTATTTCCACCTGATCTGCCACACAGAATTGTTACAACTTGTTTAAGAGTCAAAATTTCAGAGTTTAACCATCCCCCCAAAAACGAAACAAGAAAAATGCAAGTCCAAAAATTAGAACAAAACATCTCACTTTATCTGAAGATAAACAATTGTGGCAATATATGGTACAGTAATTTTTCCCCCACTAATTGCTCAGTCTATGTCACCAATATTTGGTGTACTAATGTTTAGTCATAAATAATATATCAGCTAACTGCAAGGCAAGCCATTTTAACAACTGGTGAAATTATGAGGTTAGTGTATCAGCGTGCGGCCACTGTGACACAATTAAAATAACAAATAATTAATTCCCTTATTGGTAAGTGTCAGTGGCCGAGTGGTCTAAAGTATGGGATTAATACAGTCAACTTCAAAACTAGCTGCTATGTGTTCAAGCAGATGGGAAGAAAAATACAACCTCCAAATGGTGCAAAAATTATCCTAAGTTTTAACCACTTGTTTTTGTGTCTGTCTGTCTGTCTGTCTCATTAAAGAGATCAACATCATGTGGCTCATTACCTAAGACATTCCTGAATTTCAAAGTAGGTTTAAATAGTCAAATTGATCAGATCTTAATAATATACACTAACAAACCAAGTTTGATTCCAAAAACTAAAAAAAAACCACACAGCATCACAACAAAATGCTCAATCAGATGCTATATCGCATCATTTCAACAAAATGCTCAACCAATCAAATGTTACACTACATCAATTCAACAAATGCTCAACCAATCAAATACTATATTGCATCATTTCAACAAAATGTTAAACCAACATTGCATCATTACTATACAGAGATGACCATCCCACCTGAACACATCTAAGAGATTCATCTTTAAGAGCAAATGAATGGCTGCATGATGAACTAAAGCCAACAGATGATTGGCAAAGGACCACAACTACTTGCAACAACAGATGATTGGCAAAGGACCACAACTACTTGCAACAACAGATGATTGGCAAAGGACCACAACTACTTGCAACAACAGATGACTGGCAAAGGATCACGACTACTTGCAACAACAGATGATTGGCAAAGGACCACAACTACTTGCAACAACAGATGATTAGCAAAGGACCACAACTACTTGCAACAACAGATGATTGGCAAAGGACCACTGCAACTTTTCACCAGGTGAGTCAACAATCTCTCTTTCTTGGATGGTGTGTAGAATTTATGTAATAAAACAACAAATCTGAAGTCTCAAAGAACACCGAATCAAGGATTGATTCTTTATTCAGAGTGCACTAGTCTGTGTAGCCTACATATGACGGTCAATAGGAACAGTCTAAAATGTAAGATAAATGAAGGGTATATATTATAAGTTAATGCATAAGGAAAGTATGAAAATCAAAATTAAAATAGTTTTATGTGTAAAGAACAATTAAAGAAAACTGAGGGCAGTCACGTTCCATTATGTGCTCACTGGTAAATGATACATTAAATGATGGCTGAATACCATATACACTCGCACACAAGTCTGATCCAATGACCAACTGTATAGGCCCAGTTAGTCTAGTGATACCTTTAGAGTGTCTGCATGATTGCAAGTCTGACATGTCTTTAGTGAAAACACTGACTGCAGAATGAACCTTGCCAAAAAGTGTGTACAAGGAAGTGCTTCATCAGTAAAATATATATATTTCTTCCACATTTAGCAAATGCATTTTAAACACCAAGGAGAAAAAAACCCCAAGAATTCAGCATTTACATCCTGGAATTAATTTGTATTCTTATGTATCATATTTTAAGAAGGACAGGTTAAGCACAGAGAAAACAAAAGTTCCAAGTGGGATTGATCACTGACCTGGTTGATATATGCCTAATAGCCAAATGCAGAAAGTAGCTCTCTGCCAAGATATTTTCCAATGCTGTAGACTGTATGCTTTGAAAACATCTGATAGATGATCAGCATTATGTTTACAAATCTGAATGGTCTTCATAACAGCATTCTATCAAATCTGAATGGTCTTCATAACAGCATTCTGTTAAATCTGAATGGTCTTCATAACAGTATTCTGTCAAATCTGAATGGTCTTCATAACAGTATTCTGTCAAATCTGAATGGTCTTCATAACAGTATTCTGTCAAATCTGAATGGTCTTCATAACAGTATTCTGTCAAATCTGAATGGTCTTCATAACAGCATTCTGTCAAATCTGAATGGTCTTCATAACAGCATTCTGTCAAATCTGAATGGTCTTCATAACAGCATTCTGTCAAATCTGAATGGTCTTCATAACAGCATTCTGTCAAATATGACTAAATTCTGCTTCAGAAAAAAGTTGTCTGAAAATTTCCTGTTATTAATAATGACAGTCATTGTAACATGATGATCGGGATGGGATTAGAAGATTATAGCGAAGAAACTAAAAGCAATTTCATGAATGGATTTTTTTTTACAAAAGTGACATAAAAATGAATGACTCTGATACCAAACTCAAGCACATAAAACCCAAAAATTTTCCTGACAGAAAGATGTACACTGAGTTAAACAATTGATACAAAGAAATGTTATTTATCTTAATTTGAACTAATCAGAGCAAGTAACTTAAACAAGTAAAATCATATGAGAATCAACATATGGAACTTATAAAGAAACATGATTGATAAAGTGTACATAGATCTATTATCATGGAGGATCAATGTTTAGAATTTAAACACAAAAAATGAACAATGTTTCATCTACCACCAAGGGCATCAAAAGTAGAGGATTTACAAAACTATGAATACGATTTTGACTCTGCCACCAAGTGTGATCAAAGTATGGAATATGTACACAAATATGAATAATGTTTCAACCTTGATAGGTTATATACATAATACATTTTAACTCATATCATAATACTGAATACATTGATTAGATTATCACTCCATTAGTGATACTAAATAATTATTTAACAATGTGACATAACTTGTGGCATCCAGTTGACAACCATGAAGTATTTTCAGTTCCACCACTCTCACTGAATGGTCAAGAGCCTGCCCCACACAGTCTGAGGAAGGATCCCTCAAGGGCACCCATATTCGTTGCAAACCCGCTTGTCCCGTAACTTTGGTTCCTCACCATGAGAAAACCACTATCATGATCCAAGCCAAAATCACCACTGACAGCAGTACACAGTCTATATGAAATACCCAGACTCCCAATTCAATATATCATCTACAAATATAATGGTAACATCTGTGTAGTACATAAAATGCAGTCAAGTACAAATGCAGTGATATACATGACACATGTGCAAACATGAATTTGCTTGTTACATATTAAATAAATTTTGTCAGAACTACTTTACAAGATTATCACTATAATTACCAGGTTTTTCAGGTATTCAACAAGAATAATCTCACTGAATTATAAAAACTCAAAACATTTTCTCATCCTTGAATATATCCTTGAATATATGTAATATAGAAATGAATTCAATTCATTTCTTCAGTTAACAGATGATAGTCTATATATGGCATAGGTCCAACTATCTGTAAAAGTTAGGGAAAAAAACTGGAACATTCATTTTATCAAATAATTCTTTCACAAAACATGAATAGCCAAAAGAAATGCAATTTTACATTTCACAGATGAACATTGTAAAGTGGAAAACTCACTGACAATATTTGTTGCGTTGTGATAATTATGTCTGACATGATTCTTTTAATACCCTGGTTATAAATTAATCCATGGCCAGACAACTCAAGGTAATCTGTTTTCTCACTGCAATCACTTTGCTTTTGCTGCACTGAGTGAACTGAACTCAGAATTTTGAAATAACTTGAGACATAAATAAGCCATTCTTGTGTAACACTGTACATACTAGTTCTGGTATAATGCAAAAAAATTACAAGTTCACACAATTCTGTGACAGCCATATTGGATACTAGATTAAAATCCCATACATGTGACTGAACCAGGACTTCAAACAAGTAGATTTACAAAATTTGTATCAGCGAATTCTCTTCTACATTCAGTTGATTTTTTATCAGCATAAAGTTGACACATTTTAAGGGAATTGAAAACAAAACAAGTGCATTTTTGCCATAAAATTTATTCTCTCATTACTATAATAAAACCATGTATTTTGAACACGAATCCGATGGAAAATGTTATAGTAATAATTAATTAATAAAAGTCAATATATTGTCAGTTGATGATAAAGGAGGAGTTGTCTATCTTATACTTCATTGCAAAGATTGTTTTTTTTAAATAAAATCCAATCATAATTTTACTTTCCTTCACAAGATCATTGTCTGGTGACTATTGATAGCACTCATCATGATTATTGTTTATACTTTACAGGCTGACAATAGTTTTCTGGTCCAAGTTTCCCTTTGAATCACTTTGTAATTTGCTGAGAATGGAGAAAGTCACTCTGTATCAAAATTACAATGTAGTGTAACATGTATTTAATTTGTATTGTGTGAGTGACCTTTGCCCATATCTGAGGAAAGGAGTTTGGGCCTATCTGACTAATGTCATTTTATATTAACAATATATTATATAGCTAAGTTTTGTCTATAATTGTAGGTTATAACTGAAGATAATTATTTGTAAGTAAACATTTTTATTTGGATTCGAGTTCAAGACATTGTTTTCCCCTCAAGAATTAATTGTGTACCTGATGTTTGCTGTCTTCACTACTAAACTCTTAGTAATAGACTTGATCTTGTTGACAACTTAGAATGTTCTAGAAATGAATGGTCCTCTTAATATGTCAGGTTTTTATATTAGAATTACTCATTATTATCTTAACATCATAAGTAGAATCTGACATTTATTTGTGTTCAGTTTAATTTGAGAGGATTTATTTATTTCAATTATTCATTTGAATTACAATGTGCTCATCAATACTACTGACTAAATCACTATTTTTGGGAATAATGTGAATTCATTTAGAGACATTTTGGATTACATTGTTGTGACTATACAGCAAGACTGTTAGCACAGCAACACATCCAGCTATTTGTACATCATCATATTCAAGATTAGAATTCTTTCAGAACACCACTGGAACTCAATCAGAATGTTTAATACTTTTGGACTAGTGATAGAACTTTTAGAACTATTCAGGATTTAAATCACAATATTATAAGTTCTTTTTACACTTCGTATTCTAGGG
The DNA here is from genome assembly GCA_028554795.2 of Sinohyriopsis cumingii. Classification (NCBI taxonomy): domain Eukaryota; kingdom Metazoa; phylum Mollusca; class Bivalvia; order Unionida; family Unionidae; genus Sinohyriopsis; species Sinohyriopsis cumingii. Next base: position 58,797,797 of record CM068828.1, read on the forward strand.
ACATAAATTATGTTTTGAATTTTACTGAACTTGTTGGGTTTTGCTCTTTTTTGTTACTTAGTTTAAGGCCATAGAGTAACAATAGTAATGAGAGGACAACTCAGCCTGCAAAGAAGTTCTAACTTCAGTTTCCATGTTGCTGGGTTTGCAAGATGCTAACTGCACTCCAATACTCATCCATGCTATGATGCAGAAGTTCCTGACTTGGACTTGAGATGTTTTCTTCATCATGGCCTCAATGACAGCTTCTCTTTTGATGGCTCAGATCCAAAAACCTGCTGGCAAGTTTCACCATTGCAAATAAAAATGTTTTTTTACACTTAGATTAAGATGAAAACTGGAAATAAACAATGAAAAAATTTATGATGTATTTATGGTTCTCTGAATAATTTTTTCTGAATTTAAAATTAATTATCTTGTAATATAACTTTAATTGATATATTTTATCAAAGACTTTTTGAACTTAATTTACGTGCATGACAACTTCAAATAGTTGTTGAAATACAAAATATGCATACCTTTGAGATCCACAAACTCAGGACCTTTACTGCTTGCCTAAACACACCTAAATTCTGATATCCAAATATTGATGAACTTGTAATATTTCTTAGCCTTTGGTTCTTAGTATTGGGAGAAAGCACAAATTTTGCAATTGTGACATTAAGTTTTAAAAAATGCAAGAGCTATCCTTAAATATTCCTCTTACAACAGCATGAACAACATAATAAAGGCTAAACATGACAACAAATCAAAATACTTACTCTGGTGTGTCTGCCAAAATCCTTGGTTTCTTCATTTCATTCCATCCTTTGCCAAAGGTCAGCCAATTTTCACCAATGACTCAGAAGACATCATGTACCATCTTTGGTCCCTTGATTACTTACATCTCAAAACACACAGAGAATTTGGCTTCAAACTCCCCAAATAAAAAAAATAAGGTAGTCATTTAACAGACAGGTGTATACACATTAGTTGTTCTTTCTAATCCTATTACACTGCCAAGCATCATTGCACCAATCGTACTTGTGGAACATTTTGTCCCCAGTATGTTTCTGGCTTGTCTCTGCATTGACAGAATGCATAAAAATATCAGTTAGTTTTATTTATTCAATTTTTTAAAAAATTCTAGCATTTTTCAAAAGTGGTAGATTTCAACTATAAAATGGTATGTATGGTAGATGACTTTTAAATTTTGTTGGCCAACCACTGGAAGAATCACATATATGATGTACGTATTTTACGTCATCTATGCCAGGATGCTTTCTTTTAAATTTTGACAAATTCTATTCAGCTGTTTTTGAGAAGTTGCTCGAGTGTTTTCTGTTTTTAATAACAATGCCATATTTAATGACAAATTGGCAGCTTATGTAAAAATCAGAAAGGCCTTCTTCCTGAAAGGATGCCTTCTATCAAATTTCATCAAATTATATTCAGCCGCTTTGGCAAATGTCATATTTCTGCCTTAGGGGCTGTCCATTTAGTATGTACGCATGGAGGGGTGAGGGGTGGTTAACCCAAATGCATTACTTGTGTGTGTGTGTGGGGGGTCTACTGATAATGTACGTATGCATAGGAAATGGGGGTGGGGTGGTGGTTAAACCGTGATAACAATTTGTCTAATACATAACCTGTTTGACTGGGTCCAGTTGGCCTTTGAATTTTAGCAGACACTCAACCAACTTTTCAAAGTTATGCAGCATACTTCTCTGATGCAACCAGACATTCAACATATTGGTCTATCTGTTTTATTAAACACGTTAATATTATTATTCCTTGATCATTTCTGCATGGATTACATATAGGCTGTTTTATAGAATTGGAGTGTGGGTGCGCCAAGTGTACGTACACATGTGGGGGGTGTAAAAATGTATGCAAGCATACAGGGAAGAGGGAGGGGGTCAAGCTTTACCAGATTTTTGCATACATAAAAAATGGATGGCCCCATATATCATTGAATCATTTATATAAACCCTAAATGTCTTCATGCTAGAATGCTTTCTGCAATGATTGGTCAAACTCACTTCAACAGCTTTGCAAAAAATGTCATTTAAAAGTTATCTTTTTGTAATGGTTGCCATATGGATTGAGGATCGCCATCATTTGCAGCAGTTTTGGGGAAGCAGTCATGTGGAGTTTTTTCTATTTTAGTAATGGTGGCAATATTTATCAGCAGACATGCATCTGTTGTAAAAATCTGAAAGTCCTTTATTTCAGGATGCTCTTTGCCAAATCTGGTCAAATGCTGCTGAATACATGACACATAACACAATGGACACAGGGCCATACTATAGCTCACTTGGCCATATGAAATAACAAGAAAAAAATTAGATTTGAAATTCTTTTATTCAACTGTAAATTTTATAACTTTTAAGAATGCAATAAAAAAAATATATCAATCACTCAAAGTTTTCACTTTTTTTATAATTTTGTCCTTTATTCTTTTTATGTCATCTGGGTACACCCGACAACAACCACCAATCCATCTGGCCCCCTGATCAATCCAATCCTCTATGCAGTCACTCAAGTCCTGGAACTGATTTTGTCCATAAAACCTAAGAAGAAATGAATATTATATCTACAATTTTTAATAAAAAAATGTTTTTCTTAATAAGATCAGATATTTACGTAACAAAACTCAAAAAGTGAAATGGTGTTTGGGCTCAAAGTAAACATTAAAAATTGTAAATCACTAGTAACCTATGCAGTATTACTTTAAACTTCAATGATACCACTGATTCTTGCTGACTGTAAAAAGTTCAATGAATGCATCCACAAGGAACATTGATCTACTATACTTCAACTAAGAGATTATGGTCCAACTGTATGTATTTCAAGCACATGTATAGGGATATTCACACACATGTTTAGCAACCAACAGCAATATGAAAATAAAATAATACAATGACAATTTATGGAAATATTGTAAGCGAGAAATAACCATTCAATGCTAAGGTGTGCTCTGGCTGATGCTTTCAGAAATCATTTCTAGTATATACAGGCACTTGTGTCATTTTTTAACTCCTGTTTTGGTAGAACTGGAATTTCAAAACGAATTAATAGGTTTCAAATTTTAAAATTTGGTTTTCCCTTGGGATTTTTACTTTTAAACTTTTTTCAATTAAATGTATAAACATTTCTTTTTAATCAAGTATTGCTATAAATAACATAAGTTTACAGTTAACTGTAATATGGATTAACTACAAAAAATGCATGTATTGTTTGATTTGTATATGAATTAACTACAATACATGTACTTTTTGACTTGTATAAGGATTAACTACATGTACTTTTTGACTAGTATACGGACTTGAATTAACTAAAATGTATGTAATTTTTTGTACTAGTATAAGAATTAACTACAATAGATTCACTTTTTGACTAGTATAAGAATTAACCACATGAACTTTTTGACTAGTATATGAATTAACTAAAAAACATGTCCTTTTTACTAGTATTTGAATTAACTACTATATATGTACTTTTGGTTTGTATATGGATTAACTACAATACATACACTTTTTAACTTGTATATGATTTAACTACATGAACTTTTTGACTAGTATATGAATTAACTAAAACTATAATTCCTGTGTTGATTTTACTAGTATATGAATGAACTACAATATATGTACTTTTTACTACAATATGAACTAACTACAATACATTTACTTTTCACTAGTATATGAATTAACTACAATACATGTACTTTTTACTAGTATATGAATTAACTACATGTACTTTCTACTAGTACATATATTAACTACAATACATGTACTTTTTACTAAAATATAGATTAACTACAATACATGTACTTTTTACTAGTATATAGATTAACTACAATACATGTACTTTTTACTAGTATATAGATTAACTACAATACATGTACTTTTTACTAGAATATGAATTAACTACAATACATTTACTTGTTTTTTACAAGAATATGAACTAATTACAAAAGTGTACTTTTTACTAGTACATGAATTAACTACATGTACTTTCTACTAGTATATAGATTAACTACATGTACTTTTTACTAGAATATGAATTAACTACAATACATGTACATTTTACTAGTATATGAATTAACTACATTACATGTGCTTTAGACTAGTACATGAATTAACTACATGTATTATTTACAAGTATACAAACTAACTACAATGTGTGTAATTTTTACAAGGATATGGATTAACTACAATACATATACTTTTTAAATGTATATGAATTAACTACATTACATGTACTTTAGACTAGTACATGAATTAACTACAATATATGTACTTTTTACTACTATATGAATTAACTACAATACATGTACTTTTCAAATAGTATATGAATTAACTACAATATATATACTTCTGGCTTGTATATGGATTAACGACAATACATATACTTTTTGAATACTAGACGAATAACCTACAATATATGTAATTTTTTACAAGTACATGGAATAACTACAATATATATACTTTCAGCTTGTATAAGAATTAACTAAAATACATGTAATTTTTGAACTGTATATAAATTAGCTAAAATACATGTACTTTTTTACTAGTACACAGATTAACATTTTGACTAGTATATGAATTATTACATGTACTTTTTGATTTGTAAATGGATGAACTGCAACAAATACATGTACTTTTTTATTAGTACATGGAATTAACTACAATATATATATTTTTTTGTATTTGACTTTATAAAACTAGTCTGACAGATAAATTCTGATTACATTTACAAGTATAAGAACTTCATAACATTTATAGAATCCAACAAAATGTTAAAATATCAAAGTATGCATTCCATTTTACCTTTTGTCCATGGCATCCCACAGTTCTCCTGAATTTGGCTTGACCAGAATCGGCTTTTTAATCTCAAGGTGTTCAATACTCTTTAATAGTGGAGTTACATACTGTGGACTTGTGCAGTTCAGACCAACAGCAATCACTTGATCAGACTGGCAAACACTTCTCACTGCATCAGAAAACAACTCCCCATGACATGTGTGGGAACCATCCTGAAGGTAAAAATCATCATTCTGATATGATATATTTTTCATGTATACCAAATCCAACTGAATGTACCTGGTACTCAAGTCCAGCTCTCTCAATATTATACCATACCCCTACCTCCTGATTTCAAATCTACAGATTTCTGAGGAAAACTCCAGATTATTTCATTATGTCTGTCGATTTTTATTACTCATGAAAAGAATTGTGCATAGATATGTCTTATGCAATCCACAGAAGCCATGTTCTATTTTATCACCTTTGAATATTGTTGTGATGACATAATTATTATCACACTACAAAGAATTTTATCTTCAGTAAATACATTGTTAAGTTTCAGCATAATTCACATCAATTTATGAATTCTTTTAACCCTACAACAATATGAAAATCAGAAAGTAAACCACAAAAAAAAAATACCCACAACAATAAAATTGTCAGCAATTAGTTTCAATCCCAAGAATGATCGCTGTGAATGCTGTAGCATCTCCATTCCCACCAAAGAAACTTACACAAGTGAACACCTAGCATTACTGTACCATATATACAAACATTAATTACCATCATTACATTTAAAAAGAAGGAATCAAGAAACATACCATGCAGCTTATGTGCTCTCAAAACACTAATTCAGAATAAATATGTTTTTTACTAAACAATGTTAATTGCCTTTTGAGATGAGAATAATGAAATAAGGTGTGATGTAAAACATGGGAAAAATAGTTGCCACATGTATGGTAGCTTGAAACAAGCTTATTTACAACACAATAGGGCATCGTTTATTTGCCAATCATTTGTTGGTGCTTATATAACACACATTGTAGAACATGGTTTATTTGAATTATATTGGAGGGCCAGTCCTTTTCACGCGATAACTGCAATGATAAGGATTAACTGTAAATTAGTCACACGGATTTTCTTGCTTACTAACTTAAGACTAACCTTTAGCTATTGTGCCGTTTGGCCGTAGCTGACCAGAATATGAAAAGAGGGCATGTCCTAGGGCAAAATAAGACATGTCACAGAGAGAAATGCATGTCTTTTGAGAATCTGATGCCTATTGGACACAGAACATAGATCAACATTTAGTAAAAACAAGGCTTAAAAATTGCTGCAAAAACATTCCTGACTGTAGGTCCCAATCTCCCAATTTTTTTATTCAATCCCCCTGAATGATTGTGATCTGGAATACTGTAATGATTATAGTCATAGTCAGGTACTCAGAGTGCTGTAATACATTATTCTCATATTCTCCTTTTAAAGTTTGTAAAGCGGTGTTTTTCTTATCTGATATGTTTTGAGGTTTGAAAAGATCCATCTGCTCCAACATTTTCCATCATATGACATCCACAACTCACACTGTAAACCATTTCACTTAACACCTGGCAGCATTTTCTTTATAAGTACAGACTGGTTTACTAACTAACTAGCTTATCAATAAAATGAATGTGTGTGGCAAAATTCACATATGAAGAAAGCCATGTTTTCTTGGAGATGGGTCATATACAGTTGCTATAAATAGCTAGTAAGGAAAGTACTCTTATGCTATTCTTATGCAGCAGTCATCTTTTTAATTATATTCTCAAATTTATATCAGTAGAATTAAAGAGATGATAATAAAAATGACAAAAACATTTTATTGCTTTATTTTTATTTTATTCTTTTACTGTAAGAAAAAAAACATAATCCATATACAGCCTAAAATAATACGTAAATTGGTGAAAATAAATGTAATAATTACCATATATACTCGAGTATAAGACCGTTTGCATATAAGCCAACCCTCAAACTGAACAGGTATAAACACTAAAAAGTGCATGACCTGCATATAAGCCCACCCACAAGATGCGTGAGGTAAGTTCTAAATGCATTTATTTAGGCAAACTTATATTTAATAAAAAATTAAATGTATACTTAAGTAATTTATTCAATTTTCTATTTTCTTATTGCTTCTGCGTAATTTGTATTTGTGCATAATCTGATCAAACAATGACAAGAATTTAGCAATCGCGAGTTGCTGTAACACTGCCTCTCCATTTTGACTTGATTATTTTTTGTTTGTGCATTATTGCATTGGACATTTTATATCAGTGCACCAGTAATTATGTTTTTACTTTGCTCTGAAAGTGTAAATACCTAACTCTTTAAAATGTAACCCCAGTATGACAATATAATGAACGACAATACAGCTTGATTTAATGCTCGCAATTAGTTATATAATAGCGCCACCACAAGTACATTGTAGGTTTGATTGCGCACTGAATTAAGCAAATCCCATGGAGTTGAATCATGGGCACCACTGCGCTAAACTTTAATAATATTTCCAAAATACAATAATGAAGTTTCAGAAATAATATTTTGAAAATTATGCTAATGCTTCAAAAGCTGAGTTGTAGTTTGCTTTGATTTAAGTGACCTTACACCATACCTGTCAACTTTTACGTCAGGAGGAGAGAAAAAAACTCCCAATTTTTGGGGTTGCTCCACACCTACCTCCAGATTTTATATCTTCTGATTTTTGCAAAAAACTCCCAATTATTAAATGATGCCTTTGATTTTCATTTCTTCTAAACAAGAACAGTCCTACATGTACTGTTATATCACCTGTGAATTATTGTTGTGACCAAATAATTACTTTACTAGAAAGAATTCACTTCTTCACTAAATAGCATGTTAATTTTAAATAGTATTCATGTAAATTAATGATTTTTAAAAAATTCTACAACACTACAAAAATACAAAATAAACCAGAACAAAAAAAATATCATCCACAATTAATTTCAATCCCAAGAGTGATCACTACGAATGCTGTAACTCAATATGCTATAGCACCATTCCCATGAAAGAAACTCACACAAGTGAACACCTGGCATTTTTATACCGTATATACCAATGTCATCAAAAAACTAATTCATAAAACATGTTTTATAATAAACAATACTAAATGCTTTACGAGTTGATAATAAGGGAATAAGGTCAGATATACAAAGAGGGGAGAATAGTTGCCACATGTAAGGTACCATGAGGCTGGCTATTTTGGTACCTTTAGTTCAACAGAATTGGGAATCCTTTATTTGCCATTCAACAGAATTGGGAATCCTTTATTTGCCATTCAACAGAATTGGGAATCCTTTATTTGCCAATCAACTGCTGGTGCTTGCGTAACACACAATAGTGTAGAACACGGTTTCTTTGAATTACAACGGAGGGCCAGTTGTTTTCACAACATAGTTGAATCGATAAGGATTAACTTTTAAACAGACATGCTAGCTTTCTTCCTTGTTTAAGACTAATCTTTAGCTTTTGTGCAGTTTGAATACAGCTGAAAATAACATGAAACTAGAGCATGACCTGGGGGAAAATAGGGCGCATCACAGGGAGAAACAGCGAGTCTTTTTGCGAATTTCAAGCATAATGGACCAAGAAGATCGATCAATATTTAATGAAAACAAGGCTTTAAAAATGCAATGAATGCCAGGTCCCAATCTCTTTTTTTAATTCTGTCTCCCTACTTGGCTTATGAAAAGTTCATAGGTATGCCTTACATCCCCATTTTACAAAATTACGATAATCATGCTATTATGGAATAAAGGCAATTACACATCAATGTATTGGTATAGTTGCTGGTCAAAATTCCCTCTTAACACAAGCCAGTTTCAGGGTTTTAATGATTAACTGGCCTGTACTGCTGACGCAAAATGAAAGACAAATTCACCATCAACATAGGAGATGCCGAAACATCAAGCTTTCCATTGTGTGGAAAGTTATGATGTCTGTTCAGTGAAAACACAAAACTAAAATTGATTGATGTTGATCTTAGCTGATCTACATGAGAATTTTAGCCTTTATATTATTACCACTCCTCCCAAACATGTAAATTATGCTGGTTATGTACCTTGTACAATTAAACGTGCATACCTTTTTTAAAATAGTACCTCAATTTGTAGGATTGGTTATAGCATTGAAAATGAGTAACTCGTGAGTGATTCAACATAAATGAAACAGCTAATAAGGACTGTCCAAAATGTTATCTGGAAGAATGCAATTTGGTCAAAACAATGAATAAAGCAAAATCTGCAACTAATATGATTAGGAATAAATAAGGATTTAAGTGATGCTATACACGCTTTGCACTGTGTTAAGTAGTGTACATTATAGTTCAGCCTGGTCTCCCGTCTAAACTCAACCAGTCCATGAAATATGAAGTCTATATTTAATATTGTGCACTTGCAAATTAATAACAAAATCAATCATAGTACTTTGTAACAGTTAATAAACGTTGGGTTGCCGAAAGTTTTTTTTTTTTACATGCCTATGTCATAGGACACGGAAAAAATTACCGTTTCGTGTTTCAAGATTTACAGCTATTACAGTAGTCAACAAAAATATCTAAAAACTATCAAGTTTAGACACTGGCCCGCCGATAAGCGGACACCTCTTCTCCCAGGCCTTTAATTTTTCCTAAATTATTTGGCTTATACGCAAGTATATATTGTAAGCCAAAAGCATAATGGCTGGAATGTATGTTATGAATGACTTGGAGAAACCTTATATATCAATACCATAACACATTTTATTAGATGGGGGAAAAAGAAAGGGTGATCTTGATTGACATAAAGAGGCAATATTGTGCAGTGGTGTAACACAGTAGAAGCTTCAACTGGTAAACAACTGGTATATGGTTTAAAACTTAGTTGTGGAAATAGAATGTAACTTACAAGATCTTCCTTTTTATTTATATTTTGTCTTTCTATGGGGCTGAATTCTAAAGGTAGCAGAGAAAGTATCATAATAGTTACATGATTGGGTAGTAATAATAATAATAATAATAAGGAGGACTTTGTATAGCGCCTAATCTTTAGAAGCTCTAAGCGCTTTACAACATTAGACATCAATGCATTCAGTGGAGAAAAAAACATGCTTCTCTGCTGATGAGAACTTCTGCAAGAGACTCCCAATGACTTAAGATAAGACTGACATTGTTTCTATTTCCAGAAAATCTGGATCACTTTGAAAAGATTACCTTGCATGAAAAAGACACTGATGCCTCAGCAGCTGGGAATTCCTGTAGCAGCCTCACAATGGCTTCAGCTTCCTGCAAGACTGGTATTGTTTCTATTGCCAGAAAATCTGCACCACTATCAATGAGAGCTTTTACTCTGGGACGATGCCAGTCAACAAGCTCCTGGAAATTAAATATAGCAAGTGATATCCTTTTAAGCAAGCCAATCTGCTCCTTTGACAAAAATACACATCTTATTAGATACTACTTTTATTTTAATATTGGTAGAATTTGTTATCATAAATTACGCAATTCTTGTGATTTTTGTAAATATAGATCTTTAGAAAACTTTCAAAAAAATATCTCAAGATATTACAACGTTATAACAGAAAAGTAGGGGTCCATAATCACTGGAACTGTGTTATAATGAGAACAAAATGATGTAGCAGCAAACTACAGTAATGTTAGAATGGCTTATTGTACTAAACCGTGATGTTGTGGGAATAATATTTTTTAATAGCATTTTAAAATGGAAATACAGGTAACCACTGATTTACACAATTTTGACTAATGTAAAGTTTCGTATTACAAGTTTTCATGTGATTTTTTTAAAAAAATTTTGTTTAGCAAAGACTAAAAAATAATAATTTGTCAAAACAAAATAATTAGAATTTGCAATCAGTTAAAACAAATGGTATTAAGGTCAACTAAATTATGTATATTTCAATGAAAATTAAAAGGCACAGAAACCAAATTTTTTTAATCATGTGGTTTTGAGTCGAGACAACTCCTGGGAAATGACATGCTGTAAAAACACATATATATACATAGCCATTTTATCCAACTATCACACATGGGGTATATAAACAGCACTCTCATTATAGCGCTGTGCATGATTCAGATGGCATACACCAACTTATAGTGGGACCACATTACAATGATCTACATTATACAACACGCCCTTGCTATAAGGTTTTGCATTATAACACAGTTCTTGTCGTAACACAGGTATAGTCATGGATCCATGATTCAGTAGTAGAACTATACATATAGCTACATACACAGTACTACCTCATCATGGGGCCCCTGAGTGGCAGAGTGGTCTCACCATTACGGATCTTTGCCATCTCACTTCTTTCCACGTGGGATTGAGTCTCAGATTCGGCCAATGTGGATATGTGACAAAGCTTGCCAGTAGTGTCTCATGGGCTGGTGGTTCTTTCTGGGGTTTTCCCAGGTTCTTACTCCACCATTTATACTGGATGCCATGTACAGCCTATCTTGTGCTGAAAAATGGCATTAAACACTACAACAACAACAACTCTCTCATCATGATACTGTGTGCTTCACAATCAATATACTAACTTGGAGTAGGACCATCTTATAGTGAGGTAAATGATATAGTATTCCATTGTTATAACACTATGCATGGTTCACATGGAATATACTGCATTATAGTGAAATCACATTATAATGAAGTACATATATACTGTACTCCATCATTGCAAGGCCTTTCATTGTAACACAGTTATAAGAGATATGGTCATGAATCCCATTTCATTTTTCAGTAGTAAAATTATGTATTATGTATTTCATGGTAAGGTAGTCTCACTAAAAGGCAGTCTACTATACGACTTCTACTGACAGCATTATAATGAGGTAGCACTGCATCATATACTTCACTATAAGATGGTCTCACAATAAAGGGGAATACTCTATGTCTCTCACCGATAGCATCATAATGAAGATGTATGGTACATATAATTTTACTATGACTTCATGAAGTGGTACCAACAAAAGTGTTATATAATTAAGGGCCTTATAATGAGGATATGGTGCAATTTATTTACCCTCACTACAAAGGCGATGTTCATTAAGAGCAGAATTCAAGTAAACATAATTTTACCTGACCAAGGTATGTCAGTGCATTATGTAATGGCAGGCCTGGGTCAACAATGTTCAAAGTTTTATACACTGGTAAATACTATAAAAATATTATTACATTATCTGCATTTAGTATAATCACTTGGGTTAGATTCTGTATAGATGAATACCTGACTGGTTATTTTCTCTATGTAGATGCCTGTGTATTCAGACCCATCACACAGACTGGCCCCATAGGGTCCTACAGATCCTGCCACCAGCCCCTCTGCTTCACCTGTATAAAGAAAATTATGGATTTGTATGGATATCACTCTTTGTAATTGACCTAAAATTTAAGGATTTGTTGGTGGTTGAATTCATAAATATATAAATACTATTTTCTTCTTTAGTTAATCATATTTTCTTGGGTACTTAAACTGAAAGTTAAAAGCCAAAATGAAATCCATGAAAATTAAGATCCACTGGAAAAAAGACAACTTACAGCACACAAATCACAGGGATTACATAATTTCTAATGTTGGAATTTGTTTTCTATGATTATATAATTAAAAGAATATATGCTCATAATGAAAAGGTCCCAATATGGGATATCTAAAATGGCCATCTTTTTATCCCCATGGCAAAAACGTTTGGAGGAGATGTAGTGTTTAGTCCATTTGTTTACGTGTTTGTGTATTCATTCATTTGTTCATTATGCCCAAATATCTTACATCCTATTTCAAAAAGACTAGTGAAAAGTCACAAGTCATTGCATTTCAGGAAGTGAAATTCTACCATACAAAAACAGGTCACTGTGGTCAAATGTCTACACTTGAGTGACTTTGTATTTTTTTGGTTAACTACACCCTCATTATCTAGGACCCTTATTCATGTAAACTCATGAATATTGGTATCAGATACATCTCAATAAAAGTAACTCAGCCATAATAAATTAAGGTCAATGTGACCTAATTTTCATACAGGAGTGACTTTGCTATCTGTCTGTTACACCCTAAATATCTTGGACCAGATTTTACATACACCCATGACACCAAATAGTTAACAATTGTTAATGAAATAACTTGCCCAAACCAAAACTTTGTCACTGTGATGTAATATTCATATTTGTGTGATTTATGCATTTTAAACTCTTTGCTGTATCCTTAATATTTTGTATTTCAATTACACTTAAAATCTGGTATGCAGACACATCTTAATGACGTAAACTCAACATAGAAAAAATTAAGTTAATATGACCCATTTTTATGCCTGACTAACTTGTATTCTCATTCTCAGCAATCCATTCATTGAACCCTCAATAACTTTGACTATAGGTGTCTGGTATTACTGATATACTGCAGTATTTTTCTAGCGGTGTTGGTGTTGTTTGGTTTAATGCCATTTTTCAGCACACATGGCGGCTAGTAGTAATGGTGGAGTAAGAACCCGGGAAAACCCTTGAAAGAACCACCAACCCATGTGAAGCTACTGGCAAGCTTTCTCACATACCCACATTAGCCGAGTCCGAGACTCGAACCCAAGTAGACAGGTGAGATGGCAGTGATCCATAACAGATGGTGCTTTAGACCACTCGGGGATTTTTCCAGCGGTATGTTCCAATGTACTTTATCACTGAATCAGTACTTCAATAATTTCATCTATAAGGAATGTATGGAAATTCCCAAGCTATCTTGTTGTGAATTTAATGATCATGTTTTCATTTTACTTGACAAAACAATTAAAAAACAGCTGTATTTGTCACAAAGTAATTTTGCATATTACAAATTTAATTATATTTATGATCCATTAATATTACGTTTGACTTCTATTAATCAAAGCATTCAAAGTCATATCACTAGAGTGATTCATATTAAGTCATGCTAAAATCCAACAACCTTTGCTCTAGTTAAGAAATGGAAACATAAGATAGAATGACAGACAATCAGGGGACATCACTCCTGTCAGTACTAATATAAATGACTAGAAATCTAACTCTTTCAAGCCCACATCAATATAAAGCTGCATAATATAACAATTACCAGCAAGACCAAATTCTTGTTGGAGAGAGAGACATGATAACTATAGGGCTAAGTCATCTTTGGCAAGCAGGGTGCAAAATCATGTTATCACTTCCATTCAAAAGAGTTTACTGAATGATTAACCGTTTTGGTCCTATGACATGAATGATTGATATAGTAATGGTTTTTGTTTCAAAGATTTAATATTGCAAGTAGGATTTCCATGATTTTATTTCCAGATTAAATTTGAACAATTCTATGATTTTAGCACGAATAGCGCTCATGATAAGTAACCAAAATATTTATTGTTTTAACCTCCTAGAAAAACGTACTCTAGTTTAAACATGAATACATTCATTTATTTCTGGAGCTTTACCAGTTTCCTTGCATATTTCCTGACATGCTCTGCGTGCCAGTCTGACGCCATTTTCCATGACCTTTACAGCTTCATCTTTAGTGAGACCTAGATGACGCTGAAATCCTTCAACCCATGCTTGGTATGTAGCTGTGAAGATCACTTCTGCCCCTGCCAGCAAAAAACTAAATCAGATCATAATATATAAGTCTCAAATGAAACAATGCAAAGTTGTAAAATTAAAATAACAATGCTCAAAGGACACAGTTCTAAATATATTAAAGCCTGTCTATAATAATTGTCAAAGGACACAGCTAACAGAAACCATAAACCCTGCCAACAGCAATGCTCAAAGGACACAGCTCAAATACAATAAACCCTGTCTATAATGCTCAAAAGACAGAGTTCTAAATACATTAAGCCCTGTCTATAATGATGCTCAAAGACAGAGTTCTAAATACAATAAGCTGTCTATAACAATGCTCAAAGGACACATCTCCAGATATATAACCCTGTCTATAAAAATGCTCAAAGAACACAGCTCAAATACAATAGACCCTGTCTATAACAATGCTCAAATACAATAAACCATGTCTACAGAAATGCTCAAAGAACACAGCTCAAATACAATAAACCCTGTCTATAATGATGCTCAAAGGACACATCCTCAAATACATAAACCCTGTCTATAATGATGCTAAAAGATCACAGCTCAAATACAATAAACCCTGTCCATAATGATGCTCAAAGGACACATCCTCAAATACAATAAACCCTGTCTATAATGATGCTCAAAGGACACATCCTCAAATACATAAACCCTGTCTATAATGATGCTAAAAGATCACAGCTCAAATACAATAAACCCTATCTATAATCATGCTCAAAGGACACATCCTCAAATACAATAAACCCTGTCTATAATGATGCTCAAAGGACACATCCTCAAATACATAAACCCTGTCTATAATGATGCTAAAAGATCACAGTTCAAATACAATAAACCCTGTCCATAATGATGCTCAAATAACACAGCTTGAAACACATAAACCCTGTCAATAACAATGATCAAAGGACACAGCCCCATATACATTAAGCCCTGTCTAAATTGATGCTCAAAAGACATAGTTCTAAATACATTAAACCCTGTCTATAATGATTTTCAAATGAAGCAGGTCAAATACATTAAACCCTGTCTATAATGATACTCAAAGGACATAGCTCAAATACATTTAAACCCTGTCTATAACGATTTTCAAATGACACGGGTCAAATACATTATAACATGTCTATAATGATGCTTGAAGAACAAAGCTCAAAATACATTAAACCCTGTTTATAACAATTCTCAAAGGACATAGATCTAAATACATTAAACTCTGTCTATAATGATGCTCAAAAAACAGTTTGAAATACATTAAACCCTATCTATGGCAATTCTCAAAATGTACACATCAAAATACTATTTTCCTTGCAAATTTGAAACAAGTTTATAAACTTCAAAAAAGAACAGAATTAATTAACTTTAAAAAGTCACCTAACTATTATATTATTAAAAACAGCAAATTATTCTGTTCTTTTTTATATATATAATTACTCTTTCTGCAAATATAAAGATAGTCAACTAGAGTAACACTAAAAAAGCCACACCATATATTTGTATTTGATCTGTATTGTCACAAAATTGCCAATTCATATACATTTTTAATTGAGATTGCTTTGGCCCTTGACTATGCATGTACATATTTAATTGATTTGGATTGTGCCGACCCTTGCCTAAACATATACATTTTTAACTGACTTGAATCGTGTCGACCCTTGCCTAAACATATACATTTTTAATCAATCTGGATTGTGTTGACCCTTGCCTAAACATGTAAAAGTTTAACTGATTTATATTGCTTCAACCCTTGCCTAAACATATAAATTTTAAGTGACTTGAATCATGTTGACCCTTGCCTAAACAAATAAATTTTTTACTGACTTGAATCGTGTCGACCCTTGCCTAAACACATAAAATTTTTACTGACTTGAATTGTGTTGACCCTCGCCTAAACATATAAATTTTTAACTGACTTGAATTGTGTCCACCCTTGCCTAAACATATCAATTTTTGACTGACTTGAATTGTGTTGACCCTTGCCTAAACATATAAATTTTTAACTGGTCTGAATTGTGTCGACCCTTGCCTAGATGATTTAGATTGCTGAGGCCCATGCCTGTATGTATACATTTTTAATTGACTTGCATCGTGTCAAACCTTGCATATATATAAAAAACATAGGTGTACCCTTGTTTAGACATGTGCAAGTAAAGTACACACATAGAAGTATATAATGGCAGATATCTTCTACATCCCATGAAACTTACCTGTAGCAAGGTACACAATGTTCTTTTTAAGTTGAATACAATGTTGTTCAATATTCAAAAACAGGCCACAACAAAAGTATTCACATTATCTATATTGCAAGAAATGAAAAATACATTTCTGAAGAAAGAATCCTGAGACTATTTAGGTGCTTCACAGAATCTACAAAGATTAATGACAGCAATTTTGACGACAGAGAGTATGCATTTAAGCAAACCAAAGTAACAAAGTAACAAGAAATCAAACATAAGTATTAGCAGGCTTAATTACATTGATAAAATTAAAAAATGGAAGAAATGCTGCAATTTATTTTTCATTTCCCCATTCATGTAAAAACTATTTCCTTAACATGTTCCAACAAAATGAAACATGCATGTGGACATTCACAGCTTGTAGACAGCACTTAATCCCTTGTTCCTCTGTCCACATCAACTGGACTGATGGAACAATCCATAATCCACAATGCCTGTGCAGTGTTTTGTCAAATACTGGAAGCAGTCAATTAATACAAATCAAAACAGGCATGTAATTGTACAAAGTCAGATGATGCAAGAACATAAAGTTCATATTGAAATTAAATAAAAATAAACCTACTGTTAACTTGAATCAGTAATTTTTATTAAATATAGCTTGATCATTATGAAGCACTAGAATGATTTCTCTTCTCAAATGGACTTTCCATCTGAAATTCCACTTTTAAAGTGCTGGGGGTTTCAGGCATGATATCCAGTGTCACAATCCTGCTGAGAGCTCTCATGTACATGTTTCAAATTGCCTAATAATACAAAATTACATTTACTTACTTTTTGTGTGCTTGTACTATTCCTTCTGGGTTTGTGTGAAGAAGCCTGGATGACCACAAAGGATCTCCCTGTATGAAAATAGAAGTAGTGTCACAAAAATAGAAAATATTATAAAGAAACCTAACAGTTTCTATCACCAGCTGCAAACAGAAAAATAAATCATTTGTATTAAATAATCTAGCAGATGAAACCACCTATAATCTGAATACCACTTACTCTCACAAATCTGTTGTTGCTGTTGTGGGGTTTAACGCCATTTTTCAGCACACGATAGGCTATACATGGCGGCCAGTATTAATGGTGGAGGAAGAACCTGGAAAACCCCCAACCCACAAGAAGCTACTGGCAAGTTTTCTCACATACCCACATTAGCCAAACCTGAGACTCAAACCCACGCAGACAGAGGTGAGAATTGGCAGTGATCCGTAACAGAGAGCGCTTTAGACCACTCGGACACTCGGGGCCCCCTCACAAATTTGCTTTGAATGCTCACTTTTTAAAGTCTTATATGCATCTGTGGATTATCACTAGACAACGACGATTCATGGAATTCTCTGGGATAAATCCTAACTAAACCCTTGTATAATAAAAACCTTTGAAAGATATGTTTATCTGTGCTGTAATTTGTTTATCATTAAAAGCTCTATATTGTTGCAGCTTTGAAAGTTTTGCGAATACATAATAAATCAGTACAAGTCTCAGGTCTTCTATAAAGAGATCTCACTAGCATTTTAAAACTAGGAGTTCAGGACTCATAATTTGGTAAAAACAGGAGTCCCACCATACAGACACAAAACTTTGTCAGTTTTATTTATTGGTAATTATTTATTATTCTTTAAAAAAGGTATGAATTAAAATTGATATTGGGTACAAATATCATATTCATAACTACAATACTGTTTACTTTTATCTATGTCTCATTTCACAAAATTTTCTGATGCTTGGCTTTGGATCGTATTCCTCCACATTAAGTCCCTCTTCTTTGACTCACATCTATTGACTATGGTCTGATGTTTTAGTCTGCACCCTCCCTTCATCTTGATTTTGTTCTGCACACTAAAGCCTCTCTCGCATGCTACTGATGTCACTGGTAACACCAACACAATTGCAGCTAGGTCTGCATAGTCAGGAAGTACATCTCTATACTCTTGCTACAGTTGTACAGGCTTCTGTCAGTTCAATGATTTTAAGACTATCTTCACTTGGTAGAAATCAGCTTGTGCTCTTTTATAATCAATAACTCCACCCTCACCACCATAAATATTGATCAATTCCTGTAGTTCATTTTCACCATGATCATCGAAGACTGTTAGCATTTTTGGTACTTTGGATGGGTTCATCAGAGTGTTCAGAAGCTGAAGGTTTTTCATTGATTGTTCATCAAACCTCGCATCTAAGTTTTCTACAAGTTTGTCCAGATAGTTGTTTGTATTAATCTGAAACTGCAGTCTGAGTTGTTCTCTGTCTGTTACCTTTACCCCATGATATAAGACTTTGATTCAGCGAGTTAAACATACACTTTGGTTAATTCTATCCCATTCTTGTTTTTCAACTGGGTGATTTTCAATTGAGTAGACTCCACCATAATGTTCACAGTCTCAATGTCCACATTGTCTCGCTGAAACACTAGAGATAATTTTCCTACTACTCCAAGAATGTCTTTAAAGAATTCTGAAACCAGCACAAATGTCACACACTTTAACTTATTGAAAATTTCCCTTTGCCCCAGAAACACCCTTTGCAGCATTATGTTCAAGCATAGCATACACAGCTGGGTAACAGTCCACTGTTTCTCTCACTGCTGCTTCTAGAGAAAGCCGTCGGAAACTTGCTGGTTCCTTCAGAGTTACATATTTCATGTTTTCATTGTCCATAATGTCCACCATGGCTCTCAGGTCATTGTATTGAATTTCTTAAGTACCTATACACCATCTTCAGGGTGTGCTGATATTCGTTGAACAGTGTAATGTCCCTACATCCTTGGCCTGCAGCAAGTGCAAGCTTATGACCAACACAGTGTATCTGCATTAGATGTTTAGAGTGATATTGTTTTAGAAAAGCACCAACACCATCGAGCCTGCCAGTCATGACAGCTGTGCCTTCACTAGATAATGTCATTAGCTTACTGAGAGGGATTTTCTTTCTCTCAAATAACTTCACTATTTCAGAAACAACTGTTGCAGCTTTTCCATCTATCACACTGATACAATCCACAAAATGAATCACTGACATATTATCACTACTCAGACACTTCACATAAACATTGAGCTTTTTATGGATAATCACATCTGTACTTTCATCAATAATAAGTCCCAGAAATTCAGAATTAGTCATGTTGGTGTCTACTACTTCTTCTAAAGTAGAGTTTATGGCCTCCAACATGTCCTTCTTTATTTCTTCACTTGTGTACAATTTCTTGTGACCTTGACATTTGTTCTTGATTTGGAGAGCGATTACTTTGTTGTACTGACTCAGTGGCCGACCCTCTTTCACAATGTAATACAAGGTGTTGAATTGTGCCTCTTTTGTGCTGTCACAATCACCTTCTAACTCCCATTGCTTCTGATCTTCAAGAAGCTAAATTCATAAATGTTAAATTATGTATATTACAATTTTTATCATGTTTATTATTGAAACAAATGCTTAACTATCAAATGCTCTGTATACATTACAATATAATGTCAGTAAAAGTGGTAGTTATGGAAAAAGGTATTTTTCCAATACTTTTCATGAATACTTAAAGGATTTATTAAATTTTTATAAAAAATTAATACAATTTTCATATTTAAATTTTTTCAGTACGCTCATTACAACATGATGTCATGAAAAATATTAAGTATGGAGGAATCCTGTATGGGTGATTTTCTGCATCCCAGATCAAAAGTTTGCATCCAAATACGCTTATTTAAGTGTTTTGAGATCTCTGTTCTATAGTTTGCTAAATTGTAAATTAGCTTTCTCTTCCTAGATGAAAAGGTTGTTAATGTACAGCTGCTGTCATAAAAATGTATATCTTCATTATTAGCAACGTGTTCAGTTCATCTGTTTCATAAATATAAATATCAGGTCTGTTTTTTGCATACATTTTTGGGGTGATAGTAAAAATTTGATATTCTGATTTTTATTTGCTAAAAAATACCTTTTAAGCTCTGAACATTAATTGATGCAGAAAAAGTGGTTAGAATATTTCAGTCAACTCATACATTTGTTCTGTCAACTTAAAGCTTTTGAATATTTTAAATATCTTAATAAAAATATTTAAATATCTTAATAAAACTAATTCACAACAGCTATTGTCTGTATTTGCTATGTTGCTTTTTAAATCCAAGGACAAGTCATTCATTATCCAGGAAAAGTGATTTTTCCAAAGTCTCTTGTCCAGAATAAAATCATCAAAACATTTGCTCAGTCATGAAATAGAAATACTCTTAATTTATCAGTATTTTCTAATACAAAAGATGAGTTGTTATATAAGAAAAAGACATATATTCAAAAACTAGCATTGTTGAATCAATATTATAAATATATTTCTTAATATCAGAAATAATTTTCTAATATTGGAAATCAATTAGATTTTCCATTAGAAATTATTACCAAGTTTAAAATTGTTTATTTACAAGAATTTTTGTATGTTCCTTTCTTTTCTTATGTAAATTACAAAATCTTCTATTGTCTGCTTCCTGTCCATTTTGAATCACACACCCCATTTTATCCTATCCATTTTGAATTTTAAAAAACCTCCTTCTATTCCTATCCATTTTGAATCTCTATCCCTAACCATTTTGAATCAACCTCCCACCTCTTTCTACCCTATCCATTTTGAATCAACCCCCACCTCCTTCTATCCCTATCCATTTTGAATCAACTGCCCACCTCCTTGTATCCCTATCCATTTTGAATCAAACCCCCCTCCTTCTATCCCTATGCATTCTGAATTAAACCCCACACTTCCTTCTATGCCTATCCATTTTGAATCAATTCCCCCATCTCCTACTATCCCTATCCATTTTGAATCAATACCTCCCCCCCCCCTTTATCTCTATCCATTTTGAATTAAACCCCACCACATCCTTCTATCCCTATCTATTTTGAATCAAACCCCACCACTGCCTTCTGTCAAGAAATTCATCTTGTACTATTACAATATGGGTGAGAATTATGAAATCCCCTCATGCCTTACACATTTCAAACCCGACCATGCTCCATCAATGCACATGTTGTAATTTGGAAAAATACAGTCATCAACTGTGAATGCAATGTTTATTCAGTGGAATGACCTTCATTTTTAATCTCTGTTGGAAAGGTACCTACATGGTCCCCACAGGGTGCATAAAATAGACTGATATTAGATTGAACTTAGCACTGAGCACAACCCAAGCTTGCTAAAAAGAGTGCTCCTTGTGATAAAAGCATAACATGATCAATTTCATTGGCTGACAAAAATATCATAAGAGATTTTGATTGGCTTGGACACCAATCAAGAGCACATAATCCATAATCAGTGATGGAAATGTCAAGAAAATTAGTACACTTCAGCAAAACTACAGCTGCATGTACTTCCAAAGTAATTGTCCAGGGACTACAAATATACCAGTAGATTTAAATGACCAAAATAAATTCTGGAGAGGAATAGTTACTCAGGCAAGAGGAATTCAAATGCCAGTACAGAAGGCTTACAACAGGACAGGGTCATAAGGTCACAGGTATTCAGATCGAGTACCATAAATATTCACTTTC
Source organism: Sinohyriopsis cumingii (assembly GCA_028554795.2). Taxonomy (NCBI): domain Eukaryota; kingdom Metazoa; phylum Mollusca; class Bivalvia; order Unionida; family Unionidae; genus Sinohyriopsis; species Sinohyriopsis cumingii. Next base: position 58,819,952 of record CM068828.1, read on the forward strand.
CAGCATTATGATTTGGAATCAATCATTCAATCATACCGTTTGTTACAATTTCTTTGTCGACTAAAATAACAGTGACCTGAACTGTGGACACAACTATTTTAACAGACAATTGTAGAAATTCATCATGTGTTCTAATTCTGATATTATTATAATTAGTACAAAACAAAATAAATAAAATAATTCCGACAAAAAGTAAATAAAAAGTTAGGTATGTATATACTGTTATCTAAATATGAGTAAAGTTGTCAATTTAAAAATTATGATAAAAATATCAATCTTTTCTTTTACTATATGAACATCCAGTACAATAGATATGTACTGACCTTTTTTCTTACCTATATCTGCTCAGTATAATACACATGAACATAGTTTTTCTTTTACCTATATGGACATCCAATAAAACATACAAATACTGACCTTTCCTTCCACCTGTATGAACACTGATGTCACAGCCAAACAAATATATATAGACTTTTTCCTTTACCTATATGTGCATCCAATACAATATACAGTGTACATGTACTGACCTTTTCTTTTACCTGTAAGAGCATTGATGTCACAAAACTGCAATTTAGGATACATGTTAGGCTGTGTTGTTTTTTTGTTCTACTAAAAGGTATATGCATTTAACAGTGCACTTGCCATTGATATCTACACTTTTTCAAATTAGTGAAGTCTGCACTGATAGAACAAAGTATAGTTTGAAAGCTGTATGGTTTGAAGTAATTAAAAAATTCTTAGGTAGAATGTCATTATGCCAGGTAAAAAGTTTCAAAGAGACAAGATAGGGTACAATTCATAATGGATGAGAGGCTGGAGTACATGTCATTTCAGGCTAGATTAATTCAGCTGTGTTGTTTTGGCCCACTATAGCAACCAGAATGACTTGGACGACATGTGGATCATTTCCAACCACTATACTTTAACAAAGACAGCAATAAATGTTTCAAATGAAAGTTATGTATTTAGGTGTGGGTGTGTACGTTGCATGCTTAACTATTTATACACTAAATTTGTAGATTTAAGCAAAAATGAATATCAGTATGTCATTAATTTATCTTAAAATCTGTGTTGTATTGTACAAAACTCAATAAAAATAAAATAAAACCATTGTATGCCTTTTGTTTGTAACGTTAACAATATTAATTAAAATACTGTGTGTGTGATTTTGATTTTTAACATAGCTTTTAACAAAAATCTGTCATATTGCTATTATGTCTGCAGTGTGACAGTTTACAGCGATATCTAGCACTGGGGCATCATGCCACAGACATGTAGCATGATACCCCACCCAGTCATATTATCCTGACACCAGGCAAACCAGTCCTAACACTAACCTCTTAAAGCTGAGTGCCAAGCAAGGCAGCTATTAGTACCATTTTTTAAAGTTTTTGGTATGGCTTGGCCCAGGTTTGAACCTGTGACCTCCCACATCTGCGGTGGAAGCTCTAACCACTAGGCCACCTGAGCAGTCCAATTAAATGCTAATATTGTTATTGTTTATTGACTTTTAATAAATTTATCAATTCAATTAAATTTGGTTAAGTATATGTTTCTCAATATTCTTTATTTTTTTCATCAGCTTTATTATCAGACTGATTAATATAATTATCTCACTGCTGAATGATGATTTTGTAAATCTATAAATTATCTTTCCATCTTGTAATTGTCTTTTTAATAAGACTGATAAAATCCCACTTGACATTACTAGTTGCTAAAAGCTATGTGTGTCTTATAATTACAATGGGTATATTTATGGCAATTTTCAATATTTACTGCTGTTCATATTTAAGAAATAATTATAATATATAACAAATAAATCCTCTTAGATCAACACAAACAAGATTGTTCAATGGTTTGTAAGAAATTGTCCAAACAAAAAAAATGGTTAAAATTTTATACAATAGGTATTCAAATATAAAGAATATTTATATAAAAAACTGTATCTACCAATCTTCAAATCTAGGATGTCAACCTATAAATTACACATAGAAAATGGCTGATGTAATAAAAAATCCATATAAAGAAGAAAATGTATAAAATGTCAGTAACACTTTGGGTGACAAATTCAATTACCTCAATAATTTAAGTTCTCTCTCTCTGATTTTTCCATCTCTTCCCCTTTTTAATACTCCACATGACTTCTCATATAACTTTAATGCTACTTGATTTCTTTCCCTATATATATTGCCAGAGTATGATTCTTTTTCCAGTATAGTTTTTCTATATTTTACATTTTTCTGTAACATATGTATTTCATTTACAAAAACAGTCATCTTCCTTTTAATCCTTAATTTGACTGCAACTTACAGGCACAATTAGATGTAATCTCTGTAAATAAATATCCAAAGGTTTACAACTAATGCAATCAACATTAAGTCAAAGTCTTAAATACAACTAAATAAAGACAATGCCACTAATCTGTTTTAAACAAAAACCTCAGGTCATTTGTGTGTAATAATTAGAACACTTATCATTCCTTTACAAAAGCAACTGTATTTGATTCTTAACTAAACCACTAATGAAATGGAAATTTGCAGTCACTTTAATTTAATGACCTTTAATAAATGTTAGTAAAATAAACCGATGTTAGCTTACAATCAATCAAAGAATATAGAAAATACAATCAAAACATTTACCATTTCATTTTAGCCAAAAAGTATGTATCAACCTGTCTGCTGTGATATTTTGCTGTCATTTATTTAAATAAGTAAATTTAATAATGGATTTGATCATTAATAATTTGTGCATCGTGTAATTCTGCAGTATGAACACAGCAGCATTGGATCACATGCAACTCATGTTCACAACGGCAGTATTGTATCTGTGCCACAGTTAAGATAACTAAATTCTTTTTCATCCTCTTCATAGTTGAAGTAGTGTCAGGCATTTCTGCATACCTAAGGTTTTCGTTTCCAATACTGAAGCAAAACGCATACTGAATTCGAGAGATTGACAAAAATAAAATACAGCAATGCTTACCATTTGAAAAGATGCAATTGTCACCAGAATAATCTGTTCAAAATATTAATTTTGGACACAAGGGATATCACCCCCATGTTTTCCTGACTCGCGATATGTCAGCCTATTCTGTGCATAGCTTTGAAAAGATGTAATGTTTTTCCATCGAGCTACAGAAATTAAACATATAACTTTGGACTGTTTCTGTCAGCAGTTCAGTCAAGTAATTAGGTCAGATTTAAGGTAGTTTTACCAAATTCAACGTAAAAATGCCAATTAATGGCAAGAGATATTAAGCAAACTAAACCGATCTTGTTAAAAAGTTAGTAACATTGAACATTTTATGAAAAATAAGCTATTACGTGGAAGAGAAACAGCAATGAATAGGATGTGATGTGTTCACAACGAATTGCTGATGGGGAAAACTTATAATAGAATTTAGAAACTGACTATAAGCCGGGGAATTTGTTGAGAATTTGTGTTCCAGCAGCGAGTAGACACGTTGGGTAGCAGACGATTTTGTATGTGTGGGACAACTTTTACAAAATTGGAAACTTGGATTAAAATACAGTTTTATTTTAGGGTACACATTTCCATCTTTTATATAATGTATTTATTTGTATGATTCTAAAAGATGCATAGTAAATCGAATTTTCTGGGTTACAGGTTGTGGCGTTCTGTGACATTCTGTTATGAGTTGGGGTGGGGTGCTCCCAATATTTTATTTAAATTACTATGGAACTCCCACCCTGGCACGTTTTTGTAGAAAGTGAAATTAGTGATAGAGAGGGGTAAAGCTCTGAGCCCCCGAGTCAGCAATGCCGACAATTAAATTATTAAGAACACAAAGGTGAAATTCAAAAGAATAACAATTTAATACAATTTAAACGATATTAATTTCTCAACCAATCTTCTTCCTCTTGACCATGTAACAACCCATTTCATCACATGATTATAGTGTGAGATGGCTTTCCCCTGTACTTGGTTTCTACTCATCTGTATTCTACTCTGCCAATTCCTTTCCTCCTTCCGGCGTTCTCTGTACTATGATTCTTCCTATACTCTTCCCCTTCTTGTCTCCTTTTCTCTCTCTAGCAACTAGGCTTGTTCTCTGCCTATTGCCTTGTTCTATCCTGTCTCCCCTCTCTGAGACTTGGGACTTAACTACCCGGTAGTTCTGTCCCCAAAAGCTTCCTTTACGAAGCTTTTTGTCCTTTGAATGTACTAAGGGATTTCCCGCCAGTTCACAAGTGGCTTCGTAGGAGTAGATTGCTGCTTGACCAGTACGATGGCTTACAATCACTAATTCGTTCCCAGCCCAAATGACTATTAAATTCTGGTTCGAATTGATGTCCCCACCCTTTCTCAGTTCCGATTGGATATCAATTCTACCCCAGTTGGTGCAGCTTAACAGATGAGCCTCAGGCAATCTGTCAACGCAGGGAGATTTACAACAGCAACAGGGGTCCTTTGTTCTAGAACAAAGCTTCCAACGTCTACATGCGAGTTTTGACACCCAACGAAATGGGGCTCTTGTACAAACATGAATTGTTATGCTAGCCGCAGGGTCTACATAAACACATGGCTGCTAACCCATTCCTTTGTTCCTAACTTACATAATCTCGGGCAGGCAAATGTGTCACAGGTTCAAGAAGGTCATGGAGTGGGTCTTCACGCTGCCATTTAGAAATCATATTTGTATGTGCATTTCGAGTCTAAACGTGGGATATTTTTGTACACTTTATGAATATTACCTTTCCTAATTAATGTACGATTGTTCTTTCTGGATACAAAATGGATTTTTTTACCCAAAATAGCACGTGATCCAATGTTTACAGAAATAACGTATCGTTGCGCAGAATTACCCGACGCGCAGAACTGGCCGACATGGCGGTAGTCGCAGTCAAATGATTTTACTCGAAATTGATCTGCAAATGCTATAAAGAAGATTCTCTTATATTAGAAAATGTTTATTTTATCTATCTACCTATGAATACGTTGACGCAGTCACACCTGACTATTGTTCACAACGGTTTGCCATAAATGCCAAGAAAAATAACTACGTTTAAGTAAGAAAACCGGATGATAAACTCGAAAATATGTTACATTGTACAGTTTTCATAAACACCTTTGATATGCAGAACAAGATATACTCATGGTAAGCAAAGTAAATAGTACATAAAACTTTATGCATCCTATACGCGTAAGTTCAGTTGCTGTTCCACCATCTAAACTATGAACACCATGCAGCAGGGACGAGCTCATTCTGTTATAACTATAACGACGAATTAACATACGCACTTTTATTTCTCATTGCCAGAGAAGTTCGTTCGTAATCCAGTCTGATATGACGACACTCTTCATCTAGAAGGCACAGTTAGTCGTGACGCCATTTTCGATGAGGAAGTTGACAGGTACCCTTGAAACTATATAAAACTGTGAATTAAGAGTTTTATGAAAATTTGTATAGGTAAGAAACATATATATACTTAAAACTATTTGATATTCAAAATATTATATTATTCTTGCAGGTCAGGGGAGCAAATATCACGAATCCGGCAACACACCTGAGATCGAGTGGCAGGTGTGACGAAGAGCCTCCGCCCTGATCGTATAGTGTCAAAAGTGGTAATAGAGGTCAACCGATGACTTGAAAGACGTTTTGAAGATTGAAAGATTTTGACTTTATGTTGAAGTAGCCGTTAGGAAGAATGACCATGGGAGACAATAACAAATCGTTACACGCCAAGATGATCATTGATGTAATTATAGGACCAGTGTTGGAGAGGGTAATCAGTTTTTTCCCTTCTCTTTTATTAAAGTGTATATATATTTATGAAGATCTTTTTGTAACCCATTTATCTGTATGTAGAAAATGTCAGATTATTTCAACTATTCTATTTACATGATATCACCATAGAAAAAGGGTGTTATCTTTTGGCATTATAGAATATTTGAAAACATAAATTTTTCTGCATAATTTGAGTGTGCAGAATTAAAAAAGAACCCATTTTTATTATTTCTTTTCTAATAATTAACAGGAAGCTTTCAGCCCCATGCACCATCGTTAAAGTGGTGCCCCAAGTGGCCAGGTGGTCTAAAGCGCTCTCTGTTACGGATCTCTGCCATCTCACCTATGTCTGCGTGGGTTCGAGTCCAGGATTCGGCCAATGTGGTTATATGAGAAAGCTTGCCAGTAGCTTCTCATGGGTCAGTGGTTCTTCCCAGGGTTTTCATGGGTTCTTCCTCCACCATTAATACTGGCTGCCATGCATAGCCTATCGTGTGCAGAAAAATGGCGTTAAACCCCACAACAACAACAAACATTGTTAAAGCTTTCAACCCCATGCACCATCGTTAAAGCTTTCAGTCCCATGCACCTTCGTTAAAGTTTTCAACCCCATGCACTCTCCGCCAATGTTAATGTTGATCTTTTGTTGCTTTTCCAAATTATTGAACTTAATGAAATGATGTAATTTCAGGTTGGAATTTGCCTCTTTTTTTTTAGATGGTTATATAGAAATGTTTTTTTGAAAATTTAGTTTTAAGAATAAATTTAGTTTTTCTGTGTTTCAGGTACTCTTGAAGCAATTCTGTGCATTTGTAAGAAGTGCTACCCTAACATTTTGGCATGAAATACCATATTCTTGAGTCATGCACATGTTGAAATTATGTTGCTCTTAAAATGAATGTGTACTGCATAATTTGAGTCAGCAGGATTAAACAATGAATCCATGTTTATGGCATCTTTTCAGATAAATTCACAGAGTGGTCTAAAGCGCTCTTTGTTACAGATCACTACCATCTCACCTCTGCGTAGGTTCGAGTCTCGGATTTGGTTAATGTGGGTATCTGAGAAAGCTTTCCAATAGCTTCTCGTGGGGCGGTGGTTCTTTCCTGAGTTTTCCCGGGTACTTCCTCCACCATTAATACTGGCCGCCATGTATAGCCTATCATGTGCTGCAAAATGGCGTTAAACCCTAAAACAACAACAACAAATAAATTCACAGGCAGGATTCAAATACATGCACTATCCATCCTTTTTAATATTGGTCTTTGTTTACTTTTGCAAATTCTTGACCTGTTATTTCATTTTAAAATTTGTAGGGCTTTTATCACTGGGAGTCAGGTGATTTATCTGGCTACTTTTACTTTACACCTGGCTGCTTAAAAAATAACACCTGTATCCCCTATGGGTTAGGTCCCCAAATCCCCTGCCTATTATGGCAGCTGACCCTCAAACTTTAAATCTAAAAGAAGTCCCCATGAATATTCACCTTGAAGAATAAATTGTATTGGAGGTACTTTTCTGAAGCCTTTATATGCCACCTAATTTTTGCATGAAATACCATAATCTTGATTTATACATAATTTGAATCATGTTACTCTTAATCCTTTACCTCATAGAACATAGTTACAAAGTGCAGCATGCTATAAATAGAACACGTTACCTATTCGACTCCATACGCATAGGTCTGCCTGTTAACTTTTAAGCAGTGTAGTGTATGTTACATATAACAGCAATTTTAACCATTTTACATTTTTGGTACACATCTGTTATGTGTGGAAAAATTTAAGAGTAAAGTCAGATTGTTATAGCTGTGGAATTATTTTTCACGGTAAATTTTTTTGTGTGCTTTAAAATATTGAGAGAACTCGTTCACTGTGAAGTCAGTGAGACTGCGTGACCAACCGTAGCTGCCATTTCTCATACTCGAAATTTACAAGTTTTTTGTCTGCGTCTACATCACTAAGTCATCTGAATTTGATAATTTATAAAAACTAATTGCTGCCTACATCAATATCAGAGCCTTTACCTAGGTTATTGAAGCTTTCATAGTTGTGATTCTAATCATGAAAACTTTGTTAGTACTAAATTAAATCTGCGACCTCCATTTTGGAGAGTGGAGATTACGAACCAGTTACTTTAAATAGCAGATATCGACCAGAGCATAAACAGTGACCACGTGATCTGACATAATTGTTGTTCGCAGAAATGAATGTAGTATTTAATAGGGGGTTTTCCCCAAAGGTGGCGCTACAAAAAACCAGCTTAAAATGGCTGATGTTTAAAGCAGAAGTCAAAAGGCGCTTCATGCGAATGGAGTAGGGATGCCTAAAGGCACTTCCATGCAAATGGAGTAGAGGTGTCCAAAGGCGCTTGCATGAGGTAAAGGGTTAAACCAATAGTGCATGGTCCTTACAATGTTTTTTATATGAAATAAGTTTAGTAAATAACATTTGCCATCTTAAATTTATGTAAGATATTTTGGGCTTTTATATTATTTTATATCTTTAAAACAAAATCGCAAACAAGAATGATAATCTCCATCAGAATATTTTTTTAAGTATTAAATCATTTATAGAAAAAGGAAAGATAAAAATTGAGATAACATTGACAGGCCCAATTCTTGAAAAATTCTTCATTCAGCTTTCATATTTCACAGGTTTCTCACTAATTTTTCATTACATTGAGGCTGGATTTCTAGGGTGTACATATTGGATGTTGCAGCATATAATTTTGGATGTCCCAAATTTGCACCATTTTCTTAATAATTCTGACCATTATTTTGAGCATTTTTACACAAATCATGAAGTTCGGGCAAGTCTTAAAATGTGGAATCTAAGGGAGAGAAGAAATTGTCACTGAATCGTTTGTCGATAAATATTCATGATTATGTCGGTGATATTTTTCTTAAAAAGGGAATCACTCTAAATTCTCTTTTCTTTGTTATGACAATATTGATGTTAACATTCACAAAACTGACATTAATTGGTTTTCTTTCATTCAGAATTCTGAAAAATGGTTTGACCTCTTTTTTGTCTTTAGTAATTATAAAAATTTGCATTTGAATACCAGTCTCAGGCGTTACAACTCTAGGCCTTGAACTGTGTAACAGAAAGAAGCAAAATGAACAAGTTTACATCTGTTCAATAAACAATTTATTACCATAACTTGTAAGTTACATAGTGAATTTTAAGAGCAACTTAGAATATTGTGTGTTGCTTCCCAAATAATCTTAAATGTCCTGTAACAAGTATAGAATAATGTGAATGAATTTCAGGTCTTGAATGTGCTGATGTACCAGTAATCTTGACTGTGTTGATGTAGCACAATTAGACAATCCAGTATGTCTTTAAATGAGTTCTCAATAATCCAAAATTAATGTTTTAGGCTATGTGTCGATGAGCACTTTGTAATCCCAATAATTAAGTAAATAATTCTTTTAGAACTATATCTGAATATAGCTATCAACTCTGATTAAAGACTGATATGAAACAGGAATGAATAGTTCTTTATCAGATTCTGTATATACTAATTTCACTTGATATTCAAATTACAATGGTGCCAGTCTGACCTCCAATATGGCCAGCATATTTCCCATTTATAAAATTTTGTCATTGATCTTCCTCCTAGATGGATCATTATATTGACATAGAGTTTTCACCAAAAGACTTACGATGTTTAGTTGGTCTTAAATTGAACTCATACGAATGACATCCAATGTGGCCACCATGGTAGCCATATTTAAAATCTTATCACTACTGAACATTTCACAGTGGGTTTTATGTCTAGTTGGTCTTAGATGATAATGGTGCAGATCTAATAACCAACATGACTGATACATTAGCTAATTCTAAATTTATGCTGTTTCTCAGAATACTAGAAATAGTTTAAATACCCAAAAGAAAAAAAATGGTATTATCTTGAACTCCTGATTTTTTTTTTTCAGTCAGTAGAGCATTGCATGTAATTCCTTTCTTGATATTTACTTCACTTGGAAATGGCTTGATTTTTATCTCAGCTGGTTATTGATCAAAAAAAGGTTTATAATTTGCCCTGTTGTCCATCATCCATCCAGAGTTTGGTAGCACTACTTCTGCCATAAATCTTTACATACACATTCATTCCAAGGTCTGCTTGGATGTAAATGAAAAATATACATATCCAGTATGTATAACAAGAATCTCTGCAAGGATGCCAAGACCAAAATTTCACATTTGAACGCTGCAGTGAACAACATAAAGAACCAAAGTCCATACAAGTAAACTTACAATCATTAAAATCTTTTGGTTTAAAGATATGCCATGAAATCTGTAGCATGTGACTGGTCTGTGGCTTTTCTACAGTACCATACTCCAATAGTTTTTACTATAGTCATCTGCACAAGAAATGCATTAAATCTGCACCATTATCATCTAAGACCAACTAGACATAAAACCCACTGTGAAATGTTCAGTAGTGATAAGATTTTAAAGATGGCTACCATGATGGCTTTTCTACAGTACCATACTCCAATAGTTTTTACTATATTCATCTGCACAAGAAATGCATTAATGAAAGCAAACAAGCTATTCATTTCCCTTTGAAAACAATCATTATTTTGACAAAAGAAGCATTATCTATTCAAGATAAATTTGAAAAATGTTGTGGTCATTTAGGACCAACTAGACTTCATAAGATGTAGTCAATATCTCATGTCTATAGGACATTCTGTTAAGAAGGTGTAGATGAAACAAGATTTTCAAGATGGCTCCTGCTGTGGCCATAGTGGGTGTCTGAAAGTACCATTTAATTATAACCTGCAAGACATCATAAAAAGTCAACACTGATAACAATTAGTGATAACAAGATTTTTAAGATGGCCATACTGAATGTCTGTGGCATCAGTGGCTTTTTTTTTCTTCAAATTAACTTTACTCAGCCTTTGTGCACATCATTATATTTAAAGTATGTGTTGTTTAAAGTGTTAAGTGTATGGAATGCAACAATATATAACTGAAATAAAGTCAACAGGATTGGTGTTGAAAAGACACATGTAAAGAGTATAGAAATAGAAGGTCCATCAGTAATTGTTAAAAGGATTTAACCTTCCTGCTTTTACATTTTCATTTTAAAAAATGCCAAAACATTTAGGGTTTTCTTTTGTGGAAAATGTATTATTTGTGATATAATCATTTTCTTTAATCTGGATGTTCCTTTATTTCTTTGCTTGGTACCAAAAAATATGGTACTTTTGGGAGTCTTTCAAAAATCCATGTTGTGTATCCAAACTTTCTCCTATTCTCTCTTAGCAGCACTTAGACCGTTACCTTACACTCTATTATCCACTTACAAATGTCCAATTAATGCTGATAGTAACTCTAATGGTATCCATGCAGACAGGAACATCATTTGAGTCAATGTTGTTTTCTTTATTGGGTATTATAAACCAATGGAAGGGCACTGTTAACTGGCTCTGGTGGCAGAGATTAGTTGCATTTTGGAGTAATTGGCACATGGGAGCTTAATGTTTATTATATGATTAAATTTCATTACCCCTAATGATACTGATCAGTAGAGAGCTCATTGAATTGAAGCTCAGGAAATATGGCTTGATTTCCTGTCACCTTGGGTTACTAAGGATTTTGGAAATCACCTTTTTGGACTTCTTTAAAACAGATTATACAGTGAGTCTTCATTGAACTTTCAGTATTAAAATTACTGCTCTGATGAGAATTTTTATAACAAAGAATGACTTTTATTTATTAGAAAATTTTAAGATTGCAGAATTCAGAACTTGGAAATCTAGATTTGCATGAGCAACTCAGAAAGTTGAGTCCTTGGTACCAATGGTATTTTGACATCTCATATTTAATTTATTAAAGGTTTGCAAAAAATAGTTTCACTTACTTTAAATATCACTGATACACACAGTGTCATATCATGAAATGGTTCTCAATAAAAAAAATTCTTCTGAAAATTGCAGTTGGAGAAACGAGACCCTGCAGTTTCACAGACATTGCGATCAGCAATAATGAAGGTAAAATAATGGAATTTTTCCAAATGATAGTTTTATCCAAAATCTAATATGTTTCGTTGTTAAAAAAAAGACTGGTAATATAACTATGCTGTATTTTTGAATTAAATGTAAATTTAAAAAAACAGCAACAGCAAACTAAAAGATGTTTTTCATTTTACAGAAACTATAATTCATTGCATTATTTATATAAGCTAGAAAAGATATACTTGTGTACATCAGGGCAGAAAAACTGCACACAATGGGAAGCTCCAAAATTATTGATTAGTAAATATCTTATTCAAATGAATTGTCATCTGAAAATTTTGATCATTACAGGCAGTTTTGGCAGTTGTTATTGCCCATATTGGTATATGCAGTTCATATATGGCAAATGTAGGTAGAATTCTCAAAGGTATTTTATTCCTTTGTAAAATTGTTGAAGTTTGTCTTTTAAAAAACAGTTTTAAATATATTACTGGCCAGATGAAAACCCAGTCCAAATTAAAACTGACTATGTAACAAGAAAAATATGAATATATGTATCATGACATGGGTAAAATTATGTTGTCTTATTTTCCAGGCTGATTCAGCTTTACCAGGGTTCACGTTTGATTTTCTGAGGGGAATAATGAAGAAAGCTGAAGTTGCAGACCAGTTTGATATGGGTGAAACACTTCTTAGGCTTGGTGGCAGTCCAGAAATATATGATGGTAAATATTTTATTATACAAAAATGATATGCACCAATCACATGTGTAACATACACTTGGTTGCAACCAATAGAGTCATAGATCTGCCATGGCATAATGTGCATAGGGCCATAGGTTTGTACTGTATGCATACAGTTTGGTACATGTTATACATCAACATTTTGTGTGGGTTGGGTTTTAATGGAAGATTTAACATATTATTGACTAAATCATGCTGAGGAAATGGGATATAAATGACATTCCCATGGACACACACAGGCAGCTGCTGTGGACTGGTCTGGGTGGGTATTAAACAGATAACTTTCAGATTATGCATCTGATACTGTGTGCACTGTGACACATTAGCAGAAACATTTGCACTGTTGCCCCAACACCTTAGCTTGAGGATATATCTTTATGTTACAGCTGTTAACTATACATATAATCATGTCTCCTAAAGCACTATCTTGAAATTAACCAAACTTGGTAAAATAAAACCTGTTATGGGAGACCGTCCCTTCTACCAACAAAAGGCGGTCTCTCAAGACAGGTGGTCTCTCATAGCAGATTTGTACAAAAAGACCAGTTTTCACTGTCCAGTTTCAGAACAATTTCAAGAAAAATAACCACAATAACTGTACATATAATCTATTCATTATTAACATTTATTGCTAAAATATATGCATTCATCTAAAAACAAAATTATATAGCAATAAAGATATACTTCAATCATTAAACACAAAATCACATTTACATTTGAAGATCACATATTTTAGCAAATGAAATCGTTTCTGAATTACTGATTTTCCTTTATAACAACCTAAATTTGTTTTACCGACATTTAAACCGCTTTTTTGCAAGTGGTCTGCTTTGTTTCATTTCTTTTAGTCACAATAATTATTTTCTTCAGCCTTAAAATTTGTCTCTTTTTAGTTGGAGGTTTGTCCATTGTTATTAAGGTTCTAGGTGTTACAATTATTAGTGCTTAATTGTAATATCAAACGTAAAGACAGTTTTGACTGGGCTGTGGGAAAATATGAAAAATCTTTACATGTGCATTGCATATCTGACAATTAATGAAATAAAAAGAAACAATTATCTCATCCAGAAACAGAACCATTTACTCAGAGACAAAAGTCAATACCTTCATTCACAGATGACATAAAGGGATTAACTCTATAAGCAGTGTGTTTAACGAGGTCACACCAACTTGAATAGACGACAGCTTTGTGATTGGGATGTAATCACTTAACATCGGGGGAGAATACAACAAACATCACAAGTCTTGAACACTGTCAATCGAATCCCGCAAACAATTCTCGCTTGCTGGTTTAATAGACAATGATCTTATTCACCCCCAGCAATAATGATTAATTCTATAGACAAAAAATATAAATGACCACTATGTCAACTTTGACACTACAACGGCAATTCGTGACATGTACATTAGCCTGGTTTATGGACTGTAGCATCTATCACTGGTAGCAACAATCCTTTTTTTTAAAAAAATATTCCTTTTGTCTTTGTTTTTTATGAGAACAATCATTAAAGCGGTTGTTGTAACAATTGATTACATATAGGTCAGTGGTGTCTGTCTGTTCTCATGATAACAGTCATTGATAGGGATGCGTGGTCCTACGATAAGGCTGGGAAGCAGGCTAAGTGCGGGAATAATTAGTCTGGTTCCCTGCTTTTTATGCTCCCTACATTGCTCACCCCTATACGAATAGCAGGAAGCATACAAAGCAGGGAACCAGGCTAGAAAACACTCTACATATACGTTAGTCTGGTTTACGACAAAAACTATGAAACACTATAGGCATAGCTAAAAAAATCACACATAGGTAGCCAGCCTATTTTTTTAATTTATTTTTTTAAAATTTAGAACGGTATGAACAGTCGTTTTTACGGGGATTCAGTAAAGGTCTGTGGAGTTTATCCTTGGTTTTTGCGATGCGGTCGTTCATAGCAGTGTCGAAATGCATATTTTGTGAAGACATCACTGTCGCTGGTCGCATTCAGCAGGTGGTCGCTCATAACAGAGTGTTTATATAATAAAATTTATGCATGCATTACGATTGTGGTCGGAAATGACAGGTGGTCGCTCATTGCATATATCGCTCATAGCAGTTTTTACTGTATACAGATTTCCCATGTTGTGACCATTAAGCTGGGGTCCCTAGGAGGGGACCAAAGGGTAATTCACAGAAGTTGTATTTACAGTGATAATTTTCTTCTTTCCAAACTTTCATGCATTTGGGTTATTCCATATCAAGTGGGCCAGATTTTGTAAAGTTGGTGAATTCAACCCCCTCAAAAAAATCTAAAAAATCACAAAATTTGAAAAGTCAAAAACATATCAAGATGACGAGAACCAAGAATAATTTCTTTTTACATGTTAGAGGCATTAAAATGAAGTTTGTATGTAATAGAATTTTGGTTTTGACCCCTGTGTCATAATCCATAATGGGGGTGGAATGTGGACATAATAATAATAACTCAGGGATTTGCCATGATTTGCCATGGTTGTAGCTCTAATGGTTCATATATATGAACACTTTTTGAGTCTTGTGATGTTTCACATTGTTGAATTCTGATATGTTTAGTGTATATAGATAATGCATTGTCATTAAGTCTTTTCAGAGTTCTCTTCAGAATTGTAAGTTGTGTGGTAAAAATTAAATCAGTTGGGTGTAGTTTCTGTAGAAGAACCATATATTTACCTGTATCTTGTAAGTATATACACTTAGATAATTTTATTTCACTGATTTCATTTTTAGTGGTTCAGAAAGAAAGCACACTATATTTATTACGTTTTTTAATTCATTACGTTAGGGATTCCTATTATCCTTAGATAGGGAACATTTTCCTTGGGCTTTTACATCCATAGTTCACACAAGCAACAAAATCACCCAAAAAATGTTCCTCAATAACACTGCTTTAGAAAAGTGAAAAACTGTTTATATGCCTTGAATTTCTTCTTTAATATTACTTTTATAAAGATTAGTATTGCTGATGCAACATTAAAAAGGTGTGATAGAGTAAAAAAGATGTTCATATAATAGCAACATTATGAAGGTGTCTAGAGAAGTGGTTCCTAACCCCGTTTGTGACCCAAATCAGGCTCATGTGGACTTTTTGGAGGATTGCCATGTTTTTGTTTTTTTATGGTGGAAACAGGGTCATGAGGCTCAGAAGATATTTTTAGGATTACAGCCAAGAAAGGTCAGGAACCACTGGTCTAGTGGAACATCAAGCATGCTGGAAACATGTTTTTGACACGTTATTCGCTTTTTTATGTCAAGCAAATGGGGCAGAGGCAGCCAGTCTAGGTGGGTATTGAATCCTGAACCTTTGTATTTTTAGTTCAGTGCTTTATGAACTTGGCTACTGCTAATGGCAGTAGTTTACTTTTTGTTATATGCAAGAGGTTTATGGATAATTTAGTTGTATTTAAATAACTCGTTGGACAGACATGTCTTTTAGCGATAAAACTTTCAGAATTGCCTATACAAGCTGTGAGTGTGTAACTTAATTTTCAGAGCTGAGGATAAACCGTCCAGAAAAGGCATTCCATGAGTTAAACAGATGTGCCGAATACCTCAAAAAGATTCTGGGAAGAATCCCGGAGCAAATCACAGACAGAAAACAATTTCTGGAAACTATCAAGTATGTACAAGTCTTTTGTCCAAAAAGACGTTGATTCTTATTCAGATTATTCCAATCAGAATGCATTAGTAGTACAACCACTACCTGAAAAATTCAGATCACCCAATCAGAATACAGTAGTAGCACAACTACCACCTGGCAACTCCAGACCTCCCATGTTTGTTTTTAACAACAAAAGTTCGAAAAGTCATCTTGAGTGGAAATCAGAGAAGAGTGATCTCTACTTGGATACCAGGATTGGCACCAAATCCCATCCAGTGTCACTTAATACTTCCACCCATGATCCCATCCATTCAACACTTAATAATTCCACCCATGATCCCTTTCAATCAGCACTTAATAATTCCACTGATGATCCCATCCTCATGTCATTTAATAATTCCACTGATGATCCCATCTTCACATCACTAATTCCACCCATGATCCCATCCACACATCACTTACTACTTCCACTCAGGGTCCCATCCACATGTCACTTACTACTTTCACTCATGATCCTATACACATGTCACTTTTCCACTCATGAACCCATCCACACATCACTTACTACTTCCACTGATGATCCCATCCACACATCACTAATTCCATTCATGATCCCATCCATATGTCACTTACTAGTTCCACTCATACTTTGATGCATACAGTTGGTTAGATCATGCAAAATCAAGTCTGCTATGCCTAAACTTCATTTGAGCAATTCTGGGGAAGTTTTTTTTTCATCAGGAAATTTGACTTATATATTTCTTTTTGTTGCTTAACTATTATCATAAACAAAGAATTCACACTTTGTCTTGCAATATTCATTTCCTTGACATTTGAATTGCACTGCTCCTGTGGCCTAAGTGGTTAGAGCATCATCCTCGGATTCAGGAGATCATGGGTTCGAACCCTAGCTGAGTCATAACAAAGACTTATAAAATGATACTAGCAGCTGCCTCACTTGGTGCTCAGCATTGAGAAGTTAGTGTTAGGACTGGTTGGCCTGGTGTCAGGATAATGTGACTAGGTGAAGCATAATACCACATGTCTTCAGCATCACTATAAACTGCCACACTGCAGACATCATAGTGATATGATTCAGAATGTTAAAGCTACATTAAAAACCCAAAGACACACATAGGGACATTTTAATTATTTTTTATAATACCTGTAGTGCTCTTAATTCATCTCAGTATTCAACTTCATGTATGACTTGCAAAAAGTAATTGTCTGTTGTTATATAATGTCATTCAGGGTTATATAATGTCATTCAGGTAATTATTTTAGGTAGTTATCTATTAAGGTTGGTCAGGTAATTATTTTAGGTAGTTATCTATTATTACATAAGGTTGGTCGGGTAATTATTTTAGGTGTTTTTCATTAGCATTTTCATCAGGACAAGATCAGTTTATACTTGACTGATTTCAACTGTAAGCCTTTGTTTTGCTGTCTGTAAGTACACGTGGTAACACAGTGGGCAAAACTAAGTAGACGGTCCAAGTGTTTAGCTCTTCTAACTATAATGCCTCTTCCAGTATAGAGCACAGTTGAGGCTTTTTTTCACACAGTGGTCAGAGTATTTATTGGCAACTGTCTTGACAAAATCAAATTAATTGGCAAGCAAAAGAGCATGGACATGCACCAGCAAGGATGTGGACTTTATCACTATTGCCATTTACACTGTCTTAGTTGACAACTTCATATTAGCAAGAAATTTCAAACGTCCAGAAGAAAATTATGTCATACCGTCATGAGCTCTGGGCTGTATTAGCTCCATGGTTAGCTTAGTTTGCCAGTCTAAAATCAGAAAATGTGCAGCTTCATATCCTACCACCAGACCAGCCTGAGTTGACTACAGTGGTGTGTTCTTGTGCAAGGCACTTTACTCCAAAAGCCATTTTCAGGGTACATGAGGTCCCATCTCATCTTACAGGAAAACCTCAGCTGGTTTGTATCAGGTATTGCCTTGCAGGTTCAGCCTCCAGGATTTATGATCTGCAAGACTGACAGCTTGATGGACTCAGGTACCCATGTGGTGTACTTTTTCTTTGAAAGTCAGCAACTTGTGTCCCCATCAAGAGTGTTTATTACACATCACTCTCTTCCATCATCATAAAAGAGTGGAAATAGGCCAAATAAATGCATTCTACGCTTCTTGTAAACTTTGATTTGTCTCGATCAAAGGCTTTACAAAATGTAATTTACTTTCTGTTATGAAATGGCCAAATAAAATACCATTGAAACTGGTGTCTTTAAACTCCTTACTCAGCTCTCAAAGGAATCCTTTTTTCTAGTCATTCTAGCTACAGCCAGCAGAATCAGATATGCTTGCTGTTGAATTCATGTCCCCCGTATTTCTTATAGTAGAGGAAGTTTATAAAATTTGAAAATAGGTACTACATGCATATTTTTCTGCCAATTTTTGTAAATTGTGTGTTAGACATGGTAGTTATATTTTTTCTGTATCTCAGTTTATCATTAAGCATGTAAACCTCAAGGAATGAACCATCCTGTATCCTCTGATACATATCTGTTACTTTGTAAAGCATTGTTGTAATGACAGAGATTTGTGCACATAAGAAAATATTGGCACATCTTTTCCATATCCTTGTGTAATATTACATCACAGCCATATTGCAGCACACCAGTACATATATTTTTTATAGCACATCTAATTAGATATATCCTAAAATCAGATTTCTGTAACAGGGTACCTTTTATTGTCTAACTTGTTAAACAAACATACACAGAATACAATACATCATTCTAAATAAAAGCTGTCATAAACTTTAGAAATGTGGGCAAAGAGTGGTAGTGTGTATGTGTGTGAAATCCTCATTGCTGTCAGACGTAAACATTAGTGATTTAAGTTAAACTTATGGCTTGAAAATCTTAACAGTAGAACCAGGATAATGCATCCATGAAAGTAACTAATCAGATTAGGCTGGAACTGATAAGAAGATGGAAATGTGTGTGTAAAATACGTCATTAGTGGGGTAGGATGTCCTTACTTTTATGGTGGTAATGTGCAGAGATGATGAATATGAGACATGTTCCGTTATGTAAAAGTTCATTTAATATGAAGTTGCATAACTTAAACTGAATAGCATTTTTGAGCAATGTCTGAATTGAATTATTCATAAGTTTTTACAAATTATTTTCAGAGAGATTGCCAATGCTATCCGACTCTTGCTGGATGCAATAAATGGTGTCAGCAGTCTCTTACCAGATAATGGCAGTAGACAGGTATGATTAATTGAATGGTGTAAGCAGTTTCTTACCAGATAATGGCAGTAGACAGGTATGATTAAAACTGGTGTCAGCAGTCTCTTACCTGATAATGGCAGTAGACAGGTATGATTAATTAAATGGTGTTTGCAGTCTCTTACCTGATAATGGCAGTAGACAGGTATGATTAATTAAATGGTGTCAGCAGTCTCTTACCTGATAATGGCAGTAGATAGGTATGATTAATTAAATGGTGTCAGCAGTCTCTTACCTGATAATGGCAGTATACAGGTATGATTAATTAAATGGTGTCAGCAGTCTCTTACCTGATAATGGCAGTAGACAGGTATGATTAATTAAATGGTGTCAGCAGTCTCTTACCTGATAATGGCAGTAGACAGGTATGATTAATTAAATGGTGTCAGCAGTCTCTTACCTGATAATGGCAGTAGATAGGTATGATTAATTAAATGGTGTCAGCAGTCTCTTACCTGATAATGGCAGTATACAGGTATGATTAATTAAATGGTGTCAGCAGTCTCTTACCTGATAATGGCAGTAGACAGGTATGATTAATTAAATGGTGTCAGCAGTCTCTTGCCTGATAATGGCAGTAGACAGGTATGATTAATTAAATGGTGTCAGCAGTCTCTTACCTAATAATGGCAGTAGACAGGTATGATTAATTAAATGGTGTCAGCAGTCTCTTGCCTGATAATGGCAGTAGATAGGTATGATTAATTAAATGGTGTCAGCAGTCTCTTACCAGATAATGACAGTAGACAGGTATGATTAATTAAATGGTGTCAGCAGTCTCTTGCCTGATAATGGCAGTAAACTGATTTATTGACTCATTAAGGCATGGAGAGGATTTTTTTGGTCATTTTCAGCTGAAAGGGGAAATGCATTTTGGGATTGCTTCTGAATACATCCATGTACTTCTGCTCCCAAGAGATTTTCCTTTAGCCAGATGAGTAGTTGTGTTAAAAACATTGTTTTCCATTGGCTGTTTCACTCATGCATGTGCAGAAGGGTTAAAGTTCGTTTTTGTTTTTGTTTTGCTTATTAGGCATATCATTTTTGTTTCCTGGCCATATTTTACTCCAAATCTCAGGCTTATCCTAATTTTGCAAAGATTCACCTCTCCATGTGTAGACTAAAATCTGGACACAAGATCTGGTTTACAAAAATCTGGTCTCAAAAATTATGTTTTTCCATCTGTATTTTGTAAGTGCAGTAGAAAGTCCAGATTATTTGGTATCATTGTTGAGCTACGTCTGTCTACTTTTCTGTAATACCACCCACTTTGGTGTATCTTAAATTACCTTGATACTACAGAGCTCAAAAGTAGTGTACAACCTCATGACATATAAATGCATCACCATGGGTTAATGAGTTAAATGGAGTTGACGGGCTCTTACCTGATAATGGCAGTAGACAGGCATGATTAATTAAATGGTGTCGACATTTTCTTACCTGATGATGGCATTAGACAGGTATGATTAATTGTAAGGTTTAAATCTGATTGTTTGTATTGTTTAAATTATGTAATTTCCTTTGCTGTATACTTCCAGCAGATTTTAGTACTTGAACTAAATTGACGCATTATAATGAAACCAAAATATGACTGACATTTATAAATTCCCCCTCCATAATTGCTTGGCATTTACAATGAATTTTTCAATATTTCTTATGCAGACAATCTCTTGTTTTTTTTTTCAGTAGAAGATTTAGTGTTCATTTTGCACACAGACTACATGAGAACTTTGTCTAATTTTAAGTTGACTTTTTAAACATTTAAATAAATATTATAAATATCAATAAACCAGTCTATATTTCCACCAGTGTAATGAAGATTTAATGCAAACCAATTTACAAAAAAATCCATCTAAAATCAATTTGAAATGATTGTTGGCCAGATATCCAACAGTTATGCAGGGCACAATAGACCTTATAAAACCATTTCTTAATATCTCTTCTTATTGTCATCCAAATAATAAAATCTGCTTTAATTATGGATGGAAGCAAAGCTTGGCCAGATTGGCTTCACCTGGCAGAAAAAAAAGGATTTTCTTTTCCTTTGGGTCAGATATTGTAGTGCAGTTTTTGACTGGAATAGTGAAATGGGAAGGAGAAAATTAGAGCCATTCGGGTAATTTGTATTTAGTTATTGTGAATACATTGTTATCCTTGAGGTAGCAAATTTGATGGGATTTTTAATTTGAAGACAACAAGACCTGCTTCCAGAGCAGGGGCATAATCCACAAATTTAAGTTATGACAAAGATTCAAATTTCCCCAAACTATCCATGGAACATATCAATTTGGGTGATTGTTAAAAGCAATTTATCATATTTCTCCTGGGTAAATAATCTGTATTATAACAGACAGTAGTTTAATTGGAAGTAGTTATTATGAACTATATGACGGTGACCAATTCTGATAAATCAGGATATGGATTGGATGGTCTTAAAAAGATTCAAAATAAATGATTATGTTGGTCATTTATTCCGCACAGTGGTTGACAAGTTGATATAGTGAAACATGTTTTTGGGGTTTTTTTTCAGCTCATGGATGAGAGAAAGAAGGATTTTGTGAGGTATTCCAAGAAGTTTAGTAACACCTTAAAGGAATTCTTCAAGGATACAAATCAGTAAGTTTTGCTACATTTTTCTTGTAAATTTAGAATTTGAATAACTTGATCCATATTAATAATAATAATATTAATAATAATAATGAGGACTTTGTATAGTGCCTAATCTTTAGAAGCTCTAAGCGCTTTAAAACATTAGACAACAGCTATAATTAAAAAAAAAATATATAATGATATGATTACAAACACAGACACCATGAAATTAGAAAACATAGAAGAAAACATGCTGAGAATATTTAAGGTAGGAAACATTATTAGGTCTTTAAGTTTGTTCTTGCAGTCGAAATAAGTGAGTTTTGAGAGCACTCTTGAATGTGATCACTGTGTCTTTGTGTCTAAGTTCAGTGGGCAATTCATTCCACATTGCTGGGCCCTAGTATGCAAAAAGAACGCTGTCCATATGACTTTGTTTTCATAGTGGGAATAATGAGTATACGATTGTCAGAAGAGGAGCGTAAGTATCTTGCTGGTGTGTACACATGGGTGAGGTCAAATAGGTGTGCTGGACTAGAGTCCGTCATTGAAACATAGCACAGAGAACAAATGTTGTGTTTGATTCTGGATCGAATGGATAGCCAGTGTAGGGTACAGAGCAGCTTCTATGCCTCAGTTATTTTGTCTGTCTATCCATTCATGTGTCTTGTACATCACAAACTTTATTTTCCACTCCGTAACCAAAGGACTGCATTGATTGAAAACAAACTTAGTTGGTGTTTGAATGCCAGTAAAACTTAATTTTTCATCTTTTCATAAATAATTGACTGGGCTGTGACCTCCTCTGTGTTTGCCTTTGCATCACAAATTTGTTTCCACTCAGTATCTTTTGAGGAACTTAGTGGGTTAATTTGTTTCGTATAGATCAAGTTCCATTTTCACCTTTATTGATTTGGAGGACAAAATCTCAGAGTTAAAGAAAAAATACACAATATCTAGAGTTCTGTATCACCTATTTTGACAAAACGTTGTGGATGCAGGGATCACGCTGGGTTTTGCCAGTGTTGCCAGTTGTGATTGTTTTTCCTTATTGGCAACAAAATTTACCTCTTATGATTTTTTGGGTGACAACATTTTCGGATGTTAAAAATTGTTAATACAGCCTTGGATTTGGAGTGGCGAAATTCAAAGGCACCATGAATACATGCCAACCATTACGCTTTTGGCGTAATCATTGCGCTTTTTTCACTAAATTAGGCCTTATGCTTATCTGTGTTCGGATTATGCGTTTTCGGTATATACCCCTCCCAAAAAATTGAATAATTTGTTTGCTCATACAAGCACATGTGAATGTCTCTACTCCATTCGCATACAAGCGCCTTTGGACCCCTCTACTCCATTTGCATACAAGTGCTTTTTGACGCCACTACACCATTCTCATGGAAGCGCCTTTCGACACCTGCTGTAAACATCAGCCATTATGAGCACGGGGTTTCGTAGTGCCACCTTCAGGGAAAAACCCATTTTAGATACTAAATTGATTAATGTGAATGACCATTACGTCAGATCACATGGTTGCTGTTTATGCTCTGGTCGAAATCTGCTATTTAAAATAACTGGGTCCTATTCTCCACTCTCCAAAATGGAGGCCTTGGATTTCGTTCAGCACTTACTCGAGTTTTCATGATTACAATCACAACTATGAAAGCTTCAATAAATTATGTAAAGACTCTGATCTTGATGTAGGCAGCAATTAGTTCCTATAAATTATTAAATTCAGATGATTTTGTGATGTAGACGCAGACAAAGAACTTGTAAATTTTGAGTATGAGAAATGGCAGCTGACTTGACAGTGAACGAATTCTCTAAAGATTTTAAAGCACATTAAAAAAAAGTCTTCTGTGAAAAATAATTACACAGCTATAATGATTGGACTTTACTCTTACATACATAATAGATGTGTACCAAAAATGTAAAATGGTTAAAATTGCTGTTAAACATAATATACATTGCACTGCTTAACAGTTAACAGACAGACCTATGTATATGGAGTCGAATAGGTAATAGGTTTTTTATTTATAGTGCACTGCACTGGGTAACTTTGCTACATGTGTATCTAAGAGCTAAAAAGCCATACACTCTTTTTAGAGTCTGTGTAAGAGACTTTGACAACGAAAAGGGCAAAATTAGAGTGCTCTTCTTTCATTACCAGAATTAACAGTAGATTCCACTGGAGAAAACATTTTTTTATTTGCTTGATAATGCTTTGAATAAACATAACAGTGAGAGATTGTTAAGTATTGTTAACAAAAATAAAACTGAATTCAGATCCAGGCTCTGTAACCCAGCACTTAGTGCTCTACTACTGTGCATAGCAATCATAGTCTCAGCTGGTACAAAGTGTTTTGAAATGCAATATGAGAGTCTATTGCTTTTTAAAGCTCAGACTGTTATATACAAAAACTTGACACAGTAATTGATGTTAAAAGTCCAGAGGGATAAATAAATCATTTTGTACATATGCTCGTTGAATTTTTATCATGTTGTATATGTATTGTTCTTTTTCTGCTCAGATTACTCTTTTTGTCCACTTGGATTACACTTTTTCCTCGCCAAGGGTTGGCATGTATGCACCATGGCAGGAAGCCGCAAACTTGGATCTAAAATTGCACTGGAATCTACTGTTACATAAACAAATCCCTTGTTTATATTGACAAACCACCCTAACAAGGCATTGTTATATCATAAACTGCTTATACTGATGTCTGGCCTTGGTACTGTATGCCATAATATAACCAAAGTGTTCATGCTACCTGACTAGCTCCAATCAATCACCGCTGAAGGCAGGAACAGGAATGACTACAGTTGATGATGGCAATATTTTATTTTTTTGAAAGAAAACTCATTACCTTTGCAGCACTGATCATTCTGTATATATACTAAGCAAACAGAAATTTTTGTATACCTCAATCAATGTTTTACAATTATTTGATATTGCCACAGCGATAACAAATGGGCATTAGTTTGTCCTTCAGAGGGGGGCCTTTAGTGGTGCCTTCCATAACATGTGTATATTCATCAAAACAAGCTGAAAACCTTTGATCAGAGAAAGTCAGTAACATACTTGAATAAAAGCATTGTTTCATTTTTCATAGTAATTGGAACATATTTATTGTGCCATGCAAGTTTCCTGCTTGCAACAAAAAAGTGCATGCTTACAATCGCTACCAGTGGTGGTGTAAAACCCAAATTAAAGTTTCAATATTTTGAAACAATAGATATATGTCCGTCAAATTAAATTAAGGTGCGACATCTCGCAAGAATGTTTGTTAAACTTTTTAATTTGTTCTTTTGCTTTCATTTCTCTTTGAATAGCCTCACATCCTTGGTAGCCTCAGCATCATGGTAGTTGTCTCTTGCTGACCAAAATCTAGGCCAATTTAAGTCCATGTACATGTAGCGAATAAACAACTATACAGCCACATGCTACTCAGATAAAGAGTGAATTGTTTCATGAAACATGTTTGTTGACAGTGGAATATAAATCAAACGAGGACTACCATTTGTTTTACATATATATATATATATATATATATATATATATATATATATATATATATATATATATATATATATACATATATATATTGTTGTATTTTCTAATGAAATTTGACTGAAAAATGAATTTTCAAACATATGATCTAATACTCAGATTCATGGATTTTTCATAAACATGTACGTTATTTAACAGATTGTGGAATGTACTACACAAATGTAATTTCTAATATACATGCACATTTATGACTATTTGTCTTCATTCAGTTAAAATTTCCAAACTAGAATTTCTTTCTTTTTTCTCTGTAAATCCTAGTCACTTATGACAGGTCACCTAAAAAGTTCTTGTATGCGAAATTTCAATTATTTTCTGCCCTCTCACCCCTTATCTGCTTATGTCAATAATATTACCTTGGTCCTGAGTGTGTTGAAATAAACGGATAGTACTGTATTTTGAAAATTGGTGACAAAATATTGAGGTTGAAGATTTTTTTTGCGACAACTTTTTTAAAGCCAGCACCAACCCTGGGATGGCCTGCATTGAAGACAAGAAAGACATATTCTTGTTGGAAACAAAACGTCAGATGTCAGGGTGAGTGGATCTGAAAGAAGGAAATATTATTACCACATGTCTTAACTAAACTTTCTGAATGGTTTGCTTTGAGGCAAGGAAGATACCTATTGATTATGGGTTTAAAATTTCAAGGTCATAGCGAGTCCTGTGCCACAAGCTATAACCACGCATTCGAGACGAGAAAAGCACCCATTTGAGTCAGTAGGGCAAATGTCAATCGTAGAAACTAACAGAAGAAAAGTGAATGCAAAGTAGCTTCATATGCTGAGTTTATAATATACTATTCATGATACTCTTATTTGCACTTGGTCTAAAACATCTGCAAGACATAAAACTTGTATTGTGCTTGAGCTGTATACAAATACTCATCCCTTATTTTAAATGAATGTATTCATTGTTGCAACTCTGTGGTCTTGAATTATGTAACAGAAAAAGGCCAAGCTAAAATCAACAAATCATTTATTTCTCTTAAAGAGTGAAAATTTAAGACACATTATTGTGAATAAAATCCTAAATGTCCCATCATTAGTCCAGAAGTGTAAAATGTTCTGAATTAATTCCAATAGTCTTGAGTGTTTAGATGTATTAATAGTCCTGAATGTGTTGATGTACCAGTAGTCTTGAATGTATTGCTGTATCACAATAATACAATCCAGTATGTATTTGAATGTTTTTATTTGATAATCCCAAAGTGGGGTTTTTGTCCAAAAAGCCAATGAGCACTTTGTAATTCCAATGAATAATTTTAAATAATTCTTCTAGAATTATATCTGAACACAAATATAAACTATGCTCATAGATTCCCAAAGAATGATATGAAGCTGGAATGAATCTATTTACAAACACCCAGTTGACATGCAGTGCAATAGATTGATCAGGTAAAAAAACAAATTTCTTTTGGAAAATTCCAACATATTATCAACAAGTTCACTTCCAGAATATTCTGAGTTTGTCACAAAGTTAGGCCTTGAACTCAAATTTGAATAAATATATTGTTTAGAATCATGATAAAAATCAGGTAGGCATTAATTCTACAACACTCAGTTATGGACAGAAATTAAGTACATAGTATGGTCATATATAATACTGTTGCAGTTTTTCAGGCAGAAAAATAGTGATGTCTGTTTATGGCATACCATTACATTTTTAAAAAAATAATTTCTTTTTCAGAAATCAGAGTGTCTTTCTCAGCGCCAACTACTTGATCTACCAGACAAACCTAATTTTGAGGACAGTAAAAGAATGTCTCTGAAGATAGTATCATATACGGTGGATAATTATTGTGTAAAGTTACAAGCTGTTGTAAAAGACCTCGTATACCAGAACATTTATGCAAAATTAAGTGGACAATTTTCTGAACTTGTAGACTGGTACCAGGACATTTACACAAGATTAAGTGGACATGTTTCAGAGCTTGTAGTCTGATGACAATGTACTAATTGCAAAGAATCTTTCTATTATAGTTTCCTGTTTGTAGGAAGAAAAATTTAAAATTCAGTCATTACCAAATGCTTTTGTTTTTTGCTATTCAGTGGAACTATTTTTTATACTTACAAATGCCCAATATTTACAACTGTTTGAAATCATGCAATGGACATGAGAAGACCCTACTAATCTACACAGTACTATACATTTATGTTCAGGGACAGCGAACCAAGAATCAAGGATGGATTCAGTAGCTGTTTGATTTTATGCATTCAAAATGAATATAGTTGCTGATAAAAGAAAATTGCTAACTCAGCATTATTTTATGGCTTTACACTTGGTATTGTCAAAGTTGTTTTGAGCCGAGAGTAAACAAACCACTACCATGCTGCTTTATGAGTGAGGTAGACCATCCAGCCATTGATGCAACTGTATGCCAGTCTATTGTCATAACTTTATTGATGCATAATGTGAAACTGTATACCAGTCTGTTGGCATACTTTTTTTAATGCATAACGCAAATCTGTGTACTAGCCTATAGTGATACTTTTAAACATAGTGCGCAGGAATTGTCAGTGAGTGTTGTTTATAATTTGGGTAAAACAATTCAACTAATTTAAAGATCTGCTCTTCAGGTTTGAAATGGAACTTCTGATTATAGTAATTCTAGATTACCAGTAACATAATGGTTCCATGTTGAACTGTTAAACTGGAATTGGAAACAAATTATAACATGCCAACTCAATGAACTTTGAGTGACAGAACTATATGTATTTGCATATTGTATGTAAACAAATTGAATAAAATATAATAAAGAAATTTTTGCATGCATTCAGATTGTGCAAAAGAGTTTAAAGCATTTGGTCATCTGTCTGCTCCTTTCATCAGAATAGTCCACATTTAATAATGGCAGATTTGATAAACAGGTCAAGTTCTGGATGTTCCAGTCATTCTTAAAAGGATAGTACTTGACCTGTATGAGAACACTCACTCAGATGGAGGCATCTAATGAAACATATCCAGAATTAGCACTGGCCACTAAGTCATTTCAGTCACTGTCAACATTTTTATTACTGCTTTAGTGAATATGACTCAGTTTGTGTCATACATTTGCATATTTGTTCTTTTTAGCTTTGAGGGACATGTCACTGCCTTTAAGGATTGCAGATAAAAGATGATTTTTATTCAAAGCATGAAACTTCTGTTATTTAGTGTTATATAAGAGTGACACATAAAAGTCCCAGGGTGACCCAATGAATTCACAAGTAATGAAATGGCTTAATTAACTTAAAATATAATCTTTACAAAAAAGTTTGCCCGTGAAGATTTAGGTCCCAGAAGAAATTAATTTTGGTATGTTCTCCACTTAGTATGTTGGCCATCCATAAGTACACATAAGGATGAGCTGTTTCATATAGTTGGACCTTGGTTCATGTTATACGTTCGTATTATACATGTAATTTCAATGAAAGATAAGTGTAATATAGCAATAAACATTGATAGAACCATCATAATTATGAATGAATTAACCATTATTGTTGAGACAGATTTCCATGTAAAAGTGTTTAATTTATCCAGTGACTGGCAAGAGCAAGATATATATATATATATATATATATATATATATATATAAACTTTCTAGTGGGAATAGCAGTGTCATCAACATCATTAAGAATTTTCATTAGATGCCCATTAAATCTTGTGTGGTGGATCAAGTGTTTCAGTTATTTTTCTGTATCAGAAGCCCAAACTGGAACTATTTGGGTGTTTCACTGATGTCCATGCATAGATAACCTTAGATGCATTGACTGGAACCTTGTATATCCATTTATTTATATATCCCAGTCTGTTTTGAATTCCATTCACACTTTATGACATAAATCTTTGATCGGGAATGTAATAAATACACAACTACTGAGCTGTGGAAATAACTTTTGTCTGATGTGAATATATCATGGCATGGTGTCTTCATTGTATCCCACAGACAGTTTCAAACTCGTTCATTCCAGCAACTCAAAACAAATGTTGTTTTGTGTACGTATTAGTGCAGGCTCAACACAGCATCACAAGGAACCATTGTGTATTAGAAAAAGTGGTTAAATGCATTAACATATCTACTTCTTTAATAAATCTGTATCCAGAATGTTATTGTTGTAAATATTTCTTCCAGATAGAAATTGTATTCTAGAAAATGATTACATACAAAACATGCAGTAGGAATGAAAAACAATATTATTTGATTTAAAAGTGACATTGTATATTTTGCAATAATTATGGCTATGAACTGTTTAATTGTTGGTATGAATTTTTCAAAATGTATATTAATAATAAAGTTCAATTTTTATATTTTAGTATTTTCTTTGCCACATATTTATTTCTTTATTTCCTGATCATGATTCACTAAGATATTTTAATAGGGTCAGTATGACACCCCGAGTATTTTTCAAAGAGTCCAAGAGGAAAAGTTGAAAATAGCAGATGTTAAGGTTAATTAAACAAAGCAGTATTTCAACCTTATGTTATCCGAAACTCAGTTTTAATAATTCTATGCATCTCATTGAAATTTTATTTCTTTTCAAACTGCACAAATGAAATGTGTCATTTAAAGTTAAATTGTGCATTTGTAAAGGTTGTTTTTGACACACATTGCATCTGTAGTATCATTACTGTATCCTCAAATATACATTTCACAAAGATTCACCAGTGCTTTTGCAAATTAAAAGTGTTGACATCTGCAGAGCAGGAGAAAATAATGAAATTTCCAGTTTCAGTATTTGAAATTTTTATTGAAAATGCCATATGAAAAAAGTATTGCCTTTGACAATTTCTCTAGAGCATTGGCATCAGAAATTCACAATATTTGTGTATCTTGAATTTGCGGAGTTGCCTTGGAAAATCCTTGAATTAACACATATATATATATCCTTTAAATGTCCATGTATCTTAAAATCTCCTTGAATTTATCAGAGGGAATACAGTAACTGAGTAAAAGTTATCCCCTTTTTAAAATTCATAATTTTCTATATATTTCACATTTTTTTTTTTTTTAAATAGCTTGATGAGATAAAAATTGGTGGATCAAAATCACACCACACCAGCTTCCAGATGGAGTAGCATCCCTTTGCTCTAGTGGAACAGTTTGTTTTTCTTCAACATTTGTTTCTAATTATTGCAACAATAAAGTAATACATAGAGAAAGTTATGTTTCCATAAGAAAAATTTGTTGTTGTAGTGTTTAATGCCATTTTTCAGAACACGATAGGCTATACATGGCATCCAGTATTAATGGTGGAGGAAGAACCCGGGAAAACCCCAGAAAGAACCACCGACCCATGAGAACCTACTGGCAAGCTTTCTCACATACCCACATTAGCTAAATCCGAGACTCGAACCCACACAGACAGAGGTGAGATGGCAGTAATCCATAACAGAGCGCTTTCATGACAACTTTTAAAAGCTTTTAAAAGGTACCTGAGATAAATCTCTGTGACTACAAACCATGATTTACTAAAATCATGAGTATCAATACTTGGGACACAAGTGAAGTTCCTTTCCTTTTTTAGCCAGTTAAAACAAGTATCAAAACATATTAGTGGTTACTGTTTGTATTAATCCACATACATGGTCTACCTAGGAGTCAAAAATCGGCTTGATCAGGTTATCATTTGTAACCAGATGTATCGCTTGATAGAAGGTAAACATCGGACAATCCAGATTGAACACAAATGTCAATTTGCCAGTATATTTTCAGGGTCATTTGCCCTGAAAAGTGCCATCCATATATAAACAAAAGTCACAATTTATACTTATTTCATCTTTACTCGCTTGATGTAGATGTGTGTAACTATCATTTTGATTAATGATTAGAAGATTTCAGTTTTCATTTTCATAACACGTGTCCTTTTTCTTGCTGTTCTCTCTGCATAATTTTTAATCACAATAAATGGAAACTTTGTACTTTGAATATTTGTTCTAGATACTTTACTTTTTGTGCAAAGCATGAAGGTATGTAAATTATTAGGGGTCCAGTATACTTCATTATGGTACAGGTAATTAAGACCAGCTTTGATAACAATTATCTTCTTTCATTGGCAAGGATGTAAATAGCATGGAATGATAGGCATCCTGCAGTGATTTGTATTCTAGTACATTTCATCCTCAAACATTTTTTTTGTTGTTGCATTGTTCACAGCATTGGTGTTTCAGCATCAGCTTTCACTCAGCCACACTGTATCCCAACCATTCTTTTTTCCTAGGTACTAGAACATTTTAGAGTGGATTATATTGTACATTTTGCTGGATTTATTTATGATTTTGCATTGGAAAGGGATTTTGATGCTGTACACACACTCATTCCTAAAATAATGTAGCATGAGGTAGAGATGCATCTTAACAAGTACTACACCCTTATTACAAATGAGGTCTTCATGTCTTATATCTTAGGTGCCACAAATTTGGCTCTGATTTTTAACAAGATAAGATTTTCAACCTTATTAAGGTCCATCAGTTTGTTTCACCAAAACATCCCAGTCCCACCACCACCACTTCCTTTCCAAGAAAATTACATGGATGATCCCAAATCTAATCTAAAATCATTAAACTTGTTGAAAATGAAGCAAAAGTAGGTCTCTTGAACCTATGGGTCATATTTTATTGACCTATTTTACATTTTGAAATGCTCTGGTGTCTTAGCAATGGGAGCTTCTACCTCATATGTGAGAGGTTGCAGGTTCAAACACTACCTTAGTCATACCGAAAGACTTACAAAAATAGTACCTGCAGCTGCCTCGCATGGTGCTCACCATTTAGAGGTTAAATTTAGGACAGGTCTTCCTGGTCTCAGAATAATTTGACTGGGTGGGATATGATGCTACATTTCTGCAGCATGATGCCCCACTGCTAGACATTACTATAAACCGTCACACTGCAGACATTGTAGTGATATGACTGGAAAATTGTTATAGCTACATTAAGAAACTTAAATCACACACACACTTAAATTTTGTTGGTAAAATTTATTCTGTACTTTAAAGCCAGAAAATTTCCTACACACATGGCTGACCAGGTCCCAGAACCAGAAGTCTAAGGGAAGTGGAATTTCTTAGGTGGTCTGGTCATCTTAAAAAATAAATTTTTATCCAATATGAAAAGTTGGACAACAGCAGTTTTATGGCTCATTCAAGGTGATGCCCTGAGGTGCTGAGTGGTGGAAGGCATTTGCCTTTATGGTATCACAGTACCAATTGTTTTTCCATATACCTCAATGCTAATGTTTTGTGAAATAAATATACTTTCTGTCCTACTTGGGCATGCATGTCACACACTGTCATATAGAACAATGCTAGATTGTCAATTTGACAATGACATAACCAGGTACTCCATTGCATTTAAGAGAGATAACTCTACTGGAACTAGACAGGGGTAAGAGTTATCTAGTCACAACAAGCACATTTTCAGCCATGTGTACCATATTTTAAAAAAAATCATAAAAAATACAACATATGATCTAGACAGAAATTAACACAAACTCACATGTTGCCAAGAGGCTCAACTTTCTTTTAAGCCAAACAGAAAGTACAACTCTTACATAATGCACCAATCACAGCTAGTGTTTTTCTTTAATTCTGAATGCAATGTTCCATACACCTTAAGCTCCGCCCACCTGGACTTGCGCAATTGGTACCGTTATACCTATAGCAAATCTTAATTTTTCCAATAATCTGTGAAATAGTTCGGGACTGTATAAGTAACAAATAGACTTAGTCTCACTTGTGAAAAACAATTTGATGAGGTACTAAGCTATGTGTTATATGAATGTGTATAGAAATCTCATTGAGCTGTTTGAACTATTGTTTTCATACTTTTGCTTCACCATCAAAATCATCTTTTGAAATAAAATGAATTCTTTCAACTATGAGTTGTATCTTATTCATATCAGCACTTATTGAACTTAACATAGGTGATGTGGGATAAATCACATTATGTCATATTATGTAATAACTAGGTCAAAGGTCAATGTACCAAATAGTATGTACCTGTCCTACTTCAAAATGTACAATTCACCTAAAAGAAAGGAATTTATATTTGTTTGGTAGGTGCAGAACTTAACATCAGAGACAGGTGGACATGACCCAATCTTATTATAAAGTATAAGCTTTGACCACTTTACACTATCTGCAGATACAAGAGGTCACTAACCACCAGTCCTCACACAAAGGTCCACCTACCCATCCTCTTTGTAACACAAATAGTAAGCTTTCCTCCTTTGTAATGTGAATAAAATTGTTTCAGTAAGCCAATCAGTCACCAAATATAGTAAATCGCAGCTTCTAAGTGGTTATGTTGGATTGGGGGGTGAAATTAGGGGAATAAAATACAGAAAAATGCCAAATATAAACACTAAGTATAGCACATCAAATGGAGTTAAAAACAGGAGGAAAGTGTTTATCTAAAAGGGAGAGGTAGCTTATGATAAAGGAATTAAATGAGGCAAAATCAGCAATGCGAAAAATGAGAAGTGAAAGTTTCATGACCTTACCTTGGACAAATATATGGGGCAGGACCCAACAGGTCCAAGGACAGCCCAAAGGCAACTGTGCTATAACATCCCTTACATGTACCCAAATTTCAAGAGAAGTTGTGTTCATTTCCATCTAATATAAAAGGGTGAATAATTTAGATAATATAGATACATATAAAGTATATTTCTTCTACATAAGAATTTAATAATAATTGGCATAAGATGGAGAGAAACTTATCTCAGATCCAAGCAGAACATACCTTATCAGTTTTTAAGCTTGTAAACTTTACTGTGAGAAATTATTAAATTGCTTCTACTTACATTTGCATCAAGATTGAGGGCTAATATAATACTTCACAAATCTTCTCTTTATTTTCATAACCAGTCACTGAAAATGTGAGATTTCCTTGAAATGTTAAGACTGGTGTAAGGGAGATAACTGAATGACATATATGAGGTGTGGTAACCTCTAATACATTATCCATGTAATTGTGGTAACCTCTAATACATTATCCATGTAATATAGATGAGTTCATCAACAACCTGTATTAACTTCATTGCAATTAAATTATCTCAAAATACATTACTGATAAAGTGAGAACCTAACATTTAGACTCCTATATTTAGTGAAGACCTCAAGAGTCATGTCATTTTAATTTCTAAGATGACGCAGCTCTTTCATATCACATAGTTCATATTTTCTACAATGCCGGCATGTAGAGTGCAGCCTTCCATAACCATGCAGATATCATCTCATGCCAATTTGCATTCTTGCGATGGGATGCAAAGTTTCAAGAACAGTGTGGATTTGAATGGAATGAATACACACTGTGTGACTAAAATGGTTATCATTCTGTAATGTTGGACCAAACATGGAAATTCCACAAGAGCAGCTTGACAGAAAGAAATAGGATTAATTGAAAGTCAATAGTAGATTATAATTGGGCTTATACAAATGCTGACTTAAGGAAACTGTTCTTGTTTGTTGGTATTCACTGCTTCTTCAACAAAAGGGAATGCAAGAGAACTGAACTAACTACATGAACAATTTCAAAGCAGGAGAATGTAAAAAAAAAAAAAAAGGACAATTAGAGCAGGACAATTCAAATCAAAATGGGAAGGAATTCCATATCCTTAATAAATTACCTAAAAATTACTCATGCCAGAATATCCCACATGGTACAAGTGATCTATGTACTTAGAGTGTTCTCTATCCTGGTTTATGGCATGCCTTACAAGAACAAGATAGCTGTTTTTGTACGCATGATTTTTCATCTTTTGCAGGTAAAATAGCCAATATTTGGCCAAAATCAACTATATTATGTTTACATAACTTATTTTATTGCATGCATTCCAATCTAGGAGGTAACAGCACATACATAAAGGCATCAGGTAACACAAGCCTATATCTATCATAGCTATAGTTATCAAAAGTCCCCATCCAAAGCCATCTTGTGCTATTTTCTTAAGATTTCATACATTTTATTCTTAAAGAACTTTCAATATTTGACCAAAACTGTTCAGCACACATTTGTTTTCCTACATCAAACTAGTATAGTTCATAAATGCCGCCCACATGTATGCGTTTCTATGGATACACTGTGAGGCTATTCTTTCCTTTAGGTATCACGGTACCAATTGTTTTTCCATATACCTCAATGCTAATGTTTTGTGAAATAAATATACTTTCTGTCCTACTTGGGCATGCATGTCACACACTGTCATATAGAACAATGCTAGGTTGTCAATTTGACAATGACATAACCAGGTACTCCATTGCATTTAAGAGAGATAACTCTACTGGAACTAGACAGGGGTAAGAGTTATCTAGTCACAACAAGCACATTTTCAGCCATGTGTACCATATTTTAAAAAAATCATAAAAAATACAACATATGATCTAGACAGAAATTAACACAAACTCACATGTTGCCAAGAGGCTCAACTTTCTTTTAAGCCAAACAGAAAGTACAACTCTTACATAATGCACCAATCACAGCTAGTGTTTTTCTTTAATTCTGAATGCAATGTTCCATACACCTTAAGCTCCGCCCACCTGGACTTGCGCAATTGGTACCATTATACCTTATAGATCAGTACATTGTACCTTTTCCCACATGGTTTC
The DNA here is from genome assembly GCA_028554795.2 of Sinohyriopsis cumingii. Classification (NCBI taxonomy): domain Eukaryota; kingdom Metazoa; phylum Mollusca; class Bivalvia; order Unionida; family Unionidae; genus Sinohyriopsis; species Sinohyriopsis cumingii. The sequence goes on from CM068828.1 coordinate 58,856,045, forward strand.
AAATCTCAGACTTGACCAATGTGGGTATGTGAGAAAGCTTGCCAGTAACTTTCCATGGGTCAATGGTTCTTCTTGGGAGTTTTCCCAGGTTCTTTCTCCTCCAGGTATACTGACATACAGCCTATTATGTGCTGAAAAATGGTGCTATGCCCAAAACAATAACAGCAACATGTTCATGGTTAGAATGTAAAAAAAAAGCTCTGATAAATTAATCACTTTAATAAATGGGCATGATGTCATTAGAATTCATCAGCAGGTACCTTGAGCACTTAAAAGAAGACCTGCCAACTTGCAAACAGGCCTTAAAGTCCTTAACAACAGCGTGACATGTTTGCAACTGATACTCTGTTGTGGACATATAAACATGACATTGTGGTAAAGACCACGTGAGTCATTTGCCCCCATCATATACTTCCTTTAGATGTTCCATTATTTTTTGCCAAAATCCTTATGATGTCCCTATATGGTCACCTGCTAATTTTTCTTACAAATCTTCTTACAGGAGAAGGATAAGAAGGCACAGACTGATGACCACATTGGTCACTTGCCCCCATCATAGACTTTGAAATTCTGTACAGAATGAAGAAGGTACCAAATGTATAAATCACACTTTGCATAATAAGGAGAAAATGGGCATTATTTGCAACCAATGGACTCGACGGTTATAGAATTATTAGGTGGCCTCTTGTCTGGAAATAAAGTACCATTATGTATGTATCAGACATTAAATAAAATTATGTGACTTTACAGAAAACACGTTAAAATTTGTTTTAGTGATACATAAAAGGCAGACATTGTGGATGTAATATTTATGGAAATTAACAAGTCTTGTGTGCAATGAAAGTACTTAAATATGAAATTAAAACAAAGTAAATCAAAGTAGCAGCTAGCAAGATTTTAAACTAAGTAACAGAAGAAGGTAACACCAAGTTGAGTAAAATCAATAGATAATTTATTTCTCAAAATTAGAAAGCGTAAATTTAAGAATGACTTAAAGTATTGTGAACTAAATTCCAAAATGATCCTTAAGGTCCTATCACAAGTCCAAAAGTACGGAATGATCCAAATGAATTCAAGTAGTCCTGAATGTTCCGATGTGCTACAATGATTTATCCAGAATGTCTTTGAATGAGTTCTCAATAATCAGAAAGTAGTTTTTAATACAGTCAATGAGCATTTTATTAACCCCAGTGAATGATTTAAATAATTCCTCTCAACTTGTATCTTAACACAACTTCAGACTTTGATCATTAATTCCCAAAGACTGGTATGAAACAGGAATGACGACTTTGTTTATAAAGGTCCTTTTTATACAAATTGTTAACTGACCTTGACACAACAAAATATCCTGGAAAACTTCTAATGGAGAAATTCACTAGTTTGTACAGAAGATTAGAGCTTGAACAAACATTTTTGTTAGCATCAAGTTAACAGTTACAATCATGGACAAAAGTTGGCTATGTAAACATGTTGTTTACAAATTATCATTATCTTAAGTAAAATGTACAATGATAGACAAAAGTTAAGTACACATTATAGATATACACATCAACTCTGTTTTCTATGTTACTCAAATATATGGACAGCTGAAAACATCAGCAGGACAAGTGATTTTTCAAAAGTCTTGGGACCCATTTTCACATGAGTATATGAAAAGGCATCCAATTTCAAGTTTGAAGGTGACATGGTGATTCGTATTCTCTGGAATAATGGTTCAAGTTTTCCAGTAGTGGTTGTATCTTCTATTTCAGTGAATGGATTTTCATTAAAATTTTTGTCTCATTTACAGTGCAAAAGCTGAGACAGCACTTATGATCTCTGTTTGCCTTTCCATCTGATCCACGTTGACTTGTGTATTTTGTATAATAGATCAATTGTGATGAAATGTAATGGGGTCAAATGACCAGTTTTACCCATATCAATTTGTTGAAATTTGTGGAAGTAGGCATGTTGCACTGTATTGCTTCATATCAGAGTTGGAAAAAAATAAACTTGATGGTGAATCAAAAGGACAAGATGATAGTTTTTAATGGTACAAAATTTTGTAGGAATGATTTTGAAGTATATTCTGTCACGGTCAATGTGACACATAACCATTAAGATTGATGTATGGGCTAAACTTAAAATAAATTGCTGACTGCAAGGGATAGGATCTGCTCTGTTTGGGGCATGGATTGAATTTTAGTTAGACTCGATTCAATAACGATCTGAAAGATGTGAATGTAGCATTAAGCATGGAAAGTGACAGGAATGAGACAAGCCAGAGAAAAAAATTTGAGAAATCTTGGGCCATTTGAAACTGGTTTTATTGAATGATATTTTCCAGAATAGTTATTAATAAAGGAAGACTAGAGTGGGTTATTCTGATATCAGTGGGAGTGTTAACAATTCTGGTGATTAGAGAAAGTAAGCCTGATTAGCTAAGCTAAATGAGGGCATGTCTGTTTGCAGATGGAATTCAAGGTTTTAAGTAATCGCCTTCATGATATTAGTCAATCTTGAGTTTTTCTGCCAAAAGGCTCAAAGATCAGGAAAAGTACTTTTGTCATTAAATAAATTGTCCAAGGGACAGGGGGTAAAAAAATTTATAGAGACCTGAAACCAAAGAAGAGACAGAGTGAATTCTCTGATGATAAGCAACTGAGTGCTCAGGAAGGCACAGAGGTTTTGCCTGAATTGCATACAATATGTGCATTGGCGTAAGTTTGTAATTATTTGCTGAATTACTCATTTTAAAGTCATGCTTCAATTTTCCTCTAGTTCAGAAGTTAAATGCTTACATGCATTTTGTCTCGAATATTGTATGACTCATGGATTATATGAATTTGTTTGAATGGCCTCGTTCAGATGTAATATAAATCATGTACTATAGGAATTTCATGAATTTCTTCTGATATAAATTGTGAGAAGTAACTTATCTATCATTTATGACTTAAATGATTTGTATCATGTATGCTGAGAATTGATTTGTATGTGTCTGGAAATGTACATCACTGAATCGCTATTAGGAAAGTAAGGTAGTAAAGACAAGGAGTGAGTTCCATTAATTCATTTGTGAAATTAAGTGGTAAATTCTTTTCAACTGAGAATCGAAGGTGTTAGCATTAGGAACGTGTATCAACTGACAGTTCAGCTAGTAATTTATAACCACAGAGGGATGTAATGGTTATCTAACAGGTCTAATTATGTCATGTGCCAGAGGAGATCAAGACATTAATTTATGATGGTATGGTTTGTATATCAGTATCTAATTTGGAATTGATCATATTAGCTTAGTCCTGTGGAATTGCGATGCGACAATATCTGACCTAAATTAGTGGGAATAGTGTTGATCCCAAGAGAAAAAAACTGACACTTATTTTGTTTGGATATTACATTTTTATTTGAAGGACAAACAGCTTCATGATGTACTGCACAGTGGAAATGTGCACAATCAACAACCAAGACAGTTAATAACCTGAAGAGATTGGAGAGAGAGAACGATGAACTACGGCAATGCCGACCTATCACTGACAGTGATTTGAAAAAGTCCAGAAGCAACCAGGTGATGCTGACATTTTGGGAATTTGAATTCAATGAGTTACTCGATTATATGATGAAATTTGTTTTATCAATGTTACAGAACGGTTAATTGAATTTCACATGAGTTTTTAACTCTGCTTCTAAGAGGACGTTCATACAAATGTCATATTGAATTTAATTTTGTTTATGTAATTGATTAAATTGTTATATTTTTCATATGGGGTTCGTGTTGTTCTATTTTAGATCTCAGCTCAGATCTCTGTTATTCCTTCCGTATCAGGGGACCGGAGTGGCCGATTGGTCTAAAGCGCTCTCCGTTACAGATCACTGCCATTTCACCTCTGTCTGCGTGGGTTTGAGTCTCGAATTCCGCCAATGTGGGTATGTGAGAAAGCTTGCCCGTAGCTTCTTGTGGGTCGGTGGTTCTTTCCGGGTTTTTCCCGGGTTCTTCCTCCACCATTAATACTGGCCGCCATGTATAGCCTATCATGTGCTGAAAAATGGTGTTAAACCCTACAACAACAACAACCATCCGTATCATGTTTTATTTTATTGCTTACTTGATCTGGGCAATAACACCATGGTCGATCACCTCCTATATAACATAAACCAAAACCCATAAGGAGGAAGGAATCTTTCACATCATCTCCCACTGCGTGATATAGGTGTTTGGTTTTGATAGGGAAATAAGGAGAATTAGAAGAAAATATGTAAGAAAAGAAACTGAACTGACTTTTGTTTTGTTCACTGCATCTCGGCTGTCAAAATCGTACTATATGAATGTTTTGAATACAATAATGAGTGTATCACTGTGATCTACATTTTGATGTTAGGACTGCTGCACACCAGCAAACATCATTTTTTTTTTTTTTTTTTTTTTTGGTACTGAGTGTGCAGACATTAATGGATTTTCGCAACAACAAAAAATACCATTGCTTGAGACCTAATGCCATGTCCAACGAGGTAGAAAACTGAATACCTGCACAATAGATGCAGTCAAGTATAGAACCATCTCCAAAAGCAGACAATTTTTACAACATTGTCATTTGTAAATGGGAGTTAATTTTAGTGGATTTTAGCTGAAATGACTCTACTAATCTAAATTTATACAGACTGTTTCAAAACCTAACCAGGAGCTAGCGTCACGTATTTATATTGTGTACTGTGTATAATCGCACGGACAAGATATGGTGGTTATTTTTGTATTGAGTATTATGTTCGCAAGATGTTTCCTGTTGCCAAAAACACGGGAGCATACACTGGAAAACAGTTACACGATTTTCACTGTCTTTAAACCAGTTACCTGCTTTGGCACGCTAAAGTCTCGATTCTGTATCTACACGAAGTTGTCGGTGGTTTTCTATTTCCGGTAACACGGTCTCGAATTCTGTCATGCTAAATATTTTAGCCTCGATAACTGTCGAGCAGACTATACTACCCGTACTAAGACAAATTGTGCTGCCGCGAGAAGTTTCGAATTCGTAAATGTAATCGTGTCGATAATGTTTTACCAGCACCGCCTTTGACACTGGTTAAAATCAATATGGTCCCGACAACAATTCCGAGTGGTATTGCTATTATGATTATCGTGGTTGCTACTCCCGCCACAACCAGATCAATGGTGGTTGCCATATCAATATCAAAAATACATTCTACAACCACACATCTCTTAGCTATTGTTCGGATCCAGTTATTTTTTAACTTCGGTATTTTTGAGGGTCTATCACAGTTCCACTGTTAATAATGTGATTATGAATAGCTATACACTCTCGCCTTCTTTGTTTTTAACACACACATGCACGTCTAACAATTTTTATTCATCTTTTTTCATGTACAACTTTCATACAATCATAGAAAATATATACTTCTTGAATAGTCCCCGACGAGTGTGCGTTATTGGGTCTTGGCATTACGTTCACATACAACCATAATGATTATGTCAAAACAATCTTTGGAAAAAAGCGTTCTTGTCTTGGGCCAATTGTTTTTAGAGGGATAAGTGCATATTTGTAAATTAACACTCGAGATTTTTCTCTTATTGGTTGAGTTAATTTTGGTGCTGTCATGTTGAACATCAATTGTTGTATAACACAATCATGCCTTCGTAATGCGTCCGATGTTGCATGAAAAATACTATGAATCCAACGCTGGTTCAAACAAGAAGTGATAGAGCTGCTATCTCTGGAACTTGTGTTCGGTGGTAAGCAAACGAAAGTTTACGTTGCGGAAATCCTTGGATCTAACTTAAGGTCGGCGGTGATACCGCTGCTGCGTTAACAAAACTAAGCGGGACACAGTGGAATAAATACCCAGGTGAAAAGCACATCTTCAAATACAATTATTGTGTTCCTGGAACAGGAATGGACATGCGACTTGATTTTAACAATCGACCGAAGCCTGGAAAAGAAAACAATACACCACGTCAATATTGCACATTACCAACACGGTTTCTCGTACAGGTATCAGCGAGTGATATGCGTGTGCGGTCAATCTGTTGCTATAGATCTCGTCCATTGCAAGATTACGATCAGCCTACACTCGTAGAATGAATCGCGGATGGATCATGAAACAGGCAAGAAAGTTAGATTCTCGTTGGAGGTTAAACTGAATATAACAGTCATAGATAAGAAAAGCGTATCTTCCAAACGGAATTTGTCCATATTATTCTTCAATCAGGGCGGTTACTGAAAAGGCATTGCTGCTGTTGAAAATTTAGTGAGCGAAGCGAAGGACAGTCACTAAGTTTCTCAAGCATGGTAGACCAAACAAACGTAGTGGCAAATTTACCTACCGGCACCAAAGAAGATATGCAGCGGATGGTATTGATGTTAAGAATGCGTTAAACATCATATTTGTTGCCACTAGGTACCAGGCAACGGAGATGATTACGTACAAAGATGAGAAAGTGTCGCAAATGTACCTTCTTGTATTTGCACACGTTCACCACTAACATGGCCGCGGCTGCTAAAAGTGAACCTGCTTGTTCATCTTTGACATATATCGCGATCAAACCATTGTGGAACGATTGTCCACATCAATACGCACACGAATTGCTAATGAATCGTAAAGAATGACTTTGCGAGTGAGTAACATGGCATAGCATGTTGAATAATGAAATTACACGCGCGATCGTGTTAAAACTCTATTGTGCAATTCGGAAGAATGCTGTAACTACTACCCACAAAATAGTTAGAAGGCGGGAGACGCTGTGCTACTGGCCCGGATTGATTTTCCGAGAGAGCTGACATGTTACTTTTTGGTGCAGTGTGAATGACGACCACGAGGAGCATCTGTGTGAGAGGAATTGCAAGTTACTCCCGGAGAAACAACAGAACAATCATCAGGTCTATTAGGAAATCGTAAGATGATTCATAATCGCGTGGTACCCGTGTAAGTAGTCATTCCATCGGGCAGAATCTATCACTTCTTGTCCAGTGGAGACAAATTCGTCTTGGTACAACGATATACACCCATGAGATGTTTCTTTGACTGGATGAGATTTTATGTAAGTGCGCATTCGCATTGCTTGCGGAGACAATCCACAGATATATCGTGCCAGAAATCTTTATGCATAATCACGCGTGGGACTCCTTTTGCCATTTTAATGTTTTTAGAGTCACAAACCATAACCGAAAACAGTTCCTTGTGATATTCGATTTTTTTTTCCCGAGCACTCATCCTTGAACTTACCAACTACTAGGGAAGGACAAGTAAGGTAAATTATACCGGGTTTCAGACATGGAACTACAGTAGTGAATGGGGGCACTTTACGGACAATGGGAATTAGCATTAAAAACACCCCTGGGTCAGTTTACGGACAATGGAAATTTAACATGGCGAAAAATCGTGGGTCAGATTACGGACAAGGGGAATTAACATGGCAATAAATCGTGGGTCACTCTACGGACAAGGGGAATTTAACATGGGATTTTTTTTAAAAAAGGGTAGGCAATGGAAAGGCTATCTCTTTTCGAGAAATATGGCTGGCCCTGAAAAGGGCCTTTGGGTTTATGTTAATATTAATATTAACATAGATGGCATCTCTCACATCTTCTTCTTCTTCTTAAACTCCTTCTAACTGCCGGTCCATACACAAGTACCCTCTTCAGACATCCTTGTCTTTCTATATAAACTCTCCTCATCCATAGACTTGTATCTGTCCTATCAACAACAGTCCACTTGGACCGGACATACATGAGCATGTCCGTCCTGAACATCATTGTTGACACAAGGGTTGAAGATTGAACGTCGGTCCACATCTTGAGGCTCCGAGAAACAGGTGAATCAATGCAGTGAACGGCGCTTATTTATAGGCAGAGGTAGGATTGAAACGGATTGAGTTCATTCACCAATCCGAACACGCGTTACAGAATTCAGTCAGCCCGCATCCAATCCGAAGAGAGTAGTCTGTGACGTCACGTAGTCTATATAGATTCGCTAGCGCTTGTGTGCAGTCAATCTATGCGACAGTGATTCAACATGACGGAAACTCAGAAAAAGATCCATTGGGGTGCACCAGCAGGGGAGACTGCCCAAGGGAACTCGGACTTACTTTCAGAAGAGGTGAATTGGGATTTTGTGGATTTTCTCTCCTCGCAAGAATTTGTTCCGGAACCTTCGTTACCTTCTTCATTACCGCAAGTGGAAAATTTTAGACAGAGACAGAAAGAAGAATTGGAGAAATTTATACAACGACAAAAGGAAGCGGAACAGGCTTTTCTCCTACAGCAACAGCAACAAGAAGAAGAGGTAAGAAAAAAACAACAGCAGCAACAGCAAGAAGAAGTAGCAGCAAAGAAACAAGAGGGTGAAAATCAAACGGTCACGGTACTGTTGGACATTTTAGCGGAGTTAAGAAGTCTGAAACAAATGTATCAGACTTCTTTATCACGACCGAAGAGAATACGACCTTCCCGAGCTAAACACGTCAACCCTGTGACTAAGCCTACCGTACCACCCTTAGTGATTTCAACCCAATCATCATCAACATTACGCAGTCCAGAAGTAGGCCTTGGCCGTGGCAAAGGCATAAGGCAGTTAAAGTTGATTGCTTAAACTCACCCTTTCACCATGAAGAAAAAAAGGCCCTTTTCAGGGCCACCCACATTTCTCGAAAAGAAATACAATTTCAATTTGCCAATAACTCAAAAAAAAAATAAACCCCACCCATTTTACCCTTATAGTACGTGTCTGTGTATGAGTGCGTGAGTGTACGTTCTTATTTTAAAATCACAACTCAAAGACACTTACCTTATATCATTCATTTATTCTTCTCTCCATTTTTTTACAATTCAATTCACAATTCACAACACATCACTTTAATAAAAAGTTCATTGACTTCTTCTTTCTCCTTGTTTAGTCTCTCTGTTTCTTTAATTTCTTCACTGTCTTTTCCTCATTTTCTTCCCTTCTTCTTTTCTTCTTCTCCTCTTTCTTTGCCTCTTGTAAATAGAATTGTATTTTTTCTTCCTCTAAAGAATCCCTCTCTTCTTCTGAAGAATCCCTCTTTTCTTCTGACTCCTCTTGTTTCTTTTTTGGGCAATCTGGAGACCAATGTCCTTTTTCTTGACAATAATAACAGGTATCTTGACTTTTGTCTTTTTTAGTCCCTGTTTTTGTTCTTTTTTGACGGTCTGGACACTCTGAAGACCAATGCCCTTTCTTCTGACAGATATAGCAAGTATCTTGACTTTTATCTCGAAAGGAAGGAGAGTAGTCTGTCGGCTGGTCTGAAGAGAATTTTCTAATGACCCCTCGCAAAGCTCTGACGAAACGTTCCATCTGGTTAGTCTCTTCCATCGTTGTGCTCGGCTTGAGAGTGAAATGAATAGTGAAAGGACAAGACACACACCCTTTTATATACGCTGGTCTGCTATGACTATAAAGTAGCTCATGGTGTTTGAACTTGAGTCATTTGACTTTTTGCTTTCAAGATGAAACGATCCCATTCATTCGAGAAGAAAGAAGAAAGTAAGAGGCAGAAACGTGATCTATCGCCTCGAACCAGGGCTGAAATCTTGGCACAAATTCATGCCAGTGATTTTGAAGAGGACATGAGTGAACCAGAATTTGAAACCTCTAAACGAAGTTCACCACCCTTAGTCAACCCTGAAAAATACTATTCTATTCGAGAGACGGAAAAGCGCTCCTCTAGAAAATTTAGAACCACGGCTTACAAATACACGGTGAAGTTTAAAGATTTCAAGTCCGAAGTACCGTTAGAGAAAGCAGAAGGGTTCATCACCGGAGTGTGGGATTCTCTGCTCACTGCACTTAAGCGACAATGTCAACCCAAAGAAGACGATCGCTTGAGACTTTCCATACAACACGACGGTTTAAAATCCCCTGTTTGGATCGAGTTTAGCACCCCTGCAGAATTGACTGCTTCCAAAGTCATGGACAAGATACAACACGTACAACAATCTAATGATCAGTTTGACATCACCGATGGTAAAGCCACACTGGACATGACCCACGTCTCTCCTCCTCAAGGGACAGGACGCAAAAAGATGTTATTGGTGGACGACCTTCGCAACACCAAAAAGAGTCTCGTCCGAATTGACAACCCTCATGACCAGATGTGCTTAGCCCGTGCCATCGTGGTGGGACGAACCTATGCCAACAAGAACGACACGGTAGAATGGAAAAGAACCTGGGACACTATTCAACGTTCCGACCGAGCCAAACAACGAAACGAAGCAGAACTCCTGTTACAACAAGCCGGACTGCCCAAAGACACACCCTGCGGCATTCCTGAGATGCAAAAATTGCAAGATGTCCTAGCTCCACGCTACACCTTAAAAGTGCACCCTCAAGAAATGCGCGGGCCTCTGTTGTTTCGAGGCCAACATTTTAAGGACGGAAAATACATTCACGTTTATCATCACGATGACCATTTCGATACGATTACCAGTATCACCGGATTCCTGGGATACAGTTATTACTGTGAGAAATGTGACCATGGTTATAATAATCGAGAGCAACACAAGCATTGTGGATCGAAATGCTCAGGATGTTTGGCCTCTTTACCCTGTCTGAGCGAAGAACCAGTGCCTTGTTCGACTTGTCTGCGCACGTTTGTTAGCCCTACTTGTTACCAACAACATCTGAAGACGCAAGGTTCACAGCAGAAATGTGCTTGTCAACTCCTGAGATTGTGCCCTACGTGTGGACAAGGCATACGTACCAATAGTACCAAGGCACACGTATGTTCAGGAAAAAAGAAATGTCACATTTGTCACCACATCGTGGACTTGGAACACCAATGTTACGTGCAAAAATACCAACCCCCACCAGAGAAAGAGGACAGTCACAAGAAGAAAGGCAATTTCATCTTTTTCGATTTCGAATGCATGCAAGAGACCGGCATTCACATTCCTAATTTCTGCGTGGCTCATCGAGCGTGCGAGAAGTGCATTCAAGAACCTATCTTCAGTCATTGCCCTCACTGCAGCAAGATTCCTGGAGGGCGTGAAAAAATCTTTCGGGGACCAAACACGTTAGCCGATTTTGCCCAATGGGTCTTAGACCCCATCGACAAGACGTGGAGCCAAGAGGACATCGAACTTTACGGAGATTGTCATCGTCATGCCACAGTGATGGCTCACAATTTCTCCGGATACGATGGACAGTTTCTTTTGAGGTACTATACGGAACATGGCACCGAACGTCCTAAAGTGACTTTGAACGGAGCCAAAATCATTTTCATGCAAGTGGGACAAGTACAGTTTAAAGATTCGATGAGCTATTTGGCCATGCCTTTGAGTCGAATGCCTAAAACGTTTGGAATGACAGAAATGGCTAAAGGGTACTTTCCACACTTTTTCAATACGGAAGCCAATCAACACGCCGTTCTACCCCATTTACCTGAGGCTCACTATTACGACCCCGACAACATGCGTACCGAACAACGAGAAGCTTTCTACGCTTGGTACCAGGCTCACGCCTCTGACCCTTTCGACTTTCAGGAAGAAATGTTAAAGTATTGTCGTTCCGACGTGGACATTTTACGGCGTTGCTGTGGAAAATTTCGAGAACTGTTCATGGAACACGGAGGGGTCGATCCTTTGAAAGAAGCTTGCACCATTGCCAAAGCGTGTTCCCTAGTGTATCGACAACGATTCATGCCTGAAAACACCGTGGCTGTCATCAGTCCTCAAACGACCCACTTTGTCAAACGTCAATACTCGGTCAAAGCCCTACGTTGGTTACATTACGTGTGCGACAAGGAAGACAAGTGGATTCAGCATGCCCGCAACGGAGGAGGCGAAAAGACCATCGGAACGTATTCGGTCGATGGTTGGGACTTAGAAAACCCCAAGATCGTGTACGAGTTTAACGGTTGCTTATTTCACGGATGTCCCGTCTGTTACCCTGACCGTGGCACTAAAAATCAGTTTTTGCAACGAACCATGGAAGACTTGTACCAGGACACTTGTCAGCGGCGCTTGAAGTTAGAACAGCAAGGATACCAAGTGGTGGAAATGTGGGAACACGAGTACGATCACCGTATGAAAACCGATCCCGAGTTTAAACGCCTCGTGGAAAGTTACCAGTTCATGGACCCGCTGAACCCGAGGGATAGTTTGTACGGAGGAAGGACCAATGCCACCTGTTTGCTGTACCAAGCCGACGAAGAGAAAGGAGAAGAAATCAAATACTTGGACGTGTGTTCGCTGTATCCCTACGTGTGCAAATATTGTCGCTTTCCTGTAGGGCACCCGCAATTGCTGACGGAACACATCGACCTGAAAAACATTCGACAATACGAAGGCTTGATCAAGTGCAAAGTTTTGCCTCCCACGAACCTCTACCATCCCGTCTTACCTCACCATTGTCAAGGCAAACTGATGTTTCCCTTGTGCCGTACTTGTGCCGAAACGTGCAACCAAGACCAACCTTGTCAGCACAGCCAGGAAGAACGGGCCTTGACGGGAACCTGGGTCAGCGTAGAATTGTTCAAAGCTCTGGACATGGGATACCAACTGTTAGAAGTGTACGAAATTTGTCACTTTCCCAAGACACAACAATACCGCAAGGGTGACCCTACTCAGAAAGGCATTTTCGCCGACTACGTGGATGCCTTTTTGAAACTGAAACAAGAAGCCAGCGGCTATCCTTCCTGGTGTCACACTCCCGAACACCAAATACAATTCAAAGAGAAATACTATGAACAAGAAGGCATCTCTTTGGACCACATCGAGAAAAACGAAGGCAGGCGATCGTTTGCCAAAGTGATGTTAAATTGCTTGTGGGGTAAAATGGCACAACGACCGTGTTTACCCAAGACGGAATATTTGACAGAACCTTCCCGCTACTTCCAGATGATTCACGACAAAACCAAATACATGAAACACGTGGACGTCGTTCGAGAGAATTTGATCTTGGTCAATTACGAAGAAGATCTGGACTTTGTACAAGACGACCCTTTTGGAAATGTCATCATTGCGGCTTACGTGACAGCCCATGCTCGCTTAAAATTGTACGAAGCTTTAGAACTGTTAGGGGAACGCGTCCTGTACTTTGACACGGACAGTTGCATTTACATCCATCACCCGATTCAACATCACCCTGACATCGAAGGAGACCGTTTAGGAGCCTGGACAGACGAGCATCCCGACGACAAGATTCTAAGTTTCGTCAGTGGCGGTCCCAAAAATTACGGCTACGAATACCGTGGCAAACAAGGAGAAGTGCACACTACGTGCAAAGTGAAAGGACTGACTCTGCATTATCGTACCAGTCGTGTGGTCAACTTTGGGGTATTGAAAGAAGCCTTGCAATCGGGAGAGGATGGAAACTTTAAAGTGACCACCTATCAACCGAACAAGATTGTACGTTTACCCACTCACCACATCGTCAGTCGACCCTTGGAAAAAGTCTATCAAATTGTATACCAGAAGCGAGTTCGACTTCCCAATCATTTCACCTTACCGTACGGTCACGTCGGTATTGGTCTGTATATAAAAAAGGAACCCTAGGCAAGATCGATAGTTCATTGTGACTACCAAGACCGAGCGAACAAGATGAATACTTTGAAAGAGGCATCGTTCCAGTTTGGGGATTGTAAAAAAGTTGTATCTTCCTCTAGTGTGACTAATATTGGATGGATAAGACCCATGCATTGCGACGGAAAATGTCCGGAAGGAAACTGCGATTGTCCATGTGGTTACCATTGTAATTGCGTAACGGAGTTTGCAGACGAGTGCGATTGTGAGCCTTGCGATGGATACGATGCTGTACCTTGTGACCTGAGCGATGCCGTAAAGCATCATGGGAACTTTAGTGCCCCTACCCCTATCATGGAAAGTGATGCTGTGCGTGTCAAACCTGTGGGATGCGAAAGCGATGCTGTTCGTCCTCTTGGACATTTTACTGGGTTTCGTTTTAAAGGGGAATGTTCACCTTCACGTCTACCCCCCTACGGATGTCATCCAGCCCTGAGCAAACTCCTACCCATGTCACTCAACCCTCATCAAAACGAACCTGTGAAAGACGAATATTCGTTCCCTGTGCGTTTGTCGGAATACTGCGACTTTGAAAATCGTCTTCAATCGTTCAAAGGAAAATGGCCTAAGTATCTGGGAGGACCGACCCCCGAAGAATTAGCCAGAGCCGGATTTTTCTACTTGGGCGAAGGAGATAAAGTCAAGTGCTTCAGTTGCGGTGTGTCACTTCACCACTGGGAACCGCAAGATTCGGCCTACGTAGAACATGCTCGATGGTCACCGAATTGTCATTACTTACCCTTAGTGGGACCGAGACATTGAAGTAACTTCTTACCATAATAATCTGTTCATGGATACTTTACAAGAGAACATTTGTGCTTTGCCCGTGGAGTTGAGAGAACGCATTTATCGAGAACTGGTCAAAATACAAGTGAAACGTAAAGAACAATTGCATCCGTTACGTCACCGGTGTTTGAACCACTGGTACCTGAAGGCTATACAAGGATTGATTCAATTGAAAGTGTTCCATCGGACAGACATTGATCAACGATCCTCTAGTTTTCAAAAGGATTGGTTTGTTATGGACGATTCTACCTACATCATTGTAAACGTACTGCATCGAATTCCAGAGGAAGAGTTAACGAATTACCAACATCTTTCACGCAATGTCAACTTAGTGAAAGAGGAAACTTCTGAACGAATTGTAATGTGTAGATTAGTGACTCAACGATTTAAATTCGACACTGAAGTGAAACCATGTTTGTGCAAAGAGTACATTTATTGTGTCAGACCAAAGAGGATTTAGTATGACCTATTCATGGATACTTTACAAGAGAACATTCGTGCTTTGCCTGTGGAGTTGAGAGAACGCATTTACCGAGAGCTGGTCAAAATACAAGTGAAACGTAAAGAACAATTGCATCCGTTACGTCACCAGATCTTTAACCACTGGTACCTGAAGGGTATAAGAGAACTGATTCGTCAGAAATTGTTTCAGTGGTCAGACCTTGTTCAATACTTCCAGGCCCCCGATGATTCACGTGTTGATCATTTTGGTTACTTCGAGATTCACCTAGAGCAACCCATTGAGGAAGACGAGGTAAAGGATTACCAACATATTTTACGTGGAATCTACTTAGCGGAAGAGGAAACTTCTAATCGAACTCTGACGTTTCGGTTACAGTATGCAAGATTTACATTACCCACTGGAAAACGAAGATCACTGGCTAGAAAGTACGTGTATTCTTTTCGAAACAAAGAGACTATAAAAACAGGCAGCTATGCCACGACTTATGTCGTATGTAATCCAACAGATTCCGTGGAAGGAACTCAATGACCATATTCAAACCGTGGATCATTACCATCGATTATTGCAAGAACTGTATCCATTCAATTTGGGACGACAAGTGGTGTGTGTCTTAGTGACTTGTTTTCTGGGATTTCGTTTACCAGCCGATTCTTTGTGGACTCTTTACGATCAGTACTTACCACCTCCATGGCCTTAAATGGTCACGAAAAACTCCTTTTGCTCAAAGCCTTGCGGTTTCATCTGGATACTTCTCGACCTCAACAGGAAAAAAAGATTCGTCAACTTTTAGCTACCCAAGACGTGTATGACGATGTGTGTGTAGCTTGTGACTTACACCCTCATTGGACAGATGTTCGTGACTGGAAAAAGGGGGGTTTTGAGGTTTGGACCCAAGAAGTGGCCCAGTATGCACAAGAGTTGTTCAAGGAAAAAAGTTACTTTTCAACCTGTGTTAGTGACGGTGCCAGAAGAACCCGTCACCGAGAACAACCACTCGCTTCAGGACAGGACTGTCATGGACATTCCTGAAAGGTCATTCCGGGAGGACACTTGTGTGACAATACCTCATGTAGAGACTGTAAGAACATTACACACTGTCCCTAGGACATCTTGGTTACCCAAAACATGTTGTACAGACACTTGTTTATATTCCACTTTGATCGCTTTGCTGTGTTTTATATTCCTGTACATCACTATTTGGGTTGTATGTATTTTTGTCTTTCGTGTTCATATTTGAAACATTCAATAAACGTGTTCTGAAAAAGTATATAAACTCTTGTCTTGTTTGTTTTTCGTGTCACAAGTGACATTTCTCATACCATGGCTACCTCTGCTGTCTCTGCTCCCTCTTCCTCTACTGTCAAAGTCATCGACGAACACTTAGATCGTGCCAGTTGGGAGGCTTTGTATCTTCGCCATCCCTTTAACATGCTCATTGCTGGACCTAGCGGTTCGGGCAAAACCGAATTCGTCAAACGTTTGATCGAGCATAAACATCATTTGATCGATCGGACCCCTCAACGGATCGTGTGGTGTTACAAAGAGTGGCAATCGGCGTACAGCCTTTTGCGAGAAAGTCAAGGCGATTCCATCGTGTTTGTGGAAGGCATTCCTAAAGAAGACGACGGCATCGTCTCTGACTCCCGTCTAACCCATTTGGTCATTTTCGACGACATGTTAGAAGAAGACGAAGAAGAAATTAAATTGTGGTTCACGCGTAAAGGGCATCACCGTAATGCCAGTGTCGTTTACATCACCCAAAATTTGTTTCAACAAAGTAAAGCCCATCGTACCATCAGTCTCAATGCGCATTACGTGGTCTTGTTTAAAAGCCCTCGAGATAAATCGCAAGTGCAAGTCTTAGCCAAACAGTTAGGAACGCCTTGGCTGACTCAGGCGTAGGACGATGCCACTCAAACGCCACACGCCTATTTACTCGTCGATTTGAAACCTACCACTCCCGAGGATTTGCGATTTCGTACCCACTTGTTTCACCACTGGTGCCAAGACGGAGGGCCTGTCCTGTACACGTCTCCGTCCTCGACTTCATTTCACTCCCCATCAAAAAATCTATAAAAACCTCAGACCCTTTTTCGTCTGTCTCACACTCAGTGCGAACATGACGTCCCTTCAGTCGCATCTTCCCGTCAAATTGATTCGTGCCTTGTATGGCATCAGTCGAGAAAAAGATCCACAAACACGAGCTCGTGTCTTAGAAGCTAGTCTCAAAGAAGTCTTACGATGGTTCACGGTGACGGCACGTCAAATACTCCAAGGAATCATTCAGATTCCTCATCAAACCCAACGCTTTTTCGATCGAAACAAAGTCGCTTTGGTCCAACTGGCCGATCCCCGCATCGACACTCAAACCAAAAAACAAATCATTTTGAAACCTGGAGGGAGCGGTACTTTAGGAGGGGTCATCATTCGCTCACTCTTAAGATGGGATCCTAATGCCCCCAAAGTTATCCCCAAGACAAAAGTTCAACGAAGCCCCAAGAAGAAAAAGACCAGGTCCCCAAATAGAAGAACTTCTCCAGTGGCGGGACCCTCCTCTTACCAGACACCACCCCGAAAAAAGAAAAGAAGCCCCCAGAAAAAGAAACAGAGAAAAAGTCCTCAGAAAAAGAAAAGTCCACAGAAGAAAACTAGTCGCAAGAGAGGCACTGCAGCCAGGACGCAGCCTTACACTCGCAAACCACGACCTGCCACAGCGTCTCCGACAGCCTCACGTTTGTCCACTTCTCCGTTGATGTCACCAGGAACTGAAGAGTACTTGGAGACGTTGATTACACCAAGAACTTCTCCGTTGATGACCCCCAAAAGAACTTCCCCAGTGGCAGGACCTTCCAATTTAGCGGCAGTGGCTGCTGCTCACAAAGTACCTTCTCCCAAAATCAAAGTCCATGAAAGATCGGGCATGTTACAAAGTTTACTGGATTTGTCCAAGCAAGAACTGGCTCGATTTAGTCCGTTACGTACCCCTGCACGACGTGTCATGCCTGTCCTCAAACTGATACGACGTCAAGACAATCAGTGGCGACGCGTTCCAGTATAAAAAAGGCCTGTGACCGAGTAGGATATCAGTGTTTTTTGGTGCTCCTGAAGACTCAAAGATGTCACCCTCCAGAAAACCCCAAGGAAAGAAAAGGAAAGGACTGCCACCACGTTTAGCCAAACATGGGGACATGTTATCTGTCCTGTCCAAAGCTTCTCCACCCCTACGAAAAAAACTCATTCAAACGGCCTCCAAAGAGGTCATCGATACCGTGTGCGAATGTTGTTTGAACGTTTTGAAAGGCACGATCCCTTTGTCCAAACACCAGAAACAATGCTTAAGCAAACATCGTCACGTTCTTCGCCAAATGGTTCGAAAGAAAATTCCCATTCGTCAAAAAAAGAAGATGTTAGTGCAACGTGGAGGCATTTTGCCCCTCTTGTTAGGCCCCATACTGAAAGGAGTCTTGGGAACCATGTTGGGAGGACTAGTGGGAGCAAGATAAAAAGGCCCTCGAAAGTCCCAAGATCTCAGAATTCACCCCTGACAACCCCATGGAAGGACGAAAACTAGCTTTAGTGCCTTACAAACGATGGATGGAATACCATCGGTGGCAAGAACAACGCACCCCGCATTTACCTCCCAATCCCAATTTGAGCGAGATGTCCCAGTTACAACACGAATTGCAGTCCTTGATGGATCGCCAAGATTTGTCCGAAACAGAAAAATCGCAAAAGTACGGTCAACTCTTGCAACGACTGCAACTCTTTCACCAGAAAGCTTTAGACGAAACAGCTCTACCCACTTTGAAAGTTTTTAAGACCTTGATGAAAAGTCCAGCACCATCACCAGTACCAGTACCAGTACCGGTACCAGTGGTCAAGAAAGAAAAAGGAAAAGAAGAAGAAGAAGAAGGGTTTCAAACTCCACCAGAAAAAGTACGCAAGTTAACAACACCACCTACCTCCAGAATTGGATGGATTAAAAAGATGATGGCCACCCCTTCTTCATCACAAGAGAAAAAGAAAGTGAAGACAGAAGTGAAACAAGAACCGATATCCCCTGCTCAGACATCCTCCTCTTCGACACCTATTGCCGGTCGCACACGCAAAGCCTTGCAATCCAAGAAAATACCCCAAGAGAAAAAGAGTAGCCTCTTCCAAGAGTGGGTGCCTTATTAACACACAAACACAAAAAAAATGGAAAAAGTCTTAGCCAGCATTTACTACGATCCCTCGCATCCTGCAGGTTACGCAGGAGTTCAAAAATTGTATCGTTCTGCCAAAACTCGACTGAAAAGTCTCCGTTTACCTCAAGTGCAACGATGGTTACAAGAACAAGCTACCTACACTTTACACAAACCCATTCGACGTAAGTTTGCCAGAAGTCGCACCCGAGTGGAAGGCATCGATCATCAATGGCAAGCCGATTTAGCCGATGTCTCTCATTTGGCCAGCTACAATCGCGGCTACAAATATTTGTTTTGTGTCATCGACGTCTTTTCCAAATTTGCCTGGGTCGTGCCCTTGACTTCCAAATCCAGCAGCGAGTTAGTGCGAGCCCTGCAACGAGTGTTGAAACAAAGCGGTCGTCACCCTCTTCGATGGCAAACGGACAAAGGCACCGAATTTCTGAACCAAGCTTTCCAAAAAGAATTAAAGAAACGTGACATTCATTTTTTTACCACCGAGAATCCCGAAACCAAAGCCAGCATCGTGGAACGTTTTCAACGCACTTTGAAAGAACGCATGTGGAAATATTTTACGCATCACCACACTCTGAAGTGCATCGACATCTTACCGCACCTGGTGCAAGCGTACAACCAATCTTACCATCGAAGCATCGGACGTGCCCCGCAAGACGTGACTCCCGACAACGAAGTGCTGGTGTTTGAGCGCCTGTTTGGTACGTCCCCGACGAGGGCTGTCCCCAAGAAAAGTGGAGAGTTGACCGAAGGAGATTGGGTGCGCATTGGCAAAACCAAACGCACTTTCGACAAAGGTTACTTACCTAACTGGACGACCGAATTGTTTCGCGTCACTGGACGAGTGCATGGCCGTCATCCTGCCGTCTATAAATTGGAAGACATGAACGGAGAAGTGCTCAAAGGAACGTTTTATTTGCCCGAGTTACAACGTGTGACCAAAAAAGAAGACGACGTGTACGACATCGAAAGCATTCTCGAACGCAGAACCCGTAAAGTGGGCAAACGACGTGTCAAAGAAGTCAAAGTACGTTGGAAAGGATATCCACCCAGTTTCGATTCTTGGATCGACGCTTCGCAAGTCATCGACTATAAAAAGAAGAAGTGACCATCATGCCCTTTCACACATCAGACGCAGCTACGTCGACCACTCCTTCTTCCCCTAGTTCTTCTGTGCAAGATTTACAAAAACAACCCTTGTGGGTGTGGTGTGGAGAACGTGTGCCTAAAACGCAAATCGTCTTTTTCTGCCAAATCTTCGTGGTGTATTGTGTCATCGGGGCAGCCATTGCCAATTTGAGTTTGCAACAAGGAGACAAACAATTGTGGACCATTTTATTGAGCAGTTGCATCGGTTACCTGCTTCCCAATCCCTCCCTGAAATTCTCCTCGAACGGGAACCCCGGGAACCTTGTGTCCAGTGCCAGTGTCAGTCACAACCACAACCAGAACCCCATTTTGGGTGGAGACACGCCTCTGACGTCCAGTAATATCCCCTCGGACAGCCACAGAACTCTAGAATTATGAGTCACGAAAACCAATTTTACTTGACCTTACCCAGTGACAGTTCCATGGAGGTGTTTCCCAATAACACGTTGTGCTGTTACACGGCCAAATTACCTCAAGCCATCCCCTTAGACCACGAAGCCCATTGGGAAGTGGCTTTAGTGGAAATGATTCACCCGACCCAAGTCCTCAATGTCCTTCCCAATCAAAATAAATTTGATGTGGAAGTTCATGACGAGCAAATGCAACAGTGGATGGATACCCATAGCAAATATGACAAGAAAACCCGTACACCAAATCTAAAGTGGACCACCTATCACTTGTTCATTCCCCCAGGCTATTATTTTAGTGGTCAACATTTGGTCAACACAATAGCCACCAGGTTTAATGGTGTGTTTCTGAAAGCTTTAGAGCATGTCAAAAAAAGTGTCACCCTGGAGTACCACAAAACAGCTCGTCGCTTCCTGATAAAATTTCCTGAGGGGCCCAAAATCATGTCTTTCTTATTTTGTCCTGAATTGTTTGACATGTTGGGCGGTGACATGGAGCTGAGGAAGAAAGTAGAACAACAAAAAGGCGAATTACTAGTCATTTCTGACAACGATTCTTTTGCCAAGTATTTTCGTACCCCGGTAGAACTGAACCAAGGACTGAATTTGATGTTCGTGTACTCCGATGTGGTGGAGTACAACGTGGTGGGACACACCTCTGTGCCGTTACTGCGTGTCATTCCTTTCAAAGTGGATTCTGCCGCAAACGCTGACGAGGAAGGTGGAAACACTTACCACGTCCACCGCGAATTTGTCCATCCTCACTATTTACCCGTCAGCAAGTCGTATTTGGACACGGTCAACATTACTATAAAAGGAGATTTAGGACAAAATATTCCATTCACCAAAGGAAAAGTCACGGTGAAACTCCATTTTCGAAAACGGTTTTCTCACGACTCGTAAGTAAGTCATGTATCCAGTGTACCGAGGGGTTGCACGACAGCGAGGACACGGATTAGGAGACATGTTAAAATCGGCCTTTCGTTCGGTGGCCCCAGTCTTGAAACCGATGGTGACACGCGGATTGCACGCCTTGAAAGATGCGGCACTGACGCAAGGCAAAGAATTTCTCCAAAATGTCATCATCGACAAACAAAACCCTAAAGAAGCCTTCATGAGGGCTGGTAAAAATGTCTTGCTGCAAACGGGCAAAGACATTTTGGGCCGACGAGACACACCTATAAATGTTCTGCACGCTACCGAGTCAGGCATTCAGCAAGGACAAGGCAGAAAGAGACGACGAAGAAAACACCCTTTCACCAGACTTCAAGCGAGAAAGGCTAAGAAAAGAAGAACCGTTCGAGACTTAGACGTTTTCGATTATTGAGACACAGAGAAAAAAATGATGCACCGAGAGTCTTGCGCTTGTTCCAAGACGGAACTGGATCTGTTTGCCATGCCCCCCACCATGATGACGATGCAAGAATCTCAATGGGTGGAATTTCATCCCGTCTCCTCATTGACAGCCTCAGCTCCCATCGAGTTTGAAATCAAAGGACAGCCCGAAGATTACATCGATCTGAATAGCACTTACTTGTACTTGAAAGTCAAAGTTCTAGATAAGGATGATGGTGCAGTAGATGACACTGAGAATATAGCTCCCGTCAACAATTTCATGCATTCCTTGTTTAGTGGAGTGGACTTGTACTTGAATAACAAACTGGTCAGCAGCAGCATGGATACTTACCCTTACCGTGCCTACCTGGAAAATCTCTTGACGTACGGAATAGATGCCAAGGATACCCATCTCAATGCTTGTGTGCTGTGGGAACCTGACGAAGCGGGCAAGTTCGACCTTGTAGATGGAACCAATAGCGGCTTTGAGCAAAGAGAACTCAAAATCTTAGATAAGAAGAGTTTAGAACTGATGGATCGTTTGCATTTGGACATGTGGTTGCAAGAGAAATATTTGCTGAACGGAGTCAATGTCCGCTTGAGACTGAATCGTAGCAGTACCGCTTTCCATTTGTTGGCTGAGAATGCTAAGGTTCCTAAAAGCAAAATCGAAGAGGCCAAACTCTACGTACGACGCGTGGAAGTGTTACCTAAAGTAGGTAACGACATCAGTCAAACGTTGAGCAGAACGACCGCCAAGTATCCCATACGTCGCGTGGAAGTGAAAACCTTCACCATTCCCGTTGGACATC
This sequence comes from Sinohyriopsis cumingii, assembly GCA_028554795.2. Lineage (NCBI taxonomy): Eukaryota > Metazoa > Mollusca > Bivalvia > Unionida > Unionidae > Sinohyriopsis > Sinohyriopsis cumingii. The sequence goes on from CM068828.1 coordinate 58,878,728, forward strand.
ATTCCATGATCGAAGATCATCTGTTCCAAGGACAGTTACCCAAGCGTTTAATCCTTGGTATGGTCTCGAATTCAGCCTTCAACGGAACCTTCGAAGAAAATCCTTTCAACTTTCAACACTTCGACGTAAAGAAAATCGAAGTCAGTCGCGATGGCAAAACCTTGTGTACCCGACCTTTCGAACCTGACTTTGCCAACAAAAATTACTTGAGATCGTACTTGTCCCTGTACGAAGCCACCGGTCAGTTAGGAACCAATACCAGTCACGGCATTACGTACGACGATTATGCAGGAGGCTATGCTTTGTGGGCTTTCGATTTCACTCCAGACCAAGGCAGCGACGAAGGACATTTCCACCCTATAAAATCCGGCCAGATTCGTGTGGAACTTCAGTTTGCAAAGCCACTGGACAAGACAGTGAACGTCATCCTGTATGCAGAATTCGACAATACCATAGAAATCAACAGTTTGAGAGAAGTCATTCTAGATTACTAGAAACCATGGAAGACTGTTATCCCTCTTTACCTAGTGGAGAAACTTTGGACATGGAATGTGAGGAGACCCTGGAAGAAGAAGTAATCATGATGAAGTCGAGATGGCCAGAACAAGAAGCCCATTTAGTCTCCTGTTTTGCCAAACACTTGGTCGACAAAATAACGGAATTGATCAAGAAAAATTGTTATGGATGTCAAAACGATCATCCTAGTCAAATTCAACACGATAAATGCCTAATGTTAAGTCAAGAAGAAAAATTGGACGAGTATCTGGACGAAGCTTGGAGTCTCATCTCGGACAAAGACGTGTTGCACCAGTGGTATAAAGACTTGCGTGAACATTCTTGTCCACCATTAACCACTCAAGAGATCCATCGTATCGAAGCTCTCCTGAATCAGAGTGAGGAAACAGAACGAATAACCGTTTATTCGTCAGACATTTTCAAGCAAAAAGTCAGGATCGAATTGACGACTTATTATTACCTGTGAAGAAGAAGAAAAAAAACACACAAAACAATGGATACCTGGGAACTTTATTACCTTTTGAACCACAGTTCGTATACGGCTTCTTGGAATCCTGTCGTCTGTGCTAAAGATGAACTCCCTCATCGCAAACCTAAAGACCATCAAGCTTACGTGATCAACACGGACGACAGTCATCTCCCAGGAACCCACTGGGTAGCCGTCTACTTTCCTCAAGAAGGATGTGTGGAATATTTCGATTCGTACGGATTGCCCCCTTTGGAAGACGATATCATCGACTTTATGAGAAGAAATGCTCAAACCACCCGATTCAATAACGTGAAATTACAAGGCACAGATTCCTTGGTGTGTGGACAGTACTGTGTGTATTTTCTGCATCATCGCAGCCTGGGCTATTCCTTAGAACATTTAGTGACTCATTTCGATCCTCGTTCTTCTGCTAGAAACGATGTGAAAGTAGATCGATGGTTTTGTGACCATTATGCTTATCTTTTGTCTCAAGCTAGGAAACGTAGTGTCCATCAATGGCCTAATGATTTCCAACAGTGGAAATCACAATTTCATTCACAACGTTGTCAGCCCTGTTCTAAGTAGATTGTAAATTGAGAAAAAAATGTTTGTGATTAGAAAAAAATGTTTGATGTTATAGTGTTGGATTATTGTTAAAAAATGTTAGAAATGTTGTTGTTTAGTGTTAAGTGATTTTTGAATAAAAAAATGTTGTGTTTAGAAAAAATGCCTTTGTCTTTTGTTTAGCTAGAAGAATGTTGGATTGATGCTCTTTCATTTCTTACTATCCCTCTCATGACACTCACTAAACGTTGCGGCTCGAAAACCGTGTGGGGGATGTTTTCCTTCACGTCCGCGCTTTGACTTTAAGAACCGGGTTGTTCCCAGTCTAACCATCCATTGTTGACTCATCCTCCTACGAAGATGTGCTCCAAACTAGCTAAACTCAACGAAGCCTACGTGAATTTGCATAGGGTCAGACACAGTCTGATACCGAAGCCAGAAGAAATAGAGAATGTGAGAATGTTAAAAATCACTGAAGACCTGATAGAAGAGCTCTTCAGAGAAGAAATGAACAGGGAAAAAGAAGAATGGACAGAGAAGTACAGACTTCAGAGACAGCAGCAACAGCAGCAACAGCAACAGCAGCAACAACCTGAAGCTGACAGAGGCTTTGTCGATTGCCGTATCGACACGAAAGAGTTCTTCTTCTCTTTTCGAAGAAGCAGACCTATCGCCAGAAAGTCTATCGTCAGAGGACATCGCATTCTTAGAAACTAAAAAGAATGCCATAGCAAAACAAAAAAACAGCCCTTTTCAGGGCTATCCAATACTCTAGAAAAGAAATAACCATCAATTTGCCAATGTGTGTAGGTAGAGTAGTGTGAAAATAAACACTAACTCTTGCTTTTAAAAATGTGAGGGTATGTGTTGGTGTGTTTGTGTTTGTAAGAGCTAAAGTAAGTTGGTGTGGATACTAGATTAAAATGATGTTTGTTTTTTGGTGTTTGAGGTGTATATTTGGAGTTAGATTGAATTGCTTTGAGTATGTGGATAGTCTATTGAAGTGATTTATAAAAAATTTTAAAATAGTGATGGGTAGCATAAAAATTGAGTGAGTGTTTCTTTTAGGTCCGCGCGTTGTTGTTTTTTGGTCATGATCTAGGTAAGATGAATTTTATGTTATTAGGGGGATGTTTTCCTTCACGTCCGCGCTTTCAGTATAAAGTGAAACTCGTTCGGCAGTCCAGCTACCCTTGTTGATTGATCAACACCAAAAAAAATGAACACGAGACTTGAGAAACTGTTGGAGCTTCATGTGCATCTGGAATATGCCAGGCGCATATTAAATGAACTGGCCGCGGAAGCCATTGTCGAGGAGGGAAGGATAAGAGAGGAGGAAAGAAGAAACAAAGAAGAGGAGGAGAGAAGATATAAAGAAGAAGAAGAAAGAAGATATAAAGAGGAAAGAAGAAACAAAGAAGAGGAGGAGGAAAAGGAGAGAAGAAAAAATTTCAAAATCCCAGAGAGCGAAAATTGGGATTCTGAAGCGACATATCCTGCCTCTGCTCTCTCCCCCCAAAAGGTAAAAAGTAACTGGGGGATAAGATGCGTATGTGGCGCCAGGCCTGGAAGGTGCCACCATTAACCAGGTGCCCATGAAGTTCCAAACAAAACAGCCCTTTTCAGGGCTACCCAATACTCTAGAAAAGAAATAACGATTTATTTGCCAATGTGTGTAGGTAGAGTAGTGTGAATATAAACACTAACTCTTTATTAATAGTGGAAGTGTATGTGTTTGTGTGTTTGTGTTTGTAAATGATGAAGTAAGTTTGTGTGAATAGTAGATTATGGGTTTCTTTATTGTTTCTTAGAGTATGTGGAGAGTATAGTTTGGGCTTGATTATATGAAATGAGAAAAGTGGGGATGTTTTCCTTCACGTCCGCGCGTTGTTGGGTCATGATCTAGGTAAGATCAATTTTATGTTTTTTAGGGGGATGTTTTCCATCACGTCCGCACTTTCAGTATAAAACTAACAGTGTTGGCCATTGGAGCTCATTCTACGGAATAAGCAAACAAGAAGATGCCAGCAGCTTCAGCTTTATACAACGATCTTATGGGAAGTTGGTATTGGATGGTAGATGGATTGAGTGTAGCAGAAAGGGTTGAACAGGAATGGAGGTATGAAGTGACAAAAGACTTCGTGTCAAGACAAGTAAACAGCCTGCACTTAGCCGTAAACATCGTGAAAGAAATGATAGAGGATGAGGAGAAGAGAATCAGAGGTTTAATTAACCCACCGTATGTCAAAGTGGGTAAGTTAAAAAAAGCAATAGATCATGTGACAAGTGCAAGGTGCTTTTTAGAAGAAGTTGTAGAATGGACAGATTGGTGTTTCGCAAAGTGGGGGTTAGAAAAACTTAAGAAAGCTGAAGAACTAATGAGGAATGTGCTGACCAAAGAGGTCAAGAAGATCAAAGAAAAGTGGTCCAATGAAAGAAAAGACGAAGAAAATAGAAGAAAAAAGGATGAATTCGAAAAACTGAACACAAACTGGATGAAAATCCAAGAGAAGTTCCGGGCCATGGGCCACCCGGACTGGTTGCCGGAAACAGAAAAGAAAAAGAAGAAAGGAATGATGGACAAATTAAGAAGATGTTGGAAAAAGTTAAGAAGATAAAAGAAGAAGAAGAAAAACCCAAAGGCCCTTTTCAGGGCCAGCCATATTTCTCGAAAAGAGATAGCCTTTCCATTGCCTACCCTTTTTTAAAAAAAATCCCATGTTAAATTCCCCTTGTCCGTAGAGTGACCCACGATTTATTGCCATGTTAATTCCCCTTGTCCGTAATCTGACCCACGATTTTTCGCCATGTTAAATTTCCATTGTCCGTAAACTGACCCAGGGGTGTTTTTAATGCTAATTCCCATTGTCCGTAAAGTGCCCCCATTCACTACTAACTACCCTGCCTGGTCGTTTTTTATTTTACCGGCCTGGGGTTCTCAACTACATTTTTGTCTGGTTTTACCACTCCCCTTTCTCATTCGCATTTTGGTCAACCATTAGAAAACGTTGTTTGTCTTTTTTTTTATTATTACCAACACACAGAAAGACGGTGATCGGAGGGGAACCCACCAGACAAGATCAAATTTTTATTTTAAAACTTCCCGGGTAGTTCAAATCCGACTGGGTCAGAGTGTCCAGGCCGGGTACCCGTCCACCCCTATCAACAACGTTTTGTTGGTATTACTGAACATCGAATGATCTTTTAAATAATCACTTGTGTCAAATCCATCTCTAAAAATGATTCAGTCATAACCGGACACACATCGTCGGTTTTGATATGGATTAACAGAAAATCTGTATCAGCGTACATCATCGTGATGTTGTCACCTTTTCGCGGTTCAACCATAATAAAACTCGTACATCAAGTACAAGTCTAACACAGACATGCCACCATAGATGGGCATTGTCAGCTTTGCTTTTCTTTGGCGGGGGGGGGGCTTTTTATTGTTTTGTTTTTTATTTTTACTGTGAACAGAAACGAGTGCGATGTCATATACCTCTCGTAACTAAAGCGCGGGGTCAGCAGCAAGCCAATGAAATTTATCTTGTTCACAATCTAAGAAAAAGTCGATACGAATTTGCTTTCGCAAATTCCCCAATCATCTTGTTAAAGTTTGGCATTATTCGTGAGTTTCAAGAAGTCCTTTTCAAACTAATTGTCGCCTTTTCCCCCAAATCAGTATTCATTTTGATGCATTTTTTGCGAAACATGAGAAGCCGATGGATTTGTTGTAAATGCATACCAAATCGCAGGTATAAAAGCAAATTACGCGCGTGCGCTATGAAGTCCAGAATTCTCAGTCCTCGAACAACCGGCAAATTTACGTTCAGATTCGTCCATAATTCCAAACTGATGCGGTAATAACAACCGCGAGGTACAACCAACACTTCCGCTGCCTGCGGATAATCATCGAGGGTGTGGAGAAACTCATTTGGGTATTCTAGGTTAACTTTAAAATATATTATAAAAAACAATAAAAAAAACAGATTTCGCTGTTATAATTGTACGCATATATATATATATATATATATATATATATATATATATATATATATATATATTTGTGTATCCACAGTTGTGGGCTTAGTCCACTAAACCTCGCCAGCATATTTGGGCTGCGTCATTCCCCAAGGATATAGGTTGTTGGGGTAAAAATAGATAATGATGTAACTGTTTAGGACAGCAGATCAAATCATCCACTTGCGGATTGATAGCCGTAGCGTATTTGTGGCTTGCCATCTGAAATCCCATCGCGGACATTACGTTGTACAAATATTTGCTGATCACTATCGGTGAGAAACATCAGCTAGACACTGGTTTTATATAACAGCGAGTCTTGGGCCATTTTCGGTGGCGAAAAGTAATGAGCAGGGTCGAATTTGTACTCACCCAAAGCTGTCACTAAACATTTCGAATACATTCGCGAAATCAACATATCTGCGCGCAAATACATATGTAATTTTAAAATGGGTTCGCCAGGTTTTGGTATAAAGGTCCTTGTTAAAATCTCATCTTCGGACAGTTTTTGTTTGCATAACACATGGAAGCAACGTCTGCATGGAAATGTTTTACCGTGGTGCTTCAAGTGCTGGTTAATAAACATAGAAAAATTCTTTATCCATATCTAGTGAGATCGCCACTTTGAACCATTCATGTCGCTTATCAACTGCGAACATCATCCTGGGTCCACCGATGTAAATGTTTGCTTTGTATATGCGGGGATTATTGAAGCATATAAAACCCTTTATCCCAAGCAAACATATTAACGGTGGTATCATTGGTTGATTTATTCAAGCGTTTTGAGTAAGGTTTTAGGAACCTGTGCAAGTTATTCTATGTTAACCAAACTGGAGTTCACTGAACTATTTATTGTCTGTTTTTTTTTTTTTTTTTTTTTTTGTTGACATACATGCTACATTTGGCTCTGAATTCAACTGTCTCTTTCTCTGTCTGTCTGTCTGTCTCTTAATTCAACTCTCTCTCTCTCTCTCTACGGTTCGTAAAATTTAAAAAATAATTAAATTATCAAAGGTACACAATGAAGATTTGAAAATTTAAGAGGAACATCCAGTATTAAAATCTAAAGGAATCGAATGTTCCGAATATATTTCTGATCGTCCATTGTACTGATCTGCCAACAGTCCTTTCGTATCGTAATGGCATTGTCCAAAATTCCTTTGAACAATTCACAGTAGTCCCAAAATAACAATTTTGTGCCATGAACACTTTGCAATTCCAACGAATAATCCAATCAAATGTCTCCTCTCAAATCACATATAAACATTAAATAAATCTACAGACTGATATTAACTCATGAATATATGAAATAACAATCCAAAATAGGAATCATTTGCCCTGTTCTCTCTTAATATACACCTCCAAGAGTCCTGTACGACAATATGTCGTAATATATTCCACGTCGCAGACCTTACTACTCAATACAACATTTCACAATCAGGACCGCGGACAGGATTTGTGGGCCCAATGAAAAATTCTCCAGCAGGCCCCTGTGAATTACATATTGTAATGGTGGTGGGCCCCATGACCGTTGCGGGAACCCAGAATTTTGTCCTAGTTGTCCTATCCTGTCCGCGGTCTTGCTCAAAATACCTATTCACGTGACCAGTACCCATCCATCTGACTTTAACTAGCCAACCATAAACAACTCCAGACTCGACAACATGATTATTATTAGAAACTTTACAATATCTGTTTATAGATCCTATGCAATCTACAATCACTCTTAGTATCTTAAAATATAAGCTATACCCGTGTACAAAACTATGTAATAGTTTCATTAGAAATCACTACAATATACAGTTATGAACAATATATATATATATATATATATATATATATATATATATATATATATATATATATATATATATATATATATATATATATATATATATACATGTATGTATGTATGATGACTGTTAGACATATTTTATCATTTAAACCCTCCTTCGAAATGTATTAAAAATTTGTTATTCTGTAAAATCAAGAAGAATTTTATTTTATTAGCACTTCCCTAAAATTACAAAAGGTTACAAAAGGCGACAATAACCGTTTATGAATCTGCAATTTTCACATTTTAATTCCATTAAGACAGAGAATCACGATGAATTCTCATATGAAAGTGGTTTACTTTGAATTTGTTCACTTTTGATTTTCTAGAATACTTGCGCCTCATCGTGCATCCTAGAGAGAGAGAGAGAGAGTATGCAGCGAAACTAATTTGTCAGAGATATGAATATTAATCGTATGGCTATTTCTTTAAATTTGTTATATATCTTGCATAGCCGACATTAAGACCGAAAAATGTATTTCCCTTTACGGCTACCAATCAATGGGAGTGGGGTGGTAACTTCTATACCGATCTTGCTTGAGAATTCGTCAATGCAGGAATTTTATTAAATTGTCAGCAAGCCTAAAATAATAACTTTTTGTTTTCATTTGATTGTATACATGTATCATGGGTAGCTACGGGTGTTTTGGCGCAGTATTGAGGTGTTTTGTGAGTAGTCTTGGGGTCTTTAATCGGACCGATATCTTTGATAATAGTATTCGGTATTCCCCTCGAGCATATCATTTAAAAATACTTATCCGGGATATAACTTAACACATGAAAAATGACTACTAACATAATACTCGTTGTTGAGTAGACGATTGAATGCGTCTTATTTCCAATAGAAGTTTCTTGGATAACCTGATGTATAACGGAGGGCGTTTTGGGTAGCGACTGTCAGTATTATTGATTAAAGCTACACAGATCGGAATGCTAAGCGGATCATTGAGGAAGGATGACTACAAATACTCTTAGAAGGTAAATATAGGGATAGAGAGTTCTGTTATTCGATTGTACTCATTTATAACGGAGGTTTAGGGCGAAAACACAAGTGGCTGACGAAAGCTACTGTAAATGTTGAAAAGAAAAATAGCCTAAAAAAAAAATTAAAAAAAATTATTTGAAGTGACAAAAGTTCCTCAGATTACTGACGTGGTCCGTTCTGACACTGGACCTGTCTAACATCATCAGCTTAAGTTGCATAAGAGACAAGGTAGGTAAATTCTAAGTATTCGCTCCAACACCCGAACATAGTCCTACAACGTTAGATGCCTCCTTGATATCTGTGATGTTTTGTTTTTTTTTTTAATTTTTTTTTTTAGATGATTTAAAATCACATTTATCAAGCGAGGCGTCTTGTCATTTTGGGGTACACCCGGTCCTCGATCTCAGGCTGATATGCTTGTCCAAGAAGGCACCCAGCGATAATCCAAAGTTTCTGTTTCGCCTGATATATTTTCCTTATCATTGAAACATCGTTGACATCTCTATGTTGAACTAAGCTGAAGTTGCAGACAAGAAACGTAAGAACTGCGCGAGTTTCGTCTGCTCCAACGAAGTTATGATAACCTACGATTTCTGGGATGTACTGAACTGCACAAAAATTGCTATTATAAGAGATTGCAATACACGCCATTTCGATTTTGACAATATAAAGTAAATAATGAGCCTGCTAAATTTAGTTTATTCAATTACTAAAAGATATAAGTAAAAACTTTTGATCCCCCTTTAATCAGACCCTCAAACCTGTGTTGATACTGATGGACCTGTTCATTAAAATGTGCAATTTTCTTGCTTGAATTCTTTATGGAACACCTTTACACACAGTTTACACACTGGTATTTTGTAACAGCCATATCTAGCATGAAATTCAACATGGTCACAGGACTTAGGCTTGTTTTTCTGCACATAGATTTATAAGTCACCAAACATAGGATTTGATATGGAAATTTTCTGTATATATAACCATAAGGACCCTTCAACTGATGATAGCTCAAGAGCCCAAGAAATGTCAGTGTCTAAAATGTACACAGTGTTATGTTGCAGACAGGTTTGTCTGCATCCTGTTCCTCTATTTTATGAATTGGTCATATCAGATCCCCAAATAGTCAGTGTCATCACAGATTTGGGGGTCTGATTTAACCACAAAAAGACAATCAGTACCAAAACAGATTTGGGGGTCTAATTTACAGGACTGCTATGTTAAGTGTGTCACAAAATTATTCTTCACTCAAGAGGTAGCAATATTTTTTACTGACAGACTTAAAATTAAGTGGATATTTGCAAATACATATGTAATTTTTTCATGGAACGAGATTCCAAGAGTGGATTCAAGTGAATGTAAATATAAACATACTTTGCATCTACCACTGTTCTCAAATTAATGAAGGTAGGTGTGTTAGATTTGCTGTAATGACAAATTTTAGGCAAGAATAACTTTTTTGAGTCTGGCAAAAGTTGCATGATTCTTATATTTTAGGGTCTTTAATTTCAGTTTGGTGCAGTGTTGAAAAGTCAATGATGGCTTGATGATTATAAAAATGTACTGATAATAAAATTAATCAGAGATTATGGCTGGCTGCCTTCTTGAACAGGAACACTAGTCTGAGATCCAGGGGCAGGTGTGAAAGGGAATGCATGGAATTTGGTTACCTTGTCTCTTGTATTGTATGATAGACAGGGTCCAGTGTCAAAATGGATCATAAGAGTGATTTGAGGAACTTTTGTTACTTGGTATGATTTTCTTTTCATTCAGGCTATTTATTTATTTTTTCAGTATCTAGCTTGCATCAGCCAGCTGTAGGGTTGATGATATTTATTGTTGAGGAAAAGTAAATAAAATGTACTGTCAAGGACCAGTTGTCACAGTGTACCTCTTGTCTTCATGGGGCTAATATCTTACAACCAGACACAAATTTGTGCTTATATATACCTTTAAAAGATCATTCTATGATGTAGTTTAAAGGTATGCACAATTAGTACACATTATTGTCCATTCACAATTGATGTAAATATCAATAATACAGAATTTGCTATCCCTAACTATCAAATATTTTGTCTTGATAGAGATATGGAAGTTTATTCAGAAGGTATACCCCAGCAACAGGACAGAGGTTTGTTTTATGGCTATAGAAAGTTTACCTCTTAGAGAATATTGTAAGACTAGAAAAAGCTGAAATTGTATGGTGTACTATTTTGCCGTCTCCACAATTATGTTCATTGAATTAGCATACAGACCAGAACATGACTAGTTGAATATAGTTAGCATAATTTTAGTCCATTTCATGTGTGATTGATAACATAATTCTTGTTGGTGACTTTAATTTCATGGACATAGAGTGGAACGGACAATTTATCAATTGCCACTTTTAAGTTGCTACCCCACTTCATCAATCCACAATTGAAATGTGTTAATACAACTAAAAATCAGCTGAATACAGTCATTCATTTGGCAAAATAAACAAGAAATATATGCACACAAGCTAAATTTGTAATGTGCCTTGTAATTAGGCAGGTAAACCAGGTAGATGTGCTTGTATTATGGTGATAATTACAATAGGTGAAGCAAAAAATGATCATTTGCCAGTATTGGAGAAAAATTGGGCTCCTTGAAATAATGAAAGTTGAACTGTTTTTTGCATGCTTTGGTGATTTAATGGCACTTTTAGACACATTAAGGCCCATCAGTACAGGTTTGGGGCAATTTTTTAAACACATTAAGGCCCATCAGTACAGGTTTGGGGCAATTTTTAAACACATCAAGGCTCATCAGTACAGGTTTGGGGCATTTTTTAAACGTATTAAGGTCCATCAGTACAGGTTTAGGGCATTTTGTAAACACATTAAAGCTCATCAGTACAGGTTTGGGGCATTTTTGTCAGACAGCAGTAACTATGAAAATCATTTGATAATTTGATTTTGTTTTCTTTGTCAGATCTTAACCAGATTTGTTAAGTTTCATCTTGAAATCAAAGTGCTTTCCTTATTATGTGTCATTACCATGTAATAATTTAAATAAACAGCATCCTCATTTACTTTTTTCTTTTCTATGAATTAGCCATAGACTCAAAGTACATGTAGTTGCATCTGTGATGTAAACTGGACAAAAATGAAAAGATTGCTGTTTATGGAGAAAATAAAATTTGCTGAAAAAAATAATAGGTTGTAAAGAAAGTGTTTAAAAATGAAGATGCCTTGATGGTTGAATGTTCAACATGTAGAGTATTTCACTTGATTGAGTATGAAGTATTTTCTCCATCTCTTCCAGTAATGGGGTCTTTATGAATTTATGAAATTCTTACTTGCTTAATACTTCATCATAATTTTCTATGTAGATTTATTTCTTTGAAAAGCTGAAGTAATTTCCTGTTAGTTTTTACCACACATAAAAAAAACACAAGAAACAACGAAATAGAATACTTTTAAGTTTTGACAAGTTGAAAACAAACTTTTCTTTAAAGATTAAAATGGTGCTACGTTTTCTTGTATAATTGTTTTTGTACTTACCTTGTTAACTGCCCATACTGCATCAACCTGTTAACTGCCCACACTGCAACAACCTGTTAACTGCCTACACTGCATCAACCTGTTAACTGACAACATTGCATCAATGTGTTAACTGCCAACATTGCATCACTTCTGTTAACTGCCCACATTGTATTAACCTGTTAACTGCCCACACTGCATCAACCTGTTTAACTGCCCACACTGCATCAACCTGTTAACTGCATCACTCCTGGTTTCAGATCTTAAGACAATGACCCTTCTGTCATCTATAGCATCTAATTATATAGTATTTGTAATTGTATCTGACCATCACCAATTTGAGTTTGGCTGTCTTCTATGGCATCTGATTATATAGCACTTGTAATTGTATCTGACCATCACCAATTTGAGTTTGGCTGTCTTCTATGGCATCTAATTATATAGTACTTGTAATTGTATCTAACTATCACCAATTTGAGTTTGGCTGTCTTCTATGGCATCTGATTATATAGTACTTGTAATTTGTATCTGATCAAACTGATAGTTCTGTAATTTTGGTACAGCTGGAGATTGACTTTTTTGGGGAGTGTTTTAATCAGTGACTGGGTCCATTGTGTTGGCCATTCACCTGTCTGCCAGATCTTGTTGCAGATTTTTGTTAGTAGCTCTTTCACTAATTCCCCCCATTCTTGGTAAGTTCAGCTGGGTTGTTGTCTGCTCCAGCTGCCTTCCCATTCTTCAGTGCTCTTATTGCCGACTCCACCTCTTCTTTGAAAATGGGGAAGTCATCATCATTTGAGGAGTTTGGAACTTCAAGCACCGCTGGGTCTCCTGTGGACTGATGGTTGTAGAGTTCTTTGCAATACTCAGTCCACCTTTCTGCAATGTCACTTGCTTCTGTGAGGCATTTTCCATTTTTGTCTTGAATGGTACTGACTCTTGGTTGTTTCTGTCTGGTGAGGTCTTTCACAATTTGGAATGCCTTTTTGCTGTTATTCTTTATCAGACTGCTCTCTATTTCTGTGCACTTTTGTTCAATCCAATCTTCTTTTGCTTTCTTCAAGTTTTTTCTGATATTCTTGTTTATTTCTCAGTACTCCATTGCCCCTGTGTTCTGTATGAAAAGTACTCGCAACACCAACAAGACATCTATCATGTGTTCATAGATTTCAAAAAGGCCTTTGACAGAGTGTGGCATGAGGGGATTGGGGGCCACAATGAAGAAGTATAACATGGGTCAAAAGTTAACCAATACCATCAAGCAGCTGTATGCCAAGGCTACCAGTGCAGTAATCGCCCAAAGTTCTGTGGTGGACTGGTTCCAGACAACAGTGGGAGTGTGTCAAGGATGTCTCCTGTCACCCACACTTTTCAACATCTACTTAGAGCGCATCATGAGCGAATCCCTGGAAATCCACTGTGGGACAGTCAGCATTGGAGGGTGTAACATCACCAACCTCCGCTTTGCAGATGACATTGATGGGCTGGCAGGCAGTGAAGACGAGCTTGCCACCTTAGTGAAGAACCTGGATGAAACATCTTCCAGATTTGACATGGAGATAAGTGCTGAGAAGACAAAGCTGATGACAAATAGTGGCAAACAAATCTCAGCCAAGATTAAAGTCAGAGGACATGAGCTGGAAACAGTGAGCCAATTCAAATATCTTGGTTCCATAATCACTGAAGAGGGATCAAGAGCAGAAGTTTTGTCAAGAGCAGCACAAACAATGGCAGCTATGTCAAAGCTAAGACCCATCTGGAGAGACAAGAATATCTGTCTGAAAACTAAAATCAGACTATTGCGAGCTCTAGTCATCTCAGTCTTTTTGTACTCATCTGAGGCCTGGACCCTGACAGCAGAATTACAATGAAGAATCCAGTCACTTGAAATGAGATTCTACAGAACCATCCTTGGCATCTCTTACATGGACCACATCACAAATGAAGAAATGCGTAACACCATCACGCGCAAAGTAGGCCAATCCACAACAGTCCTACAGGGCATCATCCAGGGTGGCAGAAGGAGAGGTAGACAAAGAAAAAAGTGGACTGACAACATCACAGAATGGACCAGGAAAAGTTTTGCAGAGACACAGGCATTGGCATATGATCGAGACAAGTGGAGGGAACTGGTCAGATGTTCAGCAGCACAGTGCCTTGACGACCACACTAGGTCATGAGACTGATGATGATGATGATGATGAATTTGTATCTGACCATCACCAATTTGAGTTAGGCTGTCTTCTATGGCATCTGTTTATATAGTACTTGTATTTGTGTCTGACTCACCAATTTGTGTTAGGCTGTCTTTTATGGCATGTGATTATATAGTACTTGTAATTGTATCCGACAATCACCAATTTGAGTTAGGCTGTCTTCTATGGCATCTGTTTATATAGTACTTGTATTTGTGTCTGACTCACCAATTTGTGTTAGGCTGTCTTTTATGGCATGTGATTATATAGTACTTGTAATTGTATCTGACCATCACCAATTCGAGTTAGGTTGCCTTCTATGGAATCCAATTATATAGTATTTGTAATTGTATCTGACCATCACCAGTTTGAGTTTGGATGTCTTCTATGGCATCTGATTATATAGTACTTGTAATTTGTATTTGACCATCACCAGTTTGTGTTAGGCTGTCTTATATGGCATTTGATTATATAGTAATTGTAATTGTATTTGACCATCACGAGTTTGAGTTAGGCTGTTTCCTAAGGCATCTGATTATATAGTACTTGTAATAATATCCAACCATCCCCAGTTTGAGTTAGGCTGTTTCCTATGGCATCTGATTATATAGTACTTGTAATTTGTATTTGACCATCACCAGTTTGAGTTAGGCTGTCTTATATGGCATCTGATTATATAGTAATTGTAATCGTTTCTAACCGTCACATGTCTGAGTTAGGCTGTCTTATATGGCATCTGACTATATAGTATTTTTAATTGTATTTAACGATCACCAATATGAGTTAGGCTGTCTTCTTTGGCATCTGATTATATTGTACTTGTAATAATATCCAACCATCCCCAGTTTGAGTTAGGCTGTTTCCTATGGCATCAGATTATATATTACTTGTAATTGTATCCAACCATCACCAGTTTGAGTTGGATGTTTCTTGTGGCATCTGACTATATAGTACTTTTAATTGTATTTGACCATCACCATTCTGAGTTAGGCTGTCTTCTATGGCATCAGATTATATAGTACTTGTAACTGTATCTGACCATCACTAATTTGATTTAGGCTGTCTTCTATGGCATCTGATTATATAGTACTTGTAATTGTAAAAACTTATATAAATACCATAGCACCTGAAGTAACTAAATTTATCCCTATAATATAACTCCAAACAGCACAATATACACCTAACGGTTTAACAGCCCAGCTTCTACTGAAATTAACTTTCCAAAACAGAGGTTATATGGTCTTGTAAAACGTAAACAAGGTGTCACATTATCATCTTCTGGAAGCTTATAGAAAGCAAGTACCTGTTATAGGTCACATACAGCCAGTGTGACTCTGATGGAAACCATTCATTTTATTCTAAGAAATAAAAAATTAAAAAATTCTTTACATCTTAAGCATAAAGTCCTATCATGACCTCGAAAACAACCAATCATTTAAAAAAAAAATAGAACTTGTTTATGATGGTTGTTACAAATTCTGAAACAATGTCAAGATTTAGATCAACACCTGGTGTTTTTTTAAACTAACAGTCAAGGTCAAACTATTTTCTGAAAAAAGTATCATCTCTAGTGAATAAATTTACATTACAATATCATGTAATGAAAAATAAAAAAAATTAAAACTGACAAACAATTAAATTGAAATAAATATATATTAAATCAGATTCAAGCAAATCAAATATACATTATGTCATGACAGATTATATTACTGTGGTACAACAAAAGATTTGCTGGCACATCTCTACAACATCACAGATCACTAAAGGAACATTAATACATTTAAAGTTTTTTTTTTAACACCACTGGAATTTAATTAGAACTTTATTCATTAGGACTAGTGATTGAACATTTTGGACTATTTAGGATTTAAATCACAATACTGTAAGTTCTTTGAAATTTTCAATTTGTATTGTAGGGAAATAAATTATTTGTTAAATTGTACAAAACTTTGCTCTGTTCTGTTACTTAGTTTAAGACCAAAGAGTTGTATTAGGTGTAAAGGTAATTTAAAGCTATAGACCAACCCAAACTAAATAAAAATGTAAATGATATATAATTCCAAAGGAATTCTTGTTACATTTATGCTTTTTTAGATACTCGTGCATTAACTTGCAAGCACGCATAATTTTAGATGCATCTGTTGATCATCCCACAAAAGCATTATTTACAGAACTCGAATAGTTCACAATATATGACAAGATAGCTTTTCACAAAGCAGTTTTTTAATATAAATGTCTACATGGAACTGCAACAGAGTATCTTCAGGACTTATTTAGAAGTTTTTCAACGCAATACCAGTTGAGATCAATATCACATGGAAACCTTCTATTACCAAAACCAAGAACAGAGCAATTTAAAAAGAGCTTCCAATACTCTGGTACAGTTCTGTGGTATTTAAGAAGAGATATCATGAGCATGTATGTTGCTTCTAATAGATAATGGAATTTAGTATTTTAATACTAAACATTATTTAAACAGTAATTATTGCTATCTTCATATAATGTGCATTGTTATGCTCTTCTTAAGAGGGCCTCAAGGGAGAATAGTCATTTACTAATGAGTCACCCTCTATAAATAAAGCATTATTATTGTTATTATTTTTATTATACCTTTCAGCAATATTGATGGCTATGGCTTCCAAAGACCAGAGGGTTTTGACTTTGATTCCTATGAAGAATTTATGTCCAGCTACGTGACCATTCTGGCCAGGAGGTCTGCTAGATGGACATCCATCGTCAGAAGCAAAGGAACAGTGTCCAAATCCGCTAAAGGTTTTTTTGTGGTTACAATTACAATATAGTCTCCAAAATCAAATTGTCAAAATATTAATTTTTTTTTGTTTTACTTGATAGTCAGAAAATATTCTTATTGTTATTTATTACTACAGAAAAACCTCCTTTGAGAGACCACCTATTCTACCAACATAAAGTAGTCTCTCAAGTCAAGTGGTTTCTCACAACATGATTTTGCAAAGGACCAGTTTTTATGGTTAAAACTCAACACTGCTTAAGAAGGAAAAATATCCACAATCACTATGTATGTATTGATTTTTGTTATCGATAGATATTGTTACATATTAGTACCAGTATTGCTAGTCCGAGTTTCCTCTGATCCTTGCCACCCCATTTTTTATATTTGGATGTTTATGTTGGGGCGTGATTATTGGACCTCTAATGTCATTGACATGTAGGTTGCGAGATTTGTGTAGTCATGTGACTTGGAATGCAAATGGCAAATTCCAGGTCAAATTTCTTCACCGCTGTAGTTGCATCTGGTCTCTCAGTGGATTAAAGATATTACAAATGCTATATTCACTATTTCTGAAAAAATGAATCATATTCCTATCAATTTCATGCAGGTATATCTCAATGAATGGTCATTTTAGTTTGCTAGGCCGGCTAGTTAGCAGCCACCCTATGCTGACACCAAATGGTGTCAGCAAAATTCCAACTTTTTGATAGGCAATGGACTTGGACCCTACACCCCAACATAAATGTCCAGATATCAGAAATGGGGTGGCAAGGGTCAGAGGAAACTCAGACTACAGTATTGCATGCATTCATATGAAAATAATTTTATATAGCAGTAAAAGTATACATACAAAACATACACATTTATATTTGAAGATCACATGTGCATTTATTAGCATGCAAATTAATATAAATGATGAAGACACAGACCTTTTTCACCTGAAGCATGATTGAATAAATCCCAAGAGAAATAATGTACTCAACCATTGCATTCAGCCCCTCTAAAAAGATTTCTCATTATGACTTAAGTGTTGTGCATGTTTTCACAAACAATAAAGAATAAAACAATGTTTTGAACTGGCTATGTGTGTCTGTGACAATTCCCTTTCAATAAAGAAAGGTTAACCTCGGCATGTATTCTGATGACTTTCACACTACTGTGGCAGTTGGTGACATGTTCTTTTATCTGTTTCATTTTACATTCTATAACAAATGACACTATATGTACTTGCTTGACCTGTCAAATTTAGGAAACCAATAGCCAGATACTTTTTTAACATTCTTTTCTTGATAAAAGTTTTTACCTTTAAGGATTATGTCAAGATCAGTGGTGTTTAAATCTATTTTTTAATGAGCGGTCATTTATAGTAGTATGGAAATGTATATTTTGCCAGAAAATTGTGGTCATTGTCATGTTCTGCAGGAGGTCAATCACACCTGCATTTATATAATTGACAGGTGCTAGCTCGTAGTGCATGTTGATGAAGACAGGCTTAACTGTAGATAAATAAATGTAACAGCAAAAAAGTTCGAACAAAACATTAAGGACTTTCCTTAGCTCTTTTATGTCCGAAATGAGGGTGTCATGATGTCCAGCAGTCAAGTAAGAGAGCAGTCATTAGCATGCACTGTACACTGAGAAAGCATAACTGTATTCGTCTAAAATCATGTCGTTAGATCTGCAGAACAAAAAAAATAATAAAGTATCAAATTATTCTTCACCATGATAGATGTAACATTTGTGTCCAAAAGTTTATAATATAAAATTGGATATAATTTATCCCAGTCTCACAAGTTTCTGACCATGTTTGACTTTGTAAGAAAAGTACAGCTAAATGATGATACATGTCGTTCAATGATTGTGTCAATTGAATTTCCTACATAACTATGGGAATTTTAAAAATAAGCTTGATGACAATGTTATATCTCAGATTCTTTTGAAATACTGGCAGCAACAGGAAATATAACCTACATCAAGCAGTGTTTATTTTAGGACATCTGTATGCTATCCGTTTACAATAGCCTGATGTCATAACAAAGCAGATGCTGTTTTGTTTAATTGACATATGAGAGGGAAGTATGTCTACTTTATTGCCACAGCTGCATCTGTGTAAACAACCATTTATGTACAGAATTTGAACTGTAAAGATGGAAAATAGTACAATTAATTATAAATTGGTGAATGAGTTCAATATATTATGTATACTGTGATTCAAATTAATTCAGAAACAGTTCAGGTGTCACAGCTGATTGTTAAGAATTCTTCTGGATAATATCCATTGACATGTGCTCATTAGATTTTGACATTAATTAAAAAAAGTTTAGATTGTATGTTAGAAATTTCATAACAGTAATTTTTTATTAAAATTATGAAGAGAGTTGACCGGTGCAGTCAGATATGAGTAAAAACATCCTGTTGAGGGCATGTTGGATAACTCCAGTGTAACATGTACCCAATTGTCCCCATTCTGTGGAGTGATAAAGTTAAGTGGGTTTGATATCAAATTTCTTCAAAAAGCTATGTCAATAGCAATGACTTATTTGTATGAATAAAACAAAATTGGAGAAAAATAATGACCCATCATACAATAATTTTGTTAGATGAAGCAATGACTTTTCATGATTCCAAAATATCAAATGAGAAAGAAAAATCTTTTCATGGATGTTGTTGTTGTCATACGGTTTAATGCCATTTTTCTGCACAAGATAGGCTATACATGGCGGCCAGTATAAATGGTGGAGGAAGAAATGGGGAAAACCCCTGAAAGAACCACTGACCCACGAGAAGCTGCTGACAGGCTTCCTCACCTTTTCATGGATGTAACAAAGGAAATGAAAATTTAAATTGCCTAAATTAAGAATATTAACCCAGTAAACAATCTTCTCAAGTTGATGATAATTTGTTTGCAGTGTCCTGTAATTATGCTTTATAATCCATATTGAAAGTACAAAAATGGCATCTTGTTACGTTTCCAACCAATTGATGCTTACAGGTTTCATATAGTGATATTAATGTGCAATATAGTAATTAATATTGGTTCCATTGTATCTCTGTTATCATGTAATCACAACATAAGTTGGATATTTTCAATGATGTTAGAATATTATAAGACCAAGAATTACATTACATTTTGTGTCTGAATTAAAATAATTGCACGGGGCCTATGACAGACTATCTCCACTTATATATATGGAAATAAATTGCCCCATGTCAGTTATTTTAAAATTATTTAACATGGGCAACTTAAAATAAGTATGAGATGTTTGGAAAACCTTATATGAAATGTGACACTTATTTTTGAACTTATCAGAGCTGTACAGATTAGATTACCTGTCATTGAGGAATAATCCAGTGTTAAGACTCTGTGTTTTTAAAAGTAAAGAAAAGAGTGAAAACCAACAAGTTTTGTAAATTTCAACAAATTTATTTCTCTAGAATACAAAGTGAAAATTTAAATAGAACTTACAGTAGTGCAAATTAAATCCAAAATAGTCCTGAAAGATTTATCACAAGTTCAAAATGTATCAAGTTCATATTGAATTCCAGTGTTATTCCAAAAAGTTCCAGTATTTAATGTGCTGATGTGCATGTAGTCTTGAATATGCTAATGTGAATGTGGTCTGTGGTGTTGTGATGTGTGCTAACAGTCTTTTGCTGTATCACAATAACATAATCCAAAAATGTTCTTGTCTGAAATCACTATAATTTCAAATTAATATTCCAGTCCTAGAATAAGTCTTTTGCTGTATCACAATAACATAATCCAAAAAAGTTCTTGTCTGAAATAACTGTAATTTTAAATTAATATTCCAGTCCTAGGATATTATAGATGAGCACTTTGTATTTCTAGTGAATAATAATGGGAAAAATAATTCTGCCCAAAATGAAATATACAGCAGTAAGACTGAGTCTACTTCAGATGTAAGAATGGGTAATTTACTCAAGTAAATAACTTTATATAAAAGCCTAAGACACCACAGTGGAACCAGAATGAGGGTCAAAAGTTAATTTCTAGAATATTCCAACTTGTCAACAAGATAAGGTCTATTACTAACATTATAATGAAGAACTTGGGAAACATCAGGTGGACTAGGTTATTGCATGGGAGAATTCGCTGTCCATGACTCAGATTAAGATAAACAAGTTTACATTAATAATGATCTGAATATCTAATCCAGAATTATAGAGAAATATTAACTATGTATTATTTGTTTGCAAAATAAAAGTTACTAGTCAAGTACACAGTGAACATGATTTTGGACAAAGTCAAGTCCAAAATATCATTATGCATAACATAATCATGGAGAAAAAAGCTAACAAGCAGTATATATTAAATATACATAACTCCAGTGTCTTGGTTGGGCAAGGGACTTACAGAGCAACTATTTAGTTTGGGGCAAGTATATTCTTGTCAGATGTGGAAATTGAGCATGTTTGATTTTAAAAGTAATGGATTCATTCATTGCTCATCAAGAATGCTTGTTGACAGTACTTTTCCCTCATTCAGGGAGGAACTATGAGGAAATGGATAAAACATTATGTTGAGTATTACTTTTCTGTGAACTGACATGACTTCTCTTGAAGAGGTAGCCATTGTTTCCAACTGGATTTAAACTAGGCATGGTAAGCAAC
The DNA here is from genome assembly GCA_028554795.2 of Sinohyriopsis cumingii. NCBI lineage: Eukaryota > Metazoa > Mollusca > Bivalvia > Unionida > Unionidae > Sinohyriopsis > Sinohyriopsis cumingii. The sequence goes on from CM068828.1 coordinate 58,900,195, forward strand.
CTCCCAAACTAGCTTACACTATGGTCAAAAGTATGCCTTATTTTATATAAAATTATACCATAGTCAAGAGTATGCATTATTTTATATAAAATTATACCATGGTCAAAAAGTATGCCTTATTTCATATAAAATTATACCATGATCAAAAGTATGCCTTATTTTATATAAAATTATACCATGATCAAAAGTATGCCTTATTTTATATAAAATTATACCATGATCAAAAGTATGCCTTATTTTATATAAAATTATACCATGATCAAAAGTATGCCTTATTTCATATAAAATTATACCATGATCAAAAGTATGCCTTATTTCATATAAAATTATACTGTGGTCAAAAGTATGCCTTATTTTATATAAAATTATACCATGATCAAAAGTATGCCTTATTTCATATAAAATTATAATGTGGTCAAAAGTATGACTTATTTTATATAAAATTATACCATGATCAAAAGTATGCCTTATTTCATATAAAATTATACCATGATCAAAAGTATGTCTTATTTCATATAAAATTATACCATGGTCAAGAGTATGCCTTATTTTATATAAAATTATACCATGATCAAAAGTATGCCTTATTTTATATAAAATTATACTATGGTCAAAAGTATGCCTTATTTCATATAAAATTATACTATGATCAAAAGTATGCCTTATTTCATATAAAATTATACCACAGTCAAAAGTATGCCTTATTTTATATAAAATTATACCATGATCAAAAGTATGCCTTATTTTATATAAAATTATACCATGATCAAAAGTATGCCTTATTTTATATAAAATTATACCATGGTCAAAAGTATGCCTTATTTCATATAAAATTATACCATGATCAAAAGTATGCCTTATTTTATATAAAATTATACCATGATCAAAAGTATGCCTTATTTTATATAAAATTATACCATGATCAAAAGTATGCCTTATTTCATATAAAATTATACCACAATCAAAAGTATGCCTTATTTTATATAAAATTATACCATGATCAAAAAAGTATGCCTTATTTCATATAAAATTATACTATGGTCAAAAGTATGCCTTATTTTAAATAAAATATTTGTTGTTACAATAGAGAGAGACAGAAAAGAAGCACTTCAAATTCAGTACGTGCAGCATGATACTGGTAAACACAAGAAAGACTCAGAAAGAGCGTGACACCCAAGATAAAGACATCATGCAAAAGCAAAGGACATGCCTTTATGTCTTTCTAAAAGTGGCTAAGAAACACTAGCGTCACAAACTCTCAAGGGATTATAAATTATCTCAACCTTTAGTTTTACTTCCAAGGGTTTATGAATGCTTGACATTTATTGTCATACTAACTCTTTGGTCTATGAGAAACAGGTGATAATTTTGTCTGATCCATGTTTATTACAGTCATATTCCTTTCGAAGGTAACAATTTCAATTGCACTGCCTCCTTAGTTATGTTGGGTTTTGTGGAATAAGTGTGCATGATATAGTATAGCTTTGGCAGAGCTCTCTGTAAGTAGATTTATTACATCCTACAACATCAGATGTTAGGTTTGGACTCCCCATTGTTGTAAGGCTGTGTATTCTGTGGACTAGCAATACATAACCATGGATACTCAGTTTTCTGAAACTTAATGTTCTTGAGAAAGTATTTTTAACTAGAAAAACACCATAGGTGGAAAGAAAAGTGGTCAGATTAATAGAAATGCAGCATTTTTATGTTTAGAAAGTGAAAATTACAAAGAATTGAAACAAAACCTGAAGATAGTCAAATTGAATGATAGTCAATAAGATTTCATAAATGTTAAAGCGGTATAAATTTATTTGGAATGTGAAGACCTTATGTCCACTTATTGACTCCCAGTTTTCTCACTTTAAGTTTTTACATCTGGATCTCCATTTTCCGAAGACTGCAGATCAAAGTTTTTCATTTCAAATGGCTACAGAGAGCTTTGTCTCTATTGTATGCACCATAAATATTTGTACATAAACACTTAAAACATTTTATGTATCAGTCTGTACCACTGCAGGGAAAGATGTGCTTCTTTGCAAAGATTACTGAGATCAAGGCATGAAACCCTCTCAGTTCATACTGTACCACTATCATAAATAATACCATAAAATCTGTCATAATGGACACCTCCATGCTTGGGACACATATAACAATGGGATAAAATTAAGAAGCCATTTTTATAATTATCTTCCAATTTTATTAAATGTATTTAAAGGACAAACCTTAAGTGTCCTTTCTTTGACTTCATCAACAGGTTTAATGCATGGCAAAACTCCTGTTTTCTTAATGGAAAAACAGTTGTTGCTGAAGTTCGTTTATTCAGTGAGTATAAAAAATACAATTGTATTATAAAGTTAGTCACATTATTGATCTGTACCTAGGCATGATGCATTGTTCATTGGCCAGGTATGTCAAGAATCTTAAATAACCATGGCTTCCATATCATTTACCATCTGTTGCTGGATTTGTTTTGATTTATTTTCAGTTGCAATCCAAGCTGTATTACAGCTGTACAAGTACATGTCAGGTGTGATGGAGTTTGATATACATGGTCAAAATAAGAATTAATTTTTACACTGTATATTTTGGGTGTAATGGAGTTCATTATATTTATGGCTAAAAATGTTTTTTGGTTGAGTAGTTTTTATACAGAGCAGAAGAAGTCTCAATGGCTGAATCTTCAGATTTTGTATCCAGATAGTAACAGCAATGTATTTAATGTTTTGTGTGTGGGATCTGAATACAGAAAACTTAGTTCAGATTAATTATTTTTGTTGAAATATTAACATTTACGTGAGAAAGAGAGATTCTCATATCACAGTCATAATTAAGACTGTTTTGTGGTAAAATAGCAAAGTATGTTAACCATAAAATTTTAGTGAAATATATAGTATAATCAAATGTGGATATATCAGCGAGGAGTTTTTCTCTGTTGCTGTTCTGTTCTAGGGGTTAACGCCATTTTTCAGCACAAGATAGGCTATACATGGTGGCCAGTATAACTGGTGGAGGAAGAACCCTGGAAAACCCAGGGAAGAACCACCGACCCATGAGAAGCTACTGGCAGGCTTTCCCATGTACCCACGCTAGCCGAGCCTTGGACTCGAACCCACGCAGACAGAGGTGAGATGGCAGTGATCCGGAATGGTGAGCGCTTTAGACCACTCGGCCACTCGGGGTCCTCTGAGTTTTTCTCTAAAAGGATATAACAAATACACATGGGACTGTCCACAAGTATATAGTATAATCAAACGTGTATATAGCAAAAAAATTTGTTGGTGCTCTTTACTAATGTGTGCATTTTGAACATTCCTTTGTGTACTGGAACAGGCAGAGTTACTGTAATTTATGACATTTCAGGCCCATTTAGCCAGTCTATGTCAATATTTAATTTCATCAGCTACCTGCTTCAGACAGAACATTGTTTTGCACATAGTGATTAAACATAAAATATCAGTCTAATTTGTTGGCATCCGTTAGTCTCAAGAGATGATGGAACTGCACCCATGAGAGATGTCCCGGTTTGTGGTTGTGCAGCATCTGCTGTGGCTATGTAGTTCAACGTGGGAGTGGCAGTCCTTGCTGCACTTGAAAGATGTATCTGGTGTTGGTTGGAGCTGCTTCTTCTTCCTCTGTGATCGTCTTTCATCAGCTAGCAAGTGTAAATTGTCCTCTCTGCCTTTCAGATTGATCTGTCTAGAGTGAGCTCTTCCCAGGTGTTGACATCAATGTCGAGGGCTTTCATGTCATGCTTGCAGACATCCTTGAAGCGGAGATGTGACCGTCCAATTGACCTTTTGCCAGAGGCAAGTTCTGAATAAAGAATGTCTTTGGGGATCCATCCATCATCCATCTGTCGTACATGGCCCAGCCATCTGATGCAACATTGGCGGAGGAGTGTGACCATGCTGGGAATCTTGGCATGCTCGAGCACCTTGTTGTTTGTTACTCGATCGCTCCAGGTGATCCAGAGTATGCATCGGAGGCATCGCATGTGAAAGGCACTCAGTCTTTTCTGTTGTGAGGCGTACAGAGTCCAGGTTTCACTGGTGTACATGAAGAGTTCAGGTTTCACTGGTGTACATGAGAGCGCTTAGCACTCAGGCATGGTACACAGTGATCTTAGTGTTCAGGGTCAGCATACTGTTGTTCCACACTCTCTGCGACAACCTAGAGAGAGTTGTTGATGGCTTTCCGATCCGCTTGTTGAGTTCAGCATCGAGCGAGAGGTTGTTGGTGATGGTAGAGCTGAAGTACATGAATTGACTGACCACCTCAAGTTTGTATTTGTCGATGATGATGCTTGTTTTGCTAATAGTGATTAAACATAAAATATCAGTCTAATTAGGTGGAAGATATGTAAGTGTATTTTGGCTTGCTCTACATTGTGAGAAAGAAAAAAAACCTTTGCTTTCTGCACCTTTAGTCATATTCAGAATGTATGATGATGAGATGTAACTTCATGAAAAGTACCCTGATTATAATTTTTGTAGGTGAGCAAGATACTTTTCAATACTGTAATATTATTCTGTAATGTATGTTGAGAAGAAGCATTTGACAAATTTCAACCTTTAAAACATACATTTATTTTTCCTGAAAGGGTATCATTGTTGCTGTTGGGAGTAAAATTGGCAACTAAGCAAGAAAGCTGGCACAGAACAGTACAAGTCTTAAGATCTTATCATCTTAGAAATTAAATCAAGTAACTGCTCCAGTGGTTTAAGTGGTTAGAGCATCCATCTCAGATGCAGGAAGTTGCGGGCTCAAACCCTGGCCGAGTCATGCCAGAGACTTATAAAAATGGTACTAGCAGCTGCCTCACTTGGCACTCAGCATTAAGAGGTTAGGATTAGGACTGGTCGATCATGTGTCTTGATTATGTGACTTGGTGGGACATGATGCTACATGTCTGCACATAATGCTCCAGTGCTAGACATCACTATAAACTGCCATACTGCGGACATCATAGCAATATGACTAAAAGTGTTACAGCTGTGTTAAAAATGTAACACACACACACACACACACACACACACACACACTTAAAGTTTCAGCCACCAAATTCTGTTTGTTTTAAAATGAGTCTGCACTGGAAAATTCAAAATGTGTTATACATATTCAAGTAATAAATCAATTGTCAAGCTGTAGATTTAAAACACATGCTGGGGAAGCTTAATAGATGTGAAATTAATAAACAATGAATTTGAATCCAAAATCAATTTAATATTATTAAAGTTTCAATGTATTTTTTGCTATTAAATAAAAATGGGTCCTTTTCAGAGGGACATTCACTGTATATGTTTGTGTATAAGTTCAATTGCAAGCTGCACAGTCCCAGATCTGCCATTGCATAATATGCTGGCAGATATGGGTCAATGTAGTTTGTTCTGATCAGTCATTAGAAGGACCAACATAGACCCTGATCTGCTGGCACAGTATGTGTTGGAGATTAAGGTCCATGTTGTTGCAGTTGGAGTAGGTATATTAGGTAGAATTAGATCCTTTTAGTAATGGACACATCCTTTGAGTGTGGCTGGTTGGATGGTTTTAATGACACTTTCAATACAATATTGGCTATTTCATGCTGATAAAATGGGAGCTTAGTGCTGTTCCATAGGGAACACAGAGTTCACCTGTGCTGGACTGGGTGGGTATTGAAACTGGGACTTCTGAATTACAAGTCCAGTGCACTACCAACTTAACTATTGCTGGTCCCTGTTTTGCATCCTTTATGTATGGGTTAAATATGAAAGAAAAATTGGGAAAAGGTGTTCTTATAACAGGTGTTCTTAATGAGCAAGTGTCTTTTAGTGTGTTTTGTGTGCATATGTCAGTTATATTTAGGTGTCATTTCTGAATGTGTGTCCTTTTTTGGATGTGTCCTTTCAGAGGAAGTATCCTTTAAATGGAACTGTCCACTTGGAAGATGTGTCCTTTATCTGGAAGTATCCATTCAGAACATGTCCATTGTATGTATTTATCTCACACAAGAAAGCATCCTTTATATGGAGGGGTCCACCAATACAGGTTTCACAACCTCAGTATTAGATTAGAAACATATTAAATTGATATTGACTGGAATGGTTGTAGGTTCACTGTTTCCCCCCTCCCACCAGCACCACAAAATGGACATGTGGAAAAAGAAGATAATGTAAAAATCTTTTGCTTCATGGAGAAATCTAATACAATGATTGTATATAGATTTTCACTGCATGCTAGCTTACTTTTTATCTTCCAAGGACACTCAAGAGTCAGCCATTCTAGGTTGGCTTGGGTGAGTATTAAACATGTGGCTCTTGGATTACAACACTGACACTTGTATGCATATAATTGTTGTTGTGGGGTTTAATGCCATATTTCAGCATACGATAGGCTATGCATGGCGGCCAGTATTAATGGTGGAGGAAGAACCTGGGAAGAACCATTGACCCACGAGAAGCTACTGGCAAGCTTTCTCACATACCCATGTTAGCTGAATCCTAGACTCGAACCCACGCAGACAGAGGTGAGATGGCAGTGATCCGTAACGGAGAGCACTTTAGACCACTCGGCCACTTGGGACCCCCATATCCATATAATAATCTAGAATATAAAATGTATGAAGAAATGGGTTAAAGTTGTGTGGACATTTTTGTTTTTGCTTTTGTGAAAACCTTTTTTTTTTCTTTCCATACAACAAAGCAAGTTGAAAATTACTAGTTGAAAATGTATGTTTCATCACTTATTAGGAGTTTGTGTAAGTGTTTGATATTTGATGAGCATGTGTATTAAGATTTGAATAATTACTACTATACACCAAGTACAGGAATGTATATTAAAATATATAGTGATGATTATACACTAAATACATGAATGTCTATGAAGTAGTATATATCGACTATTATACTCCAAACGCAGAACTGTTTGTTAAGAAATAAATAGAGAGAATTATATGAATTAGATGAAAGTATATTAAGATTTGAATAGTGACTATTATATACCAAGTACAGGAATGTTTATTAATATTTATATAGTGACTGTTATGCACCAAATACAGGATTGTGTATTAAATAGTATATAGTGAGTATTTTATAAAGTCATTGTACAGAAAATGTGATTGATCCAAAGGTCATGATAATTCTGCTGATCTAACAGTTGACATAATCAGTAAGTTGATGTATACATTACTGTTAGTATTCATCTGTATACATTACTGTTAGTACTCATCTGTATACATTACTGTTAGTACTCATCTGTATACATTACTGTTAGTACTCATCTGTATATATTACTGTTAGTACTCACCTGTATACATTAATGTTAGTACTCACCTGTATACATTACTGTTAGTACTCATCTGCATACATATTGTTAGTACTCATTTGCATACACTATTGCTAGTACTCATTTGCACATATTTCTCTTAGTATTCATCTGCATACATTATTGTTACTAATATGCTTACACTACTGTTAGTATTAATTTGCATACATTACTGTCAATACTTATTTGCATACATACTGTTAGTACTTATTTGCATTCATTACTGTAATACTTATTTGCATACATTACTGTTAGTACTCATCAGCATATATTACTGTTAGTACTCATTTGCATAAATTAATATTAGTACTCATTTGCATATATTATTGTTAGTACACATTTGCATAAATTACTGTTAGTACTAATCTACATACTTTACTGTCAGTACTCATTTGCAAACATACTGTTAGTACTTATTTGCATATAGTATTGTTAGTACTCATTTGCATATATTACTGTTAGTACTAATCTACATACTTTACTGTTAGTGCTCATTTGCATATAATACTATTAGTGCTTATTTGCATATAATACTGTTAGTGCTCGTGCATATAGTATTGTTAGTACTCATTTGCATATATTACTGCTAGTACTCATTTGCATAAATTACTGTTAGTACTAATCTACACACTTTACTGTTAGTACTCATTTGCAAACATTGCTCTTAGTACTCATCTCTCACCTTATGAACAAGACCCACATTTATAAAGATCCTGAATTCGACATGTAGACTTATATTTTGATAGCTTACAAGAAGTAGTCTAATTGAAATTGACGATATTTCATAGTACTAGTTCATTTAGAGACAAACGCATATATAATTTAATTTGTAATAAATTAATAAATACAAGAACTACATGTATGGTATATGTAATTTTAAGTTTGAGTACTCCAGTTGAGTTTCATGATTATGGGGCCGTGTTATGGAAAACTTTTAAATTTGTGAATGAGGTTTGGTTGATATTAACTGACTATTTTTACTTTTCAGTCAAGAGGTTTTGTAGGAAAGGCATTCCAGCAGAACATAGACCAATGGTAAACTGCATTCTTCTTGTATTTTGAAGTGTCCTTTGATTTTTTTAATGTGCTTTTCATCTTGCATTTGTCATTTTTCTGCAAAATCCAGACTAATCAGACTAATACAGCCATAAACTATTTTACCTTTATGGCCTTCATTTTTTATGCTTTTCATGGTTTTGTGAAATATTCAATTTTAATTAGTACAAGTACTTATATACCAGTGTATATCCTAGGGGGGTAAGACTGAGAGTCCAAATAAAAACTTGATGTCGGAAATGGGGGTGGGGGTCAGGGGAAACGTTTAGGGCTCAAGAATGTTCAGAATTTTTTTATCTCCTAATTTTTTTTCAGCTGAACACGGTAAATTATAATTTAAATTACATTGTCCCCCTCTCTCTCTGTCAGTCTGAAAATTACAAATCAGCAAACATGCACAATAATCAAAACAAATGCATTGTCCAGTTAGAGTTTATTCATTCATTTTCCTTTTAGTTGATAATTTCATTTTTAACAGTCTCTTTTATCCTTTTGTATTATAATTATTTGCCAATACATTACATATATTATATATAAGCCAATACATTACATATAACATATATAAGCCAATACATTACATATAACATATATAAGCCAATACATTACATATAACATATATACCACCATGTCGGCCAATTCTGTGAGTCAGGTAATTCTGCGCAACGATACGTCATTTCTGTAAACATTGAATGACGTATTATTTTGTTTAAAAATCCATTTTGTACCAAGAAAGGAAGATCATACTTTAATTAAGAAAAGTGATATTCATAAAGTGTACAAAAATATCCCACATTTAGACTCGAAATTCACATGAAAATATGATTTCTAAATGACAACGTGAAGATCCACTCCATGACCTTCTTGAACCTGTAACCCAGAAAATCTGATTTACTATGCATCTTTTAGAATCATACAAATAAATACATTATATAAAAGATGGAATTCAAGTTTCCAATTTTGCAAGAAGTTGTCTCACATGTACAAAATTGTCTGCTACCTAACGTATCAACTTGCCGCTAGAACATAAATTCTCAAGAAATTCCCCGGCATATAGTCTGTTTCTAAATTCTGTAGTAATTTTTCCCCATAAACAAGACATTGTAAACACATTGCATCCTATTCATTGTTGTTTTTCTTCCACATAATAGCTTATTTTTTTTATAAAATGTTGAAGTTTACTAAATTTTTTTACAAGATCGGTTTAGTTTGCCTAATATCACTTGCCATTTATTGGCATTTTTACATTGAATTTTGTAAAACTAATTATAAACCTGACCTAATTACTCAACTGAACTGCTGTCAGAAACTGTCTAAAGTAATGTATTTCATTTCTAAAGCCCAATTGATAAACATTACATCTTTTCAAAGCTGTACGCAGAATAGGCCGACATATTGCAAGTCAGGAAAACACGAGGGTGTTATCCCCTGTGTCCAAAATTAATATTATTTTGAATGGAATATTCTGGTGACAAATGCCTCTTTTCAAATGGTAAACATTGCTTTATTTTATTTTTGTCAGTCGGTTGAATTTGGTATGCATTTTGCTTCAGTATTGGAGACAGAAACCTTACGTGCGAAGAAATACTCAACAGCATTGTAAGCCAATACATTACATATAACATATATAAGCCAACACATTATATATAACATATATAAGCCAATACATTACATATAACATATATAAGCCAACACATTATATATAACATATATAAGCCAATACATTACATATAACATATAGAAGCCAATACATTACATGTAACATATATAAGCCAATAAAAAAGCCAAATAAATCTTTGTAACCAAATTACAACTTATTTACTGCCAATGTCATGAAATTTGTACTTTGATCGGTTTTATTTTACTTCTTCAAAGATCATATTTATCCAAAAGTCCTCGAGTGTAATGGTTTATAATGCTGCATTTAAACTTCGAAGAGTTTTCTTCTTATTGTAGCACAGCTACAAACCAGCAAATTACATGTAAACAATTACAAACACTACACCTCTCAGACATGCATCTCTGTTGCACAAATATATGTAAAAGGAAACACTGTATACATGTACTGTTAATCAGATCTGTCCTTCACAGCCAACTCAAGAAAAAAATAAAGTAAGATCTTAAGAAAATTGGCTGCTTATGGCAGGCTTTTTTTGTTTAAAAATGTAATTTTAGGTAACCTGAGAATATAGTTGTCTAAGACAGGTAGTTGTTTAATTGAGGCAACCTTTATGACAGTATTGACTGCATGTGGATTTGTCTCTCATTCGTCTATGACATTTATGACAAAGAAATTTTCCATAAGGTATTTACATGTGTGGTTTGTAGAAATAGCAACATTTGTAAAAGAATGTACATGCCACAAATAAAGATGAATTCATTGTATATGAAGGTTCAGAAATGCTCAGGCATACTCTTTTGCTATTGCTCATTGTCATGAGCATTTCATTGAGGGAGAAAAGTAATCAATCCTCTTGGTGATCACAACTAGCTTCATATAGATGCATGCTGGGATACTGGATGAGTCTATTTTGAGAAGAGGTTAATACCTATTTTCAGAAGGGGTGAATACCTTGGAAATGAATCATTTGCTAAACTGTTGGTTACAGATACAGTAGAACTTTGATTATCTCTCAAGGTGCAGGACTGAGATCATGACAGATATGAGAATAGATGGATAATAGAATATGTACATTAAAAGTATTATATAATAGACTTGGTCATCAAAAAATCATAATATCTACACATGTACGTGTACCTGTTTTTAATATTTTGACGTACAATGCCCTGGTGGTTTACAGAGACTGACAGTTAATCGGGTGTGAGATAATCGAAGTTATACTGTATATCTGAAACCTGCCAAACATAAAATGACTCACTTATTAAAATACAGCCAGATTCATTCATTCAAAAATAGAAAAACAAGTGATGGATCACTATCATCAAAGAATGACAAGTGCTATGGGATTGAATGAGTCATGCAGGTTATATAGATGTGCTTTATCAACAATTCAGTTATTGGTGTCATTTTTTAGAACTTGTTTACATATATCATTCAGTGATGTTTATTCATATTATTTTTCTGCTTCTAGATCATTACAAATCATTATATAACCACCATAGGCAATACATTTAACAAAATCAGTGTTGTAGTACATGGCCAACAAAGAGGCGTAATGTCACAGTGAAAGTGCCACGTATAAAAAAATTAGTTCTTCCTCCCAACACTGGTAATAATCAGACAGTATGTTCATTTTCTTGACCATTTTCTTGATCGTTAATTTTTGTCTGTAATTTTTGTGATGACAGCTAAGAAGCAGATAACTTAACAATCAAGCTGATATTTTATATAAGATCAGTAATGGTGCCTACACAGACATGTTGATGAATGCTTTAACATTAAACATGATCATGTTGATGAATGCTTTAACATTAAACATGGTCTTATTGATGAATGCTTTAACATTAAACATGGTCATATTGATGTATGCTTTAACATTAAACATGGTCATGTTGATGAATGCTTTAACATTAAAGATGATCATGTTGATGAATGCTTTAACATTGAACATGATCATATTGATGAATGCTTTAACATTAAACATGGTCATGTTGTTGAATGCTTTAACAATTAACATGGTCATATTGATGAATGCTTTAACATTAAACATGGTCATGTTGATAAATGCTTTAACATTAAAGATGATCGTGTTGATGAATGCTTTAACATTAAAGATGATGATGTTGATGAATTCTTTAACATTAAACATGGTCATATTGATGAATGCTTTAACATTAAACATGGTTATGTTGTTGAATGCTTTAACATTAAAGATGATGATGTTGATGAATGCTTTAACATTAAACATGATCATATTGATGAATGCTTTAACATTAAACATGGTTATGTTGTTGAATGCTTTAACATTAAACATGATCATGTTGATGAATGCTTTAACATTAAACATGATCATATTGATGAATGCTTTAACATTAAACATGGTCATGTTGATGAATGCTTTAACATTAAACATGATCATATTGGTGAATGCTTTAACATTAAACATGGTTATGGTGTTGAATGCTTTAACATTAAACATGATCATGTTGATGAATGCTTTAACATTAAACATGATCATATTGATGAATGCTTTAACATTAAACATGATCATGTTGATGAATGCTTTAACATTTAACGTGGTCATGTTGATGAATGCTTTAACATTTAACATGATCATTTTGATGAATGCTTTAACATTAAACATGGTCATGTTGATGAATGCTTTAACATTTAACATGATCATTTTGATGAATGCTTTAACATTAAACATGGTCATATTGATGAATGCTTTAACATTTAACATGGTCATGTTGATGAATGCTTTAACATTAAACATGATCATTTTGATGAATGCTTTAACATTAAACATGGTCTTATTGATGAATGCTTTAACATTTAACATGGTCATGTTGATGAATGTTTTAACATTTAACATGGTCATGTTGATGAATACTTTAACATTAAAAATGATGTTCATTTCTAGTGGAGATTGATATGATAGTGTTTACTTAGTGACATTGAAAGTTATTTTAAAAAATCAATATTTGAATGAAGTTGATCATTTGCATGCAGACCATACCAATATTTTCTTTTATCTAGTGAGATTTAGATTGGTGTACAAGTTACTAATAGTCCTGGAGAAAAATGAATACTGAAATAGTGTGATTTATGGGTGGTAAAAATTAATTTGTATACCTGATAAAGTGCAGTTATCTGAATGAATTGCCCACTGAACTTAGACACAAAGACACAGTGATCCCATTCAAGAGTGCTCTCAAAACTCACTTATTGTGACTGCAAGAACAAACTTAAAGACCTAATAATGTTTCCTGCCTTAAATATTCTCAGCATGTTTTTTGTTTTCTAATTTCATGGTCTTTGTTTTTGTAATCATATATTATATATGTTTTTTATCTTATAGGTGTTGTCTGATGTTGTAAAGCGCTTAGAGCTTCTAAAGATTAGGTGCTATACAAAGTCCTCATTATTATTATTATTATACAGTATAAATTATTATAACAGGAATTTAATGAAATATGGATTGAAGGTAATTTTTAGGTATTCTGTTAGGGTTGTTACGATTTTACTTACTGTTTACATGTACAGGTATGGATGAATTTGAGTGGGGCTACCCAGAAGATGAGGGAAAACCCAGGTCTATATGCACAATTACTAAAAGCAAATTATGATCCCAGACTTGTAGAAACAGTACGCATGGGTAAGTATTGATGTATAAACCTAATTGATACATGTGATTCTGATAGTGTTCTGTAGATCAATGGGCATAGGAAATTTCTTGCAAAGTAACAAAATATAAAATATAGCAGACATGTATCTGCAATCATCTCTACCTATAATGAAATTATTTCTTACAGAATATTCAGTATTAAAATTATACTGTATATAATTATTGCACTAGTGGAACATACTGTATGTTTCAGTTGTTACACAGTCCTGTCTGTGTGTCTGTTTAATTCCATTATTTAATCTCTGCTTGCATTAATTTCGCTTTACATGATTTATCAGATATACTCAGCGTTTTAAAGGTTCCATTAGTATCCAGGGCAGGGCAAATGTTATTCAAGTCAGGTTGTCCCCATAGAAAACTGTACTTGCCCTTGGGAAATTTTTTGAGCTTGCCACCAGAATATGACAAGGAAGAAAGGTAAAATCAAATATGGGATATGGGGTGGATACAGAGCTGTACAGTTTGTTTTTGACTCTACTGGTCACTGACCAAAAGAAACTATGGGATGGTATGATGTCCATCATCCATCCATCCATTATCACAAATTAGTTTTGGATATTTTTCCCAAACTACTTGGAGCATAGCCATGAAACATTGAACTCACATTCATTCTATGATCTAGTTGGTCCTAAACGAAACTTGTGCATCTCAGACATCCAGCTTCCATTTTGAAAATCTTAACTCATTCAAAATGGATGGTCAGGTCAACATCAGGCTTTCACTAAAAGACTTCTTGTGATGTCAAGTTGATCATAAAATAAAAATGGTGCAGCTCTGAGGTCCAGTATAGCTGCCATCTTGAAATCTTGTTATTCTTACTCCTGAACAGGAAGTTATATTGACTTGGGGTTTTCACTGCAAGACTTTTTATGATGTTTAATTGGTCTTTAATGAAAATTTTGCTGCTTGCATGTCTAATATGCCTGCTCTCCTCTTCCAAATCTTGTTATTGCTACTCATGCTGAATGAATGGTCATATCAACATGGGTTTTTCTACTGAAAAATGTCTTAAAGTGCCTGGCAAGTCTTAAATTCAAATGGTGCTATCCAGACATCAAATATGGCCACCACAATGGCCATCTTGAAAATTGTATTATCACTATTTATCCTGAATGAACTGTTCTATCAGTATGGGGTTTTCACTGAAAGACTTCTTGTGATGACTAGTTGGTAGTAAATGAAAAAAGAACCAGTCTGATTTCCAGTAAGGCCACAGTGATGATCATGTTGTAAATCTTGTTATTGCTCCTTCTTCCCAAAAACTAAAAGACTTTTTTTAATGTCTAGTTAGTACTAAATGGAAATAAAATGCATCTGATATCCAATATGGCCACCATGGCAGCCAGAGTATTAATATTAATCCTCATCAGTGGAAAGTCATTTTGACATGGGGTTATCATGAGAAAAGTTGCTATGGTATCAAGTTGGTCTTAAAGTGATGCCATTTGACCCACAGCATGGCCACCATGGTGGCCATCGTAAACATTTTTATTTCTTCCCCTCTCAAACGATTGGCTGTATCAATCTGGTATTTTTGTCAATAACTAGTTACCAGTTGCCATCTATAATTGCTTATAAGTTGAGTAAAACTGCAAACTGCAAGGACCCTGATTTGCCATAGGATAATGCAATTGCAGATCAGGGTCTATGCTGTTTGTTTTACTGATTATTCCATACTGACTGTGCATTGTTGTTTTGCAGTTGCTAGTGTTTAGACACTTTAAAGTGCCATTTTGAAGTGGCTAGTGTTATCAATTGGACTCTTGAAGCCAGTCGGAACCAGCCCCTTTTATCCATGTAGAAATATGTTAAATAGGCCTCAACACTGCAGGTCTCAAAATATTTTTGTTTTGTTACTTTTCTTCCATGACATGAGACTGTACAGTTGCTATAATTATTTTTTGGCTGTGTTTCTTCAATAATTTGGAACTGTATTATTGCTATTATTTTTATTTTGCTACATGTCTGCCATGACTTAAGACTGTACTGTTGCTATAATTTTTTATTTTCTACCTGTTTTCAGTGACACTGAACTGTACTGTTGTTAGAGTTTTATGATGTTTGTTCAGGAAAATCCACTCATCTTCATGTAGTGAACTGGCTTGAAGAGTCCACTCATCTTCATCTAGTGAACTGGCTTGAAGAGTCCACTCATCTTCATCTAGTGAACTGGCTTGAAGAGTCCGCTCTTCTTCGTCTAGTGAACTGGCTTGAAGAGTCCAATTCATAACACTAGCAGAGGGGTGGATTCTCATCCCCTACATTAGGCAGTTTGGCCTCAGAAACAAAACACAATCTTTTTTACAGTATTATGAATTAATGCATGCAATTTGTACAGATGATTGAATGAAACGTTTTCTCTGGCCAATATTCTTTTTTCTTGAACATGTATGTACTAAGTTAATTCAAGAACCTACAGCTGACTTAAAGTAAAACATTAAAGAATTTCTGTTACTCTTATTTTAAGAATATTGTTTGTAGTGATTTTTATTTTTTTGAGATTTTGTTATCTAATGTATAATAGCTGATATTCCATTTTCAGATATTAATCGAACATTCCCAGAAAATATTTATTTTGCTATTAGTCGGGACAGAAACAGTTTGCAGAGACCATTATTTAATGTCTTGGTGGCCATTGGACACAAAAATTCCAGAGTGGAATACTGTCAGGTAAATGTTATTGTGGTCTTTTCATAATGATGTGTTAAAATGAAGTTCGGGATATTGTGATACCCTCAGTTTATCCATCCATTTGTTACCGCATTTCCTTCTGGGTGGAATTTAACGAAACTTTTCTTCTGTGGTAACCATTTGTAAGAGGTGTGTCAGTTTTGGTTCCTGTCTCTGTAATCTATGGAAGATGGGTTAAAATACAATGTACAAAATTTTCAATGACGTTTTTAAATATTTTCTGCATAGAGCTTGATGCTTCATATAAAGTTTTGACTTATTGTGTATTATGACCACAAGGTCATTATGGGGAATATGAGTGGTAAGTAGTAGTGGGGGTGAGGGGCTGGATGCGTGAAGTGAAAAGCATGGGGGTTTGTGTTGTGAAAAGCATGAGGATTCGTGTAGTAAGAAGCAAGGGGATTTGTGAAGTGAAAAGCATAGGGGTGTGTGTAGTGTAAAGCCTGGGAGTTTGTGAAATGAAAAGCATGGGTGTTTGTGAAGTGAAAAGCATGGTGATTTGTGAAGTGAAGTGCATGGGGATTTGTGTCAGCAAGCTATTGAGTTCATCTAATTTGCCTTTGATTTTAGAGTTTTTATAGATCAATACACATCTTTAACTCACCTGGCCATAATGCTAATGAACTTATTTGTTTTGCATCCATCTTACATCAATCAACAGTTATTATTTTCAACTTCTCAAAACCCACCAAAACTTGTCAGGAAGGATGATGTGTTTTTTCAAGTTTTGTTCAAACAATGTTGATTCTCTGTTAAATATTCCCACAGTTACTAAAAACAGATTAGACATTTCAACAACCTTTTATCAAACAAGACCAAATTTGACACAAAGCATCCTGGCATAAAGGGTTTTAATTTTTAGATGGAGGGGAGACAAGAATGACACTCCAATCACAGATAGTTACCACAAAGGCAACAAAACTAAAAAGTTTAGTCAAAGTCCTCATTTTTTTAACAATCTGGGCAATTACCAGGTCCAATTAGAAAAATGTTCATTGTTTTTTGTTCTGAAGAAAGGTTTACTATAAGAAGATACAAAAGTTTAATTTCAATGGCATTACTCAAACCATTCAAGGTATTTCCATCAAGCTTTTGATGTATATATTAGCCTGTGGTCCAAACTGTCATTCTGCTTTTCATAATTCTTTGATTTCAATATTTTGTTTTGTTTGGTCTTTTTTTCTATCCATTCATGCCTCCAAACACTTTTGTTTCCATAACATATAATGGACTTTTGGTCCACATGTAAATTTTACTATTCACAATTTATCAGTTTCATTATTTGTATTTTTTGTCTGTTTTTCTTTTCACCCATCCATCCATCATACACACTTTTATTTCCACAGTATATCTCTCAAACTATGCAAGATATCCATGTAAAACTTAGTATACATATTGCACTGGTGGTCTCTATTTGCTATTTGGTATTCATCATTCTTCAATTTAAATATTTTTTTAGGCATTTGTTCTTTCATTTGTCACAGACCAGAATATCTGATGCTATAACCCGGAGTCTGTTCATTAGCACATGTTTGTTGTTGCTAGTGATTCCAAACTACTGGGTTTGGTATGGTTTGATTTGGTGCTTTAAAGCAGGTGTTTTAGTGCCAAGGCAGTTGGAGTTAAGTCCTTGCCCAGGGACTTTACATTGGAGTTAAGTCCTTGCCCAAGGACTTTACACCATGTTAGACTGGTCCATTGTTAGGATTACTGGGATGTCTCATGATACATGGTTGGAATGAAATGAAAATGGTGCCAATGACACCTCCAATTTGGCAATAGGGGTAGCCATTTTTGAAAGTCTAGTTATAGCTGCTCTGTTTGGACAGATTATCATATAGAAATTGTGTTTTTACAAAGAGATTTTTGTATGATATCTTGTTGGTCCTAAAGGAAAATTCTGACTGGATGACTATGTTGACCATCTTGAAAATTACTATCACCACTCCTCTTTAATGGATAGTAGTACATGTATCAACATAGTTTTCACAAGAAACACTTCACACTGTATATGGTTGGTCCAAAATGAAAGTTATGCCAATATGACTTACTAAAAAAAATCTTGTAGTGAAGTTGCTTCAACTGCCACAATGGCTTTTTTGACCACCATCCTAAAATCTTTATGTGGTTACTTCTTCTATCTGAATGGTTGGTCATACTGATGTATGGTTTTCAAAAAAGCTGTATAATTGCAATTTGTAAATAGCTCTGAATAAAAATGGTGCTCAGCTGACCTCAAAACATAACACTATTTTATTGTGGCAATCTAAATATCTTGCTATAACCGCTTTTGCATGAATGATGTTCAAATGGGGTTCACATGAATGATGTTCAAGTGGGGTTCACATGAATGATGTTCAAATGGGGTTCACATGAATGATGTTCAAATGGTGTTCATATGAATGATGTTCAAGTGGGATTCACACAAATGATGTTCAAATGGGGTTCACATGAATGATGTTCAAATGGTGTTCATATGAATGATGTTCAAATGAGATTCACATGAATGATGTCCAAATGGGGTTCACACGAATGATGTTCAAATGGGGTTAACAGGAACAATGTTCAAATGGGGTTCACACTAATGATGTTCAAAATGGGGTTCACATTAATGATGTTCAAATGGGGTTAACATGAACAATGTTCAAATGGGGTTCACATGAATGATGTTCAGATGGGGTTCACATTAATGATGTTCAAATGGGGTTCACATAAATGATGTTCAAATGGGGTTCATATGAATAATATTCAAATGGGCTTCACATGAATGATGTTCAAATGGGGTTCATATGAATGATGTTCATATGGGGTTCACACAAATGATGTTGAAATGGGGTTCACATGATAATACTTCTTCTGGTGTGAAAATGAAATGGTGCAGATGTGACCACTAACATATCTTCACTGTTATGAAAGAGTCTTGAAAAGCAGAATTTTTTGACCATGGGGTCAAGTCAGATTTCATGACTTGCATATCGGAACTTCATTGTGCTTATAAAAACAGTGACTTGTACAAATACAAGTGAATTTTGTTCAGATTTATTTTTAGCTGTATTCCAGTGAACAAGTTGATAGCATTCTAACATTAAGGTAAAAGGTGTCCTCACACAGATTGTTAGCTGGGCTGGCTTTTGAGAATTATAAGAGAAACAAGAACGAACAGATTCCTATGAAATCCAGTTGTTGATATATCTGAAGAATACTTGAATGATGCCACATTACTAGACCCACTTTCCACAAAATAATATTTATAGATTTAATCAAACTTAGCATGTGTATACATCTTGACATTATGTGAGACAGTCACGGTCAGTGAGTTTCTATCTGTCATGTGAGATTCAGGATCATGCTGTGTTTTACTTCTTGCATGCAATTCGTACAGATGATTGATTAAAACATTTTCTCTGGCCACTATTCTTTAGTTACTTCATGTGCACCACCTGAGCTGAAATTAAAAGTCCTTTATCTGCCCAACACCCCTCCTCCATGCCAATATCTTCATGCCATGAAGTTCCACTCTAACATGATAGTTGGGCTTTAGAAAGTGACACTGTGTATCAGGCAATGACCAGACAGGTCAGCTAACTGATGAAAATACTGCATGTGCTTCCTCTTACAAGTACTAGTCATGGAGGGCAGTGGGGCAATGGGGGAAAGACTACATCCTTCATAAGCACAGTTATCAATTTAAATTGTCACATATTGAGCATCAAATCCTTGAGTATTACATTTTTAATATTTATTGGGTCGGGGCAGAGATCTGTGCTTTGGCACATATTCATATTTTAGAAAATTGGCAACTGTAAATAGAGTATTGTAATCACCACAGTTCTTATTTTATCAAGAAAGTGTAATTCCTTTGAAAATGGGGACAAGAAGACATCATTTCTAGAATTTCTCACTTAGATTCATTCGAATTGAATCGCTTAATTTCTTGCCAATACGCTCACACTAACTTATGCAACTTTGTAGTTTCTGAAACATTCATATATGCAGGACATATTCAAAGGGACTGATTTTTTTATCAACAATAAAATGCGTTAATCAGAGATCAGGATTTTTCAAAATGAATCTTGTATTTTCACTTTAAATATATTTCAGCATATATTTGTATACAAGTACTGACCTTGTAATGTACATGTACAAGAGATAATCACTCTAATGTGTGTGTGCCTCAACCATATTTGTAAGTAAAACATTCAGTTTCATGGGTAAAAATTGATCTAAAAACAGTTGAGTCCTCTTGTAGATACAGCTAAATAAAATAAGACCTATATTCAAACTTATCTGAATAATTATGACTTTGCATTACTGCAGAACAAAAATATAGAGTAGTTTGTTTGATCATAACAGCAGATCCCTCCACTGTTGCAGTTAGTGTTTAGCAGTATAAAACACTTTATCACTACAATGAAAAGTGGTCTATGCATGTATGAGAGATTGGACATTTATAGCTGGGGAGTGGGTGGAATGGGGTGATGAATTATTTCAACAGTCACTGTGACATTTTTTGTTATATGGGTATGTATGTTAGTTGATTCAGGAGGCATTGGTGATCTGTTGCTTTCCCTTAAATAGTGAAGCAAATATCTTCAAGTTTTACACGGGATACATTGAAGACAAAAAAAATACAATTTAATAGCATTATTGTTGATAGTTGGAGTAATAATTATATTAACAATTATTGGCTTTTTAAGAAGGTATAATCTTCAAAGAATAAGCTAAAAACAGTGACAATATATATTTTCTTTGACAATGTAACGTTATTAAGTCAAACTCTTATTTATTTCGGCACCAAAGCTTTGATAGTTGTTCAAGAAATTTGTAAAAATTTTTACAATTTCAGGACCTATGCCATGACAGTGATATATCCTAATTCATGTTATAACGATGTGTGTACAAGCATGGTTTCACTGTATTTTCTTTTTCTCCTTTTTTCTTTGGTCTTGCAGGAGTACATGTATCTGCTATAAATGCATATAAGTTAATGTTTGATATTATTACAATACAGTACCATATTTAATGTATTTTTTTGTACCATTTAATTTTTTGTACACAATCAGTTATCAAAATAATAATTATTTAAATGTATCATAATTTTTTGTTCATATCACTTTTTAGTTTTCGAAAAAATCCATTAAATTATTGGACATAAAATTTCTAAGAAGATTTATGTTTGCAAAAAAGATAAAAAATACCATATTGCCATTTTGCTTTTGCAAATATTAATTGTTGGTGAGAAAATATGATATTAGATGCATAAGCATGGGCTCCTGCAGCATAGGTCAAGGAGGGGGCGCACATGACCCCCCCAATCATACTACAAATATATATAGATATATACATGTATATATATATAAATTCCGATGAGTTTAGTCATGCAAGTGAAGCTGAAAATATCACAAGATTCAGTTCAAAACACTTTAGTTTCAGATTGCTTACTATACTAACTCCAGGCCGTGACTGACTGCCCCCCCAAAAATCCTAGACCCCCCCCCCACCGCAAAAATCCTATGGGTGCATATGTGCATAAGCTCTCTTATTGTCATTACAATATCTACAGGTGTTTATTAACAAATGGACAAAGGACTTCAGAGACCATACCTTTAAGCACTAAAACATAATAACATGTGATATGTCTTACATGTAGGACTATCATTTTGCAACATATGCTCTAAATGCAGACAAGCTTGCACACTGAGACATAATCCTCTCTCTCTCTCTCGTTCACTGATAACAACAAAAATTTTTTTGACTGCTTTTATTTTTTATTTTAATTAGATTCTTGAGGTGAGAGCAAAATGAGACAGAAATATTTTTTATTTAACTTGTACGTTTGTACCATTAGGTTGTCAAGATGCGTGTGTTCTGTAGAATTTGTTCAGGTATGATCCCTTTATTTTTTGTACATGGTCAGTACCACTAAATGATAATTATAATTTTGCGTACACTGAAATTAATAATTATTTTTTTGTGTATGATATATACAATTATCTTTTAATATCTCATTATTTTTCAATGTTGTGCAATCCTAAGCCTTCATTATTTAATCTGGTGCATTATTAAAGTAAAATATTATTGTTAATAATGAGAGAGCTGAAAGTTTGCTTATGGTTTTTGCTCAATCCTCATTGTCTCATGTTTCATTTATGTACTTTCCATGATGATTTCTGCAAATAAATACTGTTTATATAAAGGTCGAAGGTCACAACAAAATAATTTTGTACTGTGTGTTCACTTAAATTGGGACCTAGTGGTTAGAGTGTCTGCCCCGGATGGAGAAGATCATGGGTTCGAACATGGGCTGAGCCATACCAAAGACTTCTAACAATGGTACTGACAGCTGCCTCGCTAGGTGCTCAGCATTAAGAGGTTAGTGTTAGGACTGGTCGGCCAGGTGTGAGGATAATGTGACTGGGTGGGACATGCTACATGTCTGCGGCATGATGCCCTAGTGCTTGACATCACTTTAAACTGCCACACTGCAGCCATAATAGCGATATGACAAGAAAATTGTTAAAGCTACTTTAAAAATCTAAATCACACACACACTTAAATTGGGAACATGTTATCATCAACAAGTACTGTCATTCATCAAAAGTTTTGGATATTAAAAATAATTGCTGTTTTCACTGTATAGATAATTCTGGTGCAAGTGAAAATTATCATTTTTGCAAATATTTTGAATGGAAAATTAATATCCCTATTGTGTATCGATATGCCTAGCATATTCAGTGATTGTCAGAAGGGGCTTAGGAAAGTAGGATGCATTTTATCATTGCTTGCAAGTAAGGAACACTTATTTATAATACTTTGTTTTTTCTTTTACAAATAAAGAATACCGGTAGCAGTTCTGATGGTTGTTTTTCTGTTTGTTTATGTAGATATGCTGATGTTGGAGATAAAGAGTGCACAAAGGTCAATAGTCAGCATCCAGTTTTTTATGAATTGTACCTCACCTTCTTTATCAAAAAGTATTTATCTGGTGCAATTAAAATCTTGCTGAGAATCATTTAATCCATTAATACCTTTGAAATTCCAAACCTTACCTTTTCTATCTGTACAAACTTTTGAAATTAGGAAAAATATAGTCCACAGCAACTGCAATGTCAAATCCATACTATTATTGTGGAATGTTTGGCATATAATTTAAAAAGGATTTGAAATATATATATATATATATATATATATATATATATATATATATATATATATATATATATATATATACTCAGCTCATATACCATTTTTATGATTCAGAGATTTTGTTACTGGTTTCTTCAATTTAAATTTTCATCTCCCTTTATTTGAAATTAAACCATGTCACTGTTGAACTGATTGCATATTAGTTGTGAACTGAATTCTTGTCACTGGTGTACATGTCACTGTCAACTGAATACATGTCACTGGTATACATGTCACTGTCAACTGAATACATGTCACTGGTATATATGTCACTGTCAACTGAATATGTGTCACTGGTATACATGTCACTGTCAACTGAATACATGTCACTGGTATACATGTCACTGTCAACTGAATACATGTTACTGTTAACTGAATACATGTCACTGGTATACATGTCACTGTCAACTGAATAAATGTCACTTGTGAACTGAATACATATTCTGGATTGAATACTTGTCTAATGAACTGAATAAATGACACTTTTTAACTGAGTACATGTTTTGAACTGAGTACATATTAAATGTGAACATGATAATAATAATTGTGAACTGAAAGCATGTCACTTGCATACATGCCACTTGTGAACTTATTAACTGAATACATATTACTTGCAAAATGAATACATGTGACTTGTGAACTGAATAAATACTCTTATAAACCAAATACATCTTGCTTGCAAACTGAATATATGTGATGTGTGAACTGAATAAATGACATTTGTGAACTGAATACATATTACTTGCAAACTGTATATACTTGTGAATTGAATACATATTACTTACGAACTGTATATATGTCACTTGTGAACTGAATATGTATTACTTGCAAACTTTATATATTTCACTTGTGAATTGAATACATATTACTCGCAAACTGTATATGTCTGATTTGTGAACTGAGTAAATGACACTTATGAAACAAATACATATAGCTTGCAAACTGAATACATGACACTTGTGAATTGAATACATATTCCATGCAAACTGAATAGAAGTGACTTGTGAACTGAATAGATTTTACTTGTGAATTACATTGTAGCCATTATTATGGTATGTAGTTTGCTTGCTGTGTACAGTATATACATACTGACAATTTTTACCTGCATGAGGGTCCACATGACATACCTGCAGCTTATCATATAAACTAATACCAATTTAAATGCTCCAGCCATTTTTTAATCCACTTTCTTGTCCATGCTTCAATTTACTAATAATGCAGAATAATATTTTATATAATTATATTTGATTCCTGTATTGGCCTTAATATGTACCTTGTATTGGCCATATTCTGTGCATTGCAATAGATCAAAAGAATGATCCTTTGTCCCTATGTAATCAGGTATTATCTCTCTTCTGTATATGCTCTAACTTTATCATGACTCCCCATATATAATTGCTCCTGGCCACTAAGACAGCTTGATCCATCTGTCCATCCATACTTCCACCAGCCACATTATTATCACTGAAGCATCCACATTTATTTTTAGATTTGAACAAATTTGCTGTGAAGCATCATTGTATCGAAATCTTGGAAGACTTCAAGAATGAGCTCATTCGGAACATATTTCAGAAAATTCAAGACCTTTTCTCCTTTTTGAAATTTCTCTATCACTTCAGGATTATAAGTACTTTGATTCCATTTTGGCAAGTAATTGTACAGAATACATAGTGTCATTAAATAGTCACCTTGGAAAGTAAATGGAAGTTATAAGATGTTTTCCTCAGATTAGTATGAAAGAAGTTACCAAAGTAAAGTTTTAAAAATGCGATTTTTGTTTTGGACTATGAGGAACAAAACTTAAATTTTATTTATTAACTTTTAAAATTGTATTTTAATGTAACAGTATAGCAAATATATATTACATACCACTAGTATGAATAGCTATTAGCACATGGTTGGTATGTTAACTGGAGGTAATAGTTACCAATGTTTGAATTCATTATGTGTAAATACAACTTTTTCAAGCTCTTCAAAGATATAGAGACCCTATCTTAAATTGAAAAGTGTACACAGAGAACTAACATTTGTTATAAATAATATAGAATTGATGGAAAGTTTGGAAATGGCAAAGTTATAAAAGTAGAGTGAAGATCAAGATACAAAATTAACAAGAAAAGTGGTGCCATCTTCATGCGTTCATAACTTTGAGTTAAAAATGCCCATTGCATCATGGGAGTTAAAAATGCCCATTGCCTCACTGGAGTTAAAACTGCCCAATGCATTGTTGGAGTTAAAACTGCCTATTGCATCATGGGATGATGATCTTTTTCATGCTTGAAATAGGATTTTGTTCATATTCAATTCTTTTTACTATATTATGATATAAAGTTCATATATCTGAGAGAAGGTAAATTGTAATTTGGTGTTTTAATTAATTTCATTTGTCATTTATGGTTTTTTGTTCATGATTTACAATGGTTTTTCATTTACTATTTATCATGTATCACTTGCAATTTATCACTTATCATGATAGCTTACCATTTATGATTTGGGGTTACCATTTAACATTAATAATTTATCATTAGCATTTATGAGTTATCATTAATATTTATCAATCATCATTAGCATATATGAGTTATTAATATTTATCAGTTATCATTATCATTTATGATTTATCATTAATATTTATCAATCATCATTAGCATTTATGATTTATCATTAATATTTATCAATCATCATTAGCATTTATGAGTTATCATTAATATTTATCAGTCATCATTAGCATGTATGAGTTATCATTATTATTTATCAATCATCATTAGCATTTATGAGTTATCATTAATATTTATCAATCATCATTAGCATTTATGAGTTATCATTAATATTTATCAATCATCATTAGCATTTATGAGTTATCATTAATATTTATCAGTCATCATTAGCATTTATGAGTTATCATTATTATTTATCAATCATCATTAGCATTTATGAGTTATCATTTGCATTTATTATTTGTCATTAGCATTTGTGATTTATTGTTAGCATTTATGATTTATCATGAACAGCTATGATTTACCATTAACATTTATAATTTATCATTGACAGTTATAATTTATCATTGACATTTATCATTTATCATTAACATTTATAATTTATCATTGACAGTTGTAATTTATCATTGACATTTATAATTTATCATTAACATTTATAATTTATCATTGACAGTTACAATTTATCATTGACAGTTATAATTTATCATTGACATTTATGATTTATCATTGACAGTTATAATTTATCGTTAACATTTATAATTTATCATTAGAATTATTATTTTATTATTAGCATTTAAATTTTATTTATTTTGTGTTTAATTATTGATGCTCAGCAATATTTTATACATAGTATGCATCGTTTACTTTGCATTCATTAATTTCATTGTTCATTTATTGGTCCTGTATGATTTATTTTCCACTCCATTTCCATCCATTCATTATTATTTAGTGTTCCTGTGTGATTCATTTTCCATTCCATGTCAAGTGTTTCCTTGTTCATTTAGTGCTCCTGTATGATTAATTTTTAATTTCCATGTTCATTTTTAACTTGTTTATTTTCTGTTCCTGCATGATTCATTTTCCATTCCATGTCCATTTTTTCCTTGTTTATATAGAGCTCTTGTATGATTAATTTTCCATTCCATGTCCTTTCATTTATCATTCCATTTGCATTTGAAATGGGTACATAATGTTTCAAGGTTTAGTGTCATTACTCCCTACTGGACAGTTGCATTTGAAATGGGTACATAATATTTCAGGGTTTAATGTTATTATACCCCAGTAGACAGTTGCATTTGAAATGGGTACATAATGTTTCAGGGTTTAGTGTCATTATGCCCCAGTAGACAATTGCATTTAAAATGGGTACATAATGTTTCAGGGTTTAGTGTCATTACTCCCCACTAGACAATTGCATTTCAAATATAATATTACCCTTGCCAATCCACCGTCTATTCATCACACTTAGGTTAAATTTTGTATTTATGTTAGTTTGCAAGCATCTGTGTTCCATGAACACATTTCTTGATACTTAATGTTTTAACCATTTTTTTACATTTTGTTTTAGGGAATGAATTTTGTGGTTGCTTTAATGCTGCTTGTGATGAAAAATGAGGAGAAAGCCTTCTGGTTGATGGACACTCTTATCAATAATATCTTGCCAGGTAATCATCAGAACTACTTTTATCAATTATATCTTGCCAGGTAATCATCAGAAGTACTCTTAACAATGATATATTGCCAGATAATCATCAGAACTACTTTTATCAATGATATTTTGCCAGGTAATCATCAGAAGTACTCTTAACAATGATATATTGCCAGATAATCTTCAGAACTACTCTTATCAATGATATCTTGCCAGGTAATCATCAGAAGTACTCTTAACAATGATATATTGCCAGATAATCATCAGAACTACTTTTATCAATTATATCTTGCCAGGTAATCATCAGAAGTACTCTTAACAATGATATATTGCCAGATAATCATCAGAACTACTCTTATCAATGATACCTTGTACAGTAGTCATCAGAAGTTCTCTATGCAATGTCTTGCAAGGTAATCATTAGAAGTACTCTTATCAATTATATATTGCCAGGTAATCAACAGGAGTTCTTGTATCAATGATATCTTGCCAGGAAATCATCAGAACTACTTTTATCAATTATATCTTGCCAGGTAATCAACAGGAGTACTCTTATCAATGATATCTTGCCATGTAATCATCAGAACTATTATTGATTATTTCTTGCCAAGTAATTGTCAGAACTAGTCTTATAAATGATATATCATGTGCCAGGTAATCATCAGAAGTACCCTTATTAATGGTATTTTGCCAGGTAGTCATCAGAAGTACTCTTATCAATGAAATCTTGCCAGGTAATAATCAGAAGTATAATGATCGATTATATCTTGCCAAGTAATCACCAGAAGTACTCTTGTTGATGATATCTTTCCAAGTAATCATCAGAAGTACTCATATTGATGGTATCTTGCCAAGTAATCATCAGAAGTACTCTTATCAATGATATTGTGCATGGTAATCATTAGAAGTACCATATGTATTTAATTATAAGTCTGATTCAACCTCATAATGTGCCAGAAGATCAGGGCCTGGGTTGTTTGTCCTGCTGATTATTTCTAATAAACTGCATAGATTCACACATGTAATGCTTGAAAAATCGATTCTCATGCAGAATTTATCACAGGTTTTGGGTTTTGTGGATTTGAGTTGCACAGTAAGTATACTCAGTTCCTATTTTTAGCTATTTTTATTTCCTACTGTGAATTTTCACTATTTCCCATGTGGTTCCAGTTTTCATTGGGTTCCAGTTCTTGTGGGCATTGTGGTTGTTTGCAAACCATGAATCTAAGGGCACAATGAATATTGATTCTTCTGTAGAAACAATTGTGATCTTTCCTAATGCATGAAAATAAGTACCAATAAGAACATACTTTTTCACAAAACCATGCAGATTGACACCCACATGCATAAACAGATTAAATATACTCAAATGCTTTAATTTTACAGAAGATAATTTGCTATGTAAGAAAAAAATATTCTGTCTCATTTTCCACATCTGTTGATAAGATTTAGAAACTAATTTCTTTAAGATAAATATGCTAAATCAAGATCAATATATAAAGTATTTAATAGTTTAGAAAAAATTGGATTATATACCATGCATGTACCTAATTATTTACTAGCTGCATATGAACTGACTACATGTCACATGTAGACTGAAAACATTGTGGACTGAATACATCTTGTGAACTGAATGCATGTCATTTGTGAACTGAATAAATCACACTTGTGAACTGAATACATGTTTTATTTCCTTTATGGATGTACTTCAACTTAAGCACACAGTGCAAAATAACTCTGACAAGGGGAGGTAATCTGGTTACACATGCTCCAAGTAAATATACAAATTTTTTGTTTTTCAAAACATCTCTCATCATCATTGAATTTGCCGACATGAAATCAGTATTTTTTGCCTTTGATCCATTATATAGCAATGTCAGGCAAATGTTTTTATGAAAGGTGCATATGTACCAAGCTTGACTTACACAAAAGTAGCGCATATTGGAACCCTTTTCATCTTCTTCACAGACTTAAGGGTTCACCATGCTTGAGAATTTAAACCAAGTAGTCCTTTTTGATTATAATAAAATCCTGAGTTCAATATTTTATCAGTTATCAAAGGATAGTGTTTTCTTAACCATTTACATCATTGTATCCAAGGCAGAGAGAGATCCAGCCATAATAAAATTAGGCATACATTTGAGAAAATGGAAGAAAATTATGGAAAAATCTGGGGAATAAATATCTTAAATAAATTGCCAAGTTATAGAAGCAAGATACGACACTTAACAGATGCTGATCATGTAACATCATTTAGTAGTCTGGTTTTGTCGAGTTGATGTACCCATTTTGACAAAAGAGAGGAAAATTAAATTTTTTGTGCAAGCTTTAGTAAAAACTGTACCTTTTTCATCCATAACCTTTATTAGTTTTAGTCAGAATTCCACTTTTGAATACTTAGAATTGTTGAACATGCATTTATATACTTGAATTTATGAAAGACAGATTTTTTGGGGCAATGTATTATTAATAACACTGCTGAGATGATGCATTACACAGCATTTTATTACACAATCCCTTGATACTTGATTTTAAAAATCAAGTGTGACTAGAAATCAGTAGTATAAGTAAAAACAGTAACATATTCCTAAAATTGCAGACATATTCAGCTAAACTGGCCAATGACAAAGGTGAGAAAGGGATTGTATATATTTTAACTGGGTCTTTTCCACATGTTTTAAATGTTACTATAGGGCACAGACAACTTTTTTAGCATTTCTTGCAAATTACACTTACGTTCTATGAATGATACATCCCATTTAAGTGCCCAGAATCCAGTCATGTGAAATCTTCATGTTTACACCCAAATGAAACTGTGGTGACAGTGATAAAATAATAATGGTTGTAGGTACAAGCCTGTTAATGTATAAAATTTACTAGAACTGGGTACCACCAATTTTTGTATGCAGCATTTCTGAGTGTACCACAGTGCGTACCACAGTATGCAGCAGTTATATTAGGGACCAACAATTCACTGTTCTTAAACGGGCCTGACACTTTTTTGCCTAATTTCTGTCTTTAAATAGCTGGAAAAGACTTATTGCTCTGATTTGTAGCAAGATAGCCCCATATTATGTCCATGCTATTATTGGGAACAAATGTTATTGATCTTGAGATAAAAGGAAAGAAAATTTATCAGCTCATTAGAAAATCACACCACACCCCCAATTAAATGGCCATTACATTATAGCAGATAAATTTTGTATGTGAATGTTAATTGTTGTACAAGTTGTAGTTTAAAAGCTGTAGTATGATAAAGCTTACACAATACCTAATAATGTAGAAGACACTATGCTGACATTAGAGAGACAATCAGTAATAACAGGAAGTATTGATACTGAAGCTTTCAATTTCCTAGGTACATATTGATATATTAGGAAGGGAAACTTTGAGTGGGATGCCAACACCTGAGCAAAATATTTATCAGAGAGGGCCTTTAAATATAAGACACTGGTACTCAACAATGAGAAAATGTTTAGTGACTTGAGAATTATGTAAAGTTCAGACAGAAAACAAATGCGCTTCGGAAAGTTATAAGATGATTCGGAGTATTACAAAGAAATACATATATCTAACACATTAAAATATCTTGTAAATGACTAAACATGACAATTTTGGAGTGGGTGGCTGGGTGTTTTGTTTAATCTGAATTTTTCTGAAAGTTGGGTTTGACCTTAATATATTTCACTTCATTCCATTTGGCCACCACATTGGCATACAATACACATGTCAAACTTGTGATTAAAGGATCATGCACATACTTATACTTGTAATATACACCATTAATTGTGACAGGTACAACCATTTTGTAAATAAAGTTAATTTTAAAATCTATTTTGTCTTGAAAAATGAAAGCATACTGTTAATATCATTAAAGCTGTGCCAAGATTACTTGGGCATTTCTGTACTGATGGAAATTACCTACTTACCAGTACAGTGAAAAAGTACTGTGGTACATACCAGCATAAAGATACTACTTTGAACCATTATATCAATAATACTTCACACCTTTACAATTTACCCATACAAAGACCTCATCTAATAAATTATATTAAGTTTTTTCCAGTAACTAGTTTTTGCCAATCAGCAAACTTTGTTCTTTTAAATACAGTATTTAACAAACGACCACAAATAGTCTGGTTTTTTAGATATAAAATACAGTATTTAACATACGACCACAAATAGTCTGGTTCTATAGATATAAAATATGATATTAAACATATGACCACAAATAGTCTGATTCTATAGATATAAAAAACAGTATTAAACATACGACCACAAATAGTCTGGTTCTATAGATATAAAATACAGTATTAAACATATGACCACAAATAGTCTGGTTCTGTTGATATAAAATACAGTATTTAACATACGACAACAAATAGTTTAGCTTGTGTTAGACATGGCCAAATACTATACCATCTCTCCAATTAGATGTGTGTTAGACATGGCCAAATACTTTACCATCTCTCTAATTGGCTGTGTTAGACATGGCCAAATACCATACCATCTCTCAAATTGGTGTGTGTTAGACATGGCCAAATACTATACCATCTGTTCAATTAGCTGTGTGTTAGACATGACCAAATACTATACCATCTCTCCAATTGGCTGTGTTAGACATGGCCAAATACCATACCATCTCTCAAACTGGTGTGTGTTAGACATGGCCAGATATATACCTTCTCTCCAGTTGGCTGTGTTCGATATGGCTAAATGCCATACCTTCTCACTATAACCCTAGCCCAAATAGCTGTGTAATATACATGACAACATACCATATCCTCTCCCCAGTTGACGGTTTTATGCATAGTCTAATACCATACTGTGTCACAAATTAGCTCTGTGTTATACATAGTCATATACCATATCCTCTTCCCAATTTGCTGTGTGTTATAATCAACCTTGTATCATACCTCAGGCTGGCTGTGTGTTAAACACTACCAAATACCATACCCTTTCCCCAATTTGCTGTGTTATATAAAACTATATATAATACCTCTCTCAATAGTCTGTGTGTTACATATGGCCATATATCATACCTCTCTCAGTTGGCAGCATATCATATAAGGCCATATATCATGCCTCTCTCAAGTGGCTGTGTGTTATATAAGGCCATATATCATACCTCTCTAAATTGGCTGTGTGTTACATATAGACCACATACCATACCTCTCTCAATTGGCTTGTGTTACATATGGCCATATATCATACCTCTCTCAATAGTCTGTGTGTTACATATGGCCATATATCATACCTCTCTCAGTTGGCAGCATGTCATATAAGGCCATATATCATACCTCTCTCAACTGGCAGTGTGTTATATAAGGCCATATATCATACCTCTCTAAATTGGCTGTGTGTTACATATGGCCATATATCATACCTCTCTCAATAGTCTGTGTGTTACATATGACCATATATCATACCTCTTTCAGTTGGCAGCATGTCATATAAGGCCATATATCATACCTCTCTCAATTGGCTGTGTGTTATATAAGGCCATATATCATACCTCTTTCAGTTGGCAGCATGTCATATAAGGCCATATATCATGCCTCTCTCAATAGTCTGTGTGTTACATATGGCCATATATCATACCTCTTTCAGTTGGCAGCATATCATATAAGGCCATATATCATACCTCTCTCAATTGGCTGTGTGTTATATAAGGCCATATATCATACCTCTCTAAATTGGCTGTGTGTTATATAAGGCCATATGTCATACCTCTCTAAATTGGCTGTGTGTTACATATAGGCCATATACCATACCTCTCTCAATTGGCTTGTGTTATACACACATACCATTTGCTGACCCCAATTTTTTCTTTTAGGAATGCTTGAAACAGAGATAGAAATCAGTAGTGAAAACAATCCCCACTCTTTGTATGACTGTTTACTTCATGCTTGAGAAATTGATTGTTTAGTGGGAAGTATGCTGATGGGATTATGTATTGTAAGCACTATCATCTATACTTAATTTTCAGATTTCTTACCCTCATACAGGTCCTTGAAAACCTTTGAAGTGCTTGAAGTTTTAGATGGCTAAATCATGGCCTTGAAACTACTTCAAAGTCCTTGAACATTTATGGCAGGTCAAATGTCACTGGCATAACTTACTGAAATAGTTAGAGATATGCAGCGTAATCAGTATACCTTGTTTACTATGGTATTTATTTCCAGTGTGTAATTTTTCACTGTACGGGTACTTTAATAGTTTCCGTCAGTAAGGAATGCATGGAATTTTCCAGGTAATCTTGTTATGAATTTAATGATATTAAAAGCATGTTTTGATTTTTCATCACAAATAATTATGTTTATAGATCTTTAATCACGTGTTCGACAAGTGTCAAATATGCCAATATGGCAGCTAATGGGATTTTGTGAAAGATATTTGGACCATGTCCAATATTTGGAAAAATTTCTGGTTCAAAGAAGAAAGAAAAGAATTTCATCTTTATTGTTATATTTTAGCATATGTTAATGTGTGTGTGTGTGTATGTGTGTGTGTGTGTGTGTGTGTGTGTATTTAAGTACATGAACTTTGTAAGACCAAGAAAGATTTTCAATAGAGTTGATGATTTCTGTTTGAAGCTTACATAATTTCTCTAGTCCACTAAATATTTTCTCATTTGTTGAGTTAGTGTGTTGTATGTTTTCTGACTCTCTGTTAACATCTTGTTCCAAATGTTGGCATCCCACTCCTAGTTTCCCTGCCAATAAAATATCAATAGTGTAGCATGACAATTGTAGGCTTTATTGCCAGCACTTCCTATTTTTATGAGCAAGCTTTGTAACATCAGTATACAGTAATATCTTTTATAGAGTGTCATCTTTGGTGCAAGCTGAATCACTCTACTTTAGGTACAGTTGTTAGATGATAATTTATAAAACAATTAACATAAACTTGGCAAATTCATGTAATATATGTGCAAGGTACTGACCATTCAAGTTTTTTTCTCGGGTGGGGGTGGGGGCTGAATTATATTTTATTTTCTTTTATCTCAAGATAAAAAAATTCCAATACTATATTGTATATAATATGTTGTTATTTTGCTTTAATTCATAACAAGATTTTTTCCATCTATTTTGAGAGCCAGAAATGTGAATATAAGAAATAAGAATCCCAGACCCTTGCCTCCTGAAAACTAAATTGTTGATCCCAAACATAATTGTGGTATATTGTGGTACACGTTGTGGTATGTTAAAAAATAATGCAGTACAAAATTTATATTGGTACCCAGCTCTAGAAATAGTTGCAGTCAAATTGATGATTTGCATTGAATGAAGAAGAAAATTATATAGTTTGCTAAAGTAGGTACATTCATGAAAACAGGTAAATAGTTGATTCATAATTTGTTGTTTTAGAAGTATGTGAAATAAAGAAAACAATCTTTATACTCTCTTATGATTTGTCACAGGTTTGATCCTTGAAATTTGTATTGGTTTCAAAATATTTTGCTTGTCTTTTAATAGATTACTATAACCCAGATATGACTGCGATAAAGGTAGAACAAGAAGTACTTGGAGAATTGGTCAGGTAGATGTGTGCACACACACACTTGCATGCACACAAGCACATATGCACTGTATCCATTATCATTGTTTATTTTTCAAAATGTTTCTCTTTATGTTCATGCTGATGGTGCTGGACATACATGTAGTAAAAACGTTTGCCATCCATTGACAGTATTAACAAAAATGTGCATTTACCAACCAAAAAGAATATTTAAATAGTCATATGTTTTTTATTATCCAGAGATATTTTGTTGATATATTTTTCATTGACATGCATATATTTAAAAACAAATATTAGCTGTGTCTCTCTGAGTTTGTAGGTACAGTCAGGAGTCTGCTATGCTGTCTAGACCATACAAATCAAATGCTATCACCAATCAAACATTGTAAAAAGGGATGTTGTGACAAAGCCCTCTGGAATATGTATCAGTTAGGAATTTGGACAGGGAAATAAAACTCAAACTTTCAAACATTGAAAACTTTCATCCAAAAACATAATAAATAATCTTTATTGTTTGTGTATATGTATGTATGTCTGAGTACACTTAAATGAAAAGTTACCTTATTCTGGGATTTATATGTGGTCTTAAATTATGACTTTTCCCTAAATTTATATCAAATGATTGTAGATCTAGGGGACTATAATAAAAGATAAAGTTTTAGACAGGATTCATTTTTATGATATCACCATAAGATTTTAAATTGCCAAAATTTCTCCACTGCTTCAAGTACCCACTATTTGGCATTGCATTTTTAGCTGTAATGGTCATTTACCAGAAGAGCTTTTGGGATGGTCATCTGTCCATTTTTTAGCTAAATTTTATTATTGCTGATCCTCCTAAATTACTTGGAGGATTGCCATAAAATTTTACACACACATTCATCCCATGATCTAGTTGATCATAAATGAAAAGGATGATGTTCAAACATCAGCTATGCCTGCCACCATGGCAGCCATCTTGAAAACCTTCTTATTGCTATTCCTCTTGAATGGATAGCCATATCAACAGGTTTTCACTTAAGGACTTCACATGATGTTTAGATGCTCTAGAATGAAAAGAGTGCTGATCTAAAGTACAGTATCTTGAATATTTTTGTTATTGCTACTCCTGTTGAATGGATGGTTATATCAACATGGGGTTTTCACTAAAAGATGTCTGACAATTGATCCTAAATTAAAATGGTACTAATCATATGGCCTTGTGGCCACCAGGGAAGCCATCTTGAAAATCTTGTTATTAAATCTCCTCTTGAGCAAAAAGTCATATTTATGTGGGGTTTTCACCAAAAGACTTCTTATGATGTCCAATTGATCTTAAATGACAATTGTGCCAATCTGACATCCAATATGGCCACCACACAGGGCAGTCTTGAAAATCTTATCACAACACATCCTGAATGGATGGTTGCAGAATTATGATGTTTTCACTAAAAGACTTCTTATGATGTGTAGTTAGTGCTGAATGAAAATGGTACGGATCTGATGTCCAGTATTGCCACCGATCTGATGTCCAATATGGCCACTGATCTGATGTCCAGTATGGCCACCGATCTGATGTCCAGTATGGCCACTGATCTGATGTCCAGTATGGCCACCAACCTGATGTCCAGTATGGCCACCAATCTGATGTCCATTTTGGCTCCAACAGCAGCCATCTTGATGATCTTGTTATTGCCACATCTCCTGAATGGATGGTTCATGTCAACATGGAGTTTTTGCCAAAAGACTTCTAATGGTGTCTAGTTAGTCTTTTATGAAAATGGTGCTGATGTGAGGTCTAATATGGTTGCTACAGTGGCCAGCTTGAAAATCTTGTTATCACTGTTTCACCTGAACACATGGTCAACATCAGGTTTACAATAAAATACTTCTTATAATGTTTGGTGGTCATAAATTAAAACGGTGCTGATCTGACATTGAATATATACCCATCTTGAAAATTGCTTTCCTACTTCTCTTAAATGAAAAGTAATTTTGACACGGGGTTTTCATCGGAAGAGTTCTCATGATGTTTAGCTGGTCCTAAATGAAAATGGCTAACTCTCAATATGGTGCCTATTTTGAAAATATTGTAATCTCTACTCCTTCCAAATGGATGGCTGTATCTCTACTCCTTCCAAATGGATAGCTATATCAGTATGGGCTTTTCAGCAACATACTTCTTATGATACCTAGTTGGTCCTAAATAATAATGGTGCCATTTCTATGTCCAATATGGTTGCCATGATGGTTTGATGACAATCTTGTCACTAATTCCCTTGAATGTATGATCATTGTGACATGAGGTTTTCCTCAGAAGACTTTAACGTCTAATTTGTCCTAAAAGAAAAAGGTGCCAGTCTGTCATCCAGTAAGTCTACCACAGCAGCTAGTTTGAAAATCTTGCTATGACTGAAGAATATCAGAGGTAGTTTCAACACTCAGCAGTTAAATGGAAGAAATGGTCTTATCTTGAATTCATGGAAACTCCTTTCAACCACTAGAGCACCAGTCCCATCAAGGGAATTTTTTTTCCCCCACCATACTGATAACACTCAAAACAATAACTAGAAGCATCTTTTTATTACATTTTATTATTTATTATTACATTATTACTCTTTTCTATTTCATTATATTATTTTTGTACTTTTATTACTGATTTTGTATGTATTTTTGTTTATTATATTTTTATTTCTCTTTTATTAGATTTTATTGTTTATGAAATTTTATTACTATTTTTTAAAACTAAATATTCATGATTCTGCCAATACTCCATACATGCACTGTAGGAAGCGAGTATGAAGTATATGGTCATAAAAGTTGATTCACTTTTTGGGTGACTTAAGATTTTGTATATAATGAAATAAATAATATTCAGAAATACAGTTTTGTTAGGAATTTTAGTGTCTACAGGACAGCAGTGACTGAGGTGAAGAGAATTCTTTTCAGTTCCAGAATATTTGTTGAAACTCCCAACTTTATGTTACAGATTGAGAGATTCTGAACTTCATAATAAGATAGAGAAGCTGGAAATTCCCTGGTGCCTTGTCGGAATCAAATGGTTTCTCTGTTTGTTTGCTGATGTCTTGCCTACAGAGGTAATGGTCTCATAAGGCAATTTATGTCACCTGTGTCAAGATGTTTTTATTTTCTCATGTAATTACACTGTCTTTTTATCAGTTATTGTTGCCTCGGTCTGCTTAAATAATAGTAACAAGGACTTTCAGAATACATTGTAAACTGTGTATAACAAGATCTTGAGGGATCAGTGAATTAGTCCTTATTATTGCAGATATTTACACCAGAACTGGAAAATAGCCGCAAATGATCTACTTTCCTGGAGACTAGATTTTCATGAAATTGTGCAAAATCTGGATTTTGCTTTCATACCCTATGTAAAATTCTGTGCAAGTAAAGATAATTTAACTTGTCCAGTAAGATTTTCATCTGGGGCGCCCTGTTCTTACTGACTTTGACATGGTTTATTACTTCCCTTTGCTAATAAATTTGCATAATTTACACTTATTTTAAACCTGGCATCACTGTGATAATAAAGTTTTTTTAAATTATTTTACTCTCTGTCTCACCTGCTAACACTAGTTTACATGAGGTGTATAGAGTGACACATGTATCTGCTGATAGCTATCACATAAAGAACATTTCTTATATATATATATATATATAATATATAATTATGACTATCTGTATTATACATTAATTTATAATTCAGTTTTATTTAAGTCATTGGGGTTTATGACCTTTATATTTTAATTCTTTAAATTCATTTGCTGGTTTGTGTTATAGTAAAAGTACATACAATAATTGTAGAATTTCATTAAAAAATCAAGGCAGATTAGCCAGGTCAAATCAACCACTAATTTGGTCATGTAATGCATTAATCTGAATGGAAGTCACAAAAACATTATGTCGGACTTGGAGTGCATTTGTCCTGCAGGGATATCATGCACACCCTACTTGTTGATTGCCTCAGTAGTTTGAGGTCAGAACATGACTGTTAAGTATTTCACAATATAAAGATTTAAATTTTCAGGAATCTGTTTACTGATTCAGATTTTGTTGATTTGTTGCGCACACAGAGTCCTTACATTAAGAGAATTAAAACACCATATTAGGATTCTTCAGTTATACACAGTTTTTGTTAGAGTCATGAGAGGAAATCATGATTTATTGTTCTTAGACTTTTGGAGTGGGAAATATTTATTCTAAAACAGGCATTACTTTGAGGATTATGTGAAATTATTCAAGTGCTTGAACATTTAAATAATTCATTCAAGGGCTTTTGTGATCTTCTACTTTCACTTTTGGGTTTAGAACTGATTCTTCAGTGGTGAAAGCATGTTAGCACATAAACACATTAGAAACTTCATTCAGAATAACTTAGGATTAATGTGAAATTTATAGTACAATTGAGGATAACATTCTAACAATTCATACATTGTAAATTATTTTTAATTCTTTCACTTTGATTATATATTTTAGGGAAATAAATTTATATTTTAGAAACTTGAATGCTTGATGGGTTTTACCATGTCATGTTATTGTCATGTTACTTAGTTTAAGCCTCTAGACAATATATATATATATATATATATATATATATATATATATATATATATATATATATATATATATAACACATGATGGCTGTGGTCCATATATATATATAATATGATGGCTGTGGTCCATATATATATAACACGATGGCTGTGGTCCATATATATATATATATAACATGATGGCTGTGGTCCATATATATATATATATATATATATATATATATATATATATATATATATATATATATATATATATATATATATATATATAACACGATGGCTGTGGTCCATATATATATATATATAACATGATGGCTGTGGTCCATATATATATATATATATATATATATATATATATATATATATATATATAACACGATGGCTGTGGTCCATATATATATATATATATATATATATATATATATATATATATATATATATATATATATATATATATATATAACACGATGGCTGTGGTCCATATATATATATATATATAACACGATGGCTGTGGTCCATATATATATATATATATATATATATATATATAACACGATGGCTGTGGTCCATAGAACAACTGTGTTGTAACCAACCAAGTCAGTCAGCTAAAGAAAATGATGCATGTACCCAAAAAATGGCTGGGGGAGGGGGTAATAAAAGCAGGATCAAAAGTACATGCTTTTGATTTAATGAAGACAAAGCTAGTCTGAAATACGTTTGTATATTGACAGCTTACATTTGTGTAGTACAGTCAATAATGCATTAAGTACTGTGCATGTATGTGAAAAATCCATTAATTCTAGTATACATCACATCATATCAAATTCTTGTGTCAATCACATCCTGTAGAAAACACAAATACACAACGGTAGACTAAAAATGATTGTCCTCATTTCATCTATATCCCTTTGTGAACAAACAGGAATCACTAAATAATTCACTACAATATTCATTTTTGATAGTAGCACATGGCTATAGCAGTTACATACCACATGGACATATACTTAAATTGACCTAGTTGTTTCAGCTGGAGACAGCTTTCATCATGCTGAGGCTACCCAGGGGATGAGGCTATTCATAGGGAAATGAAAACATATGAACAAATTAAAAAGTTTAACAAACATCTTTGCAAGATGCCCCATTTTCAACTAACTTGATGGCAACATATCAGTGGTCTCAAAAGATTGGAAATTTAATTTGTTTTTTATTGGTAGCAATTGTAAGCATAAACTTTTGTCCTTTGATGCAAGGTGCTTTGTTTTTGTTAAAGATTGTAGTTGGACTGCTTTAATGAAAGGTCCATGTATTACTGAAGTCACTATTAAAGGCCAGATTTGGAGGACCAAACAAATGCCCATTTGTTATTGCATCAGAAACATCAAATAATTGTACAACGTTGACTGAGACTGAAATATTTTTTCATTTGCTTAGTATTTATTTTTAAACAATTAACCATTGTTTGGTTGATTGTAGCCATTCCTGTTCCTGCCTTAAGAGATTGGTTGTTTTTAGCTAGTTTGGTAGCATGACTATTTAAAAAATGGTAGCCATGCTGCCATCCTGCTATAAGCAGAGTCGCATTATAATGAATCATGTTATAACAAGTATTACCTAATATACAAAATTTAAACAGCTAACATTGTTGAGGCAAAAAATATTTACCAGATGGTATATTTTTTAAGCCAATAAGGAAACAAAATTGCAATTTGTGAAATAGAAAAAGCCCAGTCCAATCCCTAAATAAACTTTTTACACATTATTTTTATACTTTTAAGAAGAAAATATTTTGTGTATGTGAAAGAAAATATATATATTTTTATGTGGAATTTGAGGAGCCATGCCATGATCATCTTCTATTAGAATTTATATGTGATCTCTTCCCCAAAATGATAACAAAGTTTTTATATGTTATGTTTAGTATGGTAAAACCTGTTATTAGAGAGTGCCCCTTCTGCCAACAAAAAAAAACGGTCTCTCAAGACATTCAGTCTCTCATAACAGGTGTTTACAAAAAGACCAGTTTCCACAGTCCAGTTTCAGAACAATTTAAAGAAAAATAACCACAATCACTGTACAAAGTACTTGCTAAAATATTGTGTACATTCATCTGAAAACAAAATTATATGGCAGTAAAGATATACTTCTATGATTAAACATGAAATCACATTTACATTTTGAGATCACATGTACATGTATTAGCGTATGAAATCATTTCTGATTTACTCTGTTTCCTTTATAATTCCCTAAATTTGTCTTACCGATTTTTAAACCACTATTTTTCTAGTGGTCTGCTCTTTTTAGCTACTTTCAGTTAAAATAATTATTTTCTCCAGTGTTAAAATTTGTCTCTTTTAAGTTGGAGATTCTTCCCATGCTATTACGGTACTAGGTGTTAACATTATGAGTTCTCACTTGTAATATTGACTTTAAAGACATTTTGACTGGGCTTGGGGA
The DNA here is from genome assembly GCA_028554795.2 of Sinohyriopsis cumingii. Lineage (NCBI taxonomy): Eukaryota > Metazoa > Mollusca > Bivalvia > Unionida > Unionidae > Sinohyriopsis > Sinohyriopsis cumingii. The sequence goes on from CM068828.1 coordinate 58,942,409, forward strand.
AATTATAAAAAGTCTATATATGTGCATTACATATCTAATAATTAATGAGATTTTAAATAACACACAATACATAGGTTCAGTATAAACATAATTGTAAATATAAATAATCTTTGGCATAATGGGGGAAAATCCTGTCACAGCACACTGCACCAGCCAAGCTCTGAATTATTTCTATAGGAATACCTCAGAAAGAGAGACTTGGGGGAGTTTGTAGGGTTGTGAAGAGTGTCCGAATCCTGTATGTGGAGCCGCAAGGGGCTGATACGAGGTATATAGGGACACTGATAACCAAAACTTGATAAGTCTGATCCTGAGGATTGCTATAATGACAAACATCTGCCAATACTCCATACATGCACCGTAGGAAGCGAGTATGAAGTATATGGGCATAATAGTTGAGTACATTTAAGTACTGACACAAAAAGGGGGTCAAATGCAAAGTTGTGAATGCATGAAACTTGGCAATGGCCCCTGAATTGTTTCTATAGGAATACCTCCGCAAGGGGCTGATACAAGGCATATAGGGCATGCTGATAACTGAAACTTGATAAGTCTGATCCTGAGGATTGCTAGAACAACAAACATCTGCCAGTACTCCATACATGCACCGTAGGAAGTGAGTATGAAGTATATGGGCATAATAGTTGAGTACATTTAAGTACTGACACAAATAGGGGGTCAGATGCAAAGCTGTAAATCTGTAAATAACTGAAACTTGGCAATGGCAATAACATTAGCCAATTTGATAAAGGGCCCCTAGAACAGAGCTGTTGTTGTTGTTGTAGGGTTTAACGCCATTTTTCAGCACACGATAGGCTATACATGGCGGCCAGTATTAATGGTGGAGGAAGAACCCAGGAAAACCCCGGAAAGAACCACCGACCCATGAGAAGCTACTGGCAAGCTTTCTCACATACCCACATTGGCTGAATCCGAGACTCGAACCCATGCAGACAGAGGTGAGATGGCAGTGATCCGTAACGGAGAGCGCTTTAGACCACTCGGCCACTCAGGGCCCCAGAACAGAGCTGGAACGGTACACTATGCAAGAAATGTCCCAGATATACAACATGGTGGAAGGAGGGGAGGCAGGTGAGTCTTTCTGCGAATAATGTTAAAAATTAAATGCAGCATCTGCTCTGAAAGAAATGCATCTCTACAGGTGTATCAGTTATATGAATAATGCCTAATTGACAATGTTTCATCAATTGGTTCAACTCAGTCATCTGATTGGTTCAACATGACAATGAATCTAAATTTAATTATTAGCTTATTAACATATATTGGCTGCAATGTCTGGGCAGATAACCATAGTAGACAAAGAGGGGCCCAGCAAGGAGCCAGAGAAGGATGCACTGTATATTACTTAAACTACATTTAACCATTAAATTTATTAAAAAAAGAAACAGTTATCTCATCCAGAAAAAGAATCATTTACTCAGAGACAAAATTAAATGACTTAATTCAAAGAAGTCATACAGGTATTAATTCTATAAACAAAGTGTGTAACCCAGTCGTACCAACTTGATTAGATGACAGCTAATCACTGTAACATCGGGGAAAAAGTCCCCAAAAACAAACATCAGGAGTCTTTAACACTATCAATCGAATCCCGCAAACAATTCTCACTTGCTGGTTTAATGGACAAAGATCTTATTCAACCCCAGACAATATGGTTTAACTCTAAAGGCAAACAATATATGCAACCACTACCTTAACTTTGGTGCAACAATGGAAATTTGTGACATGTACATTAGCCTGGTTTATGGACAGTACCACTATATACAAACCGGTAGCCAGAATCTTTTTTTGTTGTTACTAGAATGTGTGTTTTTGATAGAACAATCTTTACTATTCAGGTGGTCATTGTTACAGATGATTACATAAGGGTCAGCAGTGTCTATGTCTGTTCTCGCGATGTGGTCGTTCATAGAGCTGGATACTGGGTCCTACTTGTACATATGGATGGTGGCGATGATAAGGCTAAGTGCTGGAATAGAATACATGTACCGTAATGTGGTTTACAATAGGAAATATAAAACACTATATAAAACACTATAAACATCCCAAAAAAAAATTTCATATATTGGTATTGAATGTATTAATGGTTATTTTTTACAGGGAATAATTAAAAGTCTGTGGAGTTTATCCCTGTTTTTGTGATACTTTCGTTCACAGCAATGTCGAAATGCAAATTGCCAAGACATCATGGTCGCTGGTTGCATTCAGCAGGTGGTCACTCACAACAGAGCATTCATATAATAAAATCGATCCATGCTTAACAATTGTAGTCGGAAATGACAGGTTGTCACTCATAGCAGAGGTTGCTCAAAACAGTTTTTACTGTACTTTTAAAAAGTTTTTTTTTTATGTACGAGAAAAATACATTGTGTATGAAATTTTAGGACCCAAGTTATGATCATGCCATATCCACTTGTGTTGTAATGGAGCATGCTATACTGGGTTCATTCATTTTCTTGCACATTAAAAAACAGAGTTATTCCTTTTTACTTAACCTAATCTAATTTCATGGAAAATCTGCAACTCTTTTCTGTATGACTTTCAGATAGTTGATCCAGTGTTTTATGTATATCTATAATTTTGTAACTCCTGGTACATGATTTCATCAAATTTTTATAATGTTTATTCATGGCTTTAAATCATACAGATTATCTTTAGTTGAATTTTTACCTTTGTGACTAGGGTCTGTTGAAAGCATAAACTTGCATAGGATCTATAAATAGATGCTTTCATATGTTTCACAATTACTAATATTAATCTTAATAATAAGACTTAATTATGACTTTGGGTTAATTTTTCATTAGCTAATGGGTTTGGACAGTTCTAGAAGAATTCATTAACTTCCCATAGGTTGGGCTAGGTCACATAAATAAACAATTTCGAAATAAATTGAGTAGTGTGATCTGTCAATTGGGATATGTTGTGGATTCATCATTTTGGATGTATATAAGGAGAGAACTGAGTAATCAGACTCATTCCTGTTTTTAGAGTCATAAATAATTTCTTGTGTTCTTGTTGTATGTCAGAGGTTGTGTTTTTTGTTGTACTTAGATATTCAAGAGGAAAACATTTGTTTCGACTGTTCAGTGAAAATAGAAAGTGCTCATTATTTTGGACTATAATATTATTCTGGAACTATGGTGTATTATTCAAAGGAGTTCTGGACAGATCAGTACATTTCCAATCTTGAACTTTATACAGAACTGTTCATTCTTTGTCAGGATAATTTTGGATTCACTTCTTAATAATGTAAGTTCCTCACGTTTTCATTTATAACTTTGATAATTGCATTTTTTGTTAAGTTTTTACAAAATTTGTTGGTTTTGCTTCATTCTGTTACTTAGTTGTGACCATAGAATCATAAGAAGTATTCCATTAAAGTCTGTGACTCTAGTTTGCATGACTACTTTCAAACATTGGATCCAGTATTGCATTAAAATATGCAACTTTATTCTGCATAACTTTCAAAAAGTAGATCTAGTATTCCATTAAAATATATTACACTATTTTCAGTATGACTTTAAAATGTTACATCCAGTTAAAACTGTATCGTCCCACTCATTATGGCTGGTAGAGCCCTATAGTAGTCAAGTCTATTAGCCAATCAATCTGTCTTTCTGTCTGTCAAACATTTGGTTTCCACAAGATAATTTCGTTGGGGATTGTTGGATTTTAATTTTCTTTGGTATACTTATGAGACGTCTGTAGAGTTTGATTTCTTTTTTTATATTATTTAGAGGAGGTATGACCACTGATTACCTTTGCTGCAAACTTTCCGAAATGCAGAATAACTTTAACCTGGATTGTTGGTTTCAACCAAATTAGGTATGCATGCCTATATTGATGAAAACGTGAATGAGTTCCATTTCATCTTTTACAAGAGTTTTAGCCACGATTGACTTGCCATATGACTTTTGTTTCTGCAGCATTCCAAGGATTTCTGGATTAAAAGCTATTTTGGAATGCAAAGCTATGTTGATGAAACCTTGAAGAAGTGTCATTTCATCATTTACAGGAGTTATAGCCCCTGATTGACTTTCCTTCTGATTGGTTTCTGCAGCATTCTAAGGATTGCTGCAATTCAGCTTAATTGGGCATGCAGTTTTATATTGATTAGACCTTTAACTTCAGCTTTCATTGTTCTACTACATCAAGGCATGGATTCTTGGATTTTAACCAGATTTACATTCAGCTTTATATTTATGAGACCTTGAATTATAAAATAGTTTGATTGCTAATGTTCCAGAAATATTTATACTGTATTTATTAATATTATTATTATCTTCTATTATTACAGACAGTATTGAGGATATGGGACTGTCTTTTCTTTGAGGGGCCAAAGATTTTACTCCGAGTTGCAGTGACCGTCATTCTGATAAACAAAGACAAATTTATGAGATGTACTAATTTCAGTGAGGCAACGACTGTGCTAAGAAATATTATAAATGACTCCAAGTCAGTGATGGACTGTCATGCATTTATTCAGGTAATCTAATGAACAAATGAATAACTGAGTGAATTAATTAATGGAGAGAAAATGAATTGATTGATTCATTAATTGTGCTATTAATCTCTTTTGTTGATTGTATATTTTTTATTACAAAGAAAATGCAGTTCTTTTATTATGGATGTTATCACCAGAAACTTTCTTAACAATATACAGACCCTAAATAACAGGGTTTGTTGAAAATTCAAATTTGCTTTGTTGTGACATTTTCTACGAACCAGCAGATACTGGGATTTAAATATTTGGATATAGTATATTTTCTAAACAGATACTGTTGTCTTCAAACCTTATGATCAGAAATTTTAACATTTAATTCTTCTTCACCATAATTTTCTTTCCTCTTGTAATTCTATTTTTTTCAGAGGATTTTTACAGAACCAAAGGGTTTTCCTAGATCTCAAATTAAAAAACTGAGAAAAGAGTGTATCAAGAAGATTCGCTGAATGATGATCCACAGATTTTGGGCAGGGGACCACAGTTCAACCTTGTCTTAAATATGTTTATTTATTCACTAATATTTATTTATTGCCTGCCTTATCAATAGCTCCAGATTGTGATCACTTTGAAATCCATGTATTTGTTTATACATCCCTGTGCCCATCCATCTGTCAACACTGCAGGTTCAGGTCAGTGTTAAAACTATTGGATGTTAAATACATTACCCAGTCATATTGACATTAAGAATTACTTTTGCTACTCCAGAATTCATCCCTCCCATAGACTTCTTCTTGTTGTTGTTGTTGGGTTTAAAGTCATTTTTCAGCACATGATAGGCTATGCATGGTGGCCAGTATTAATGATGGAGGAAGAACCCGGGAAAACCCCAGGAAGAACCACCGGCCGACGAGAAGCTACTGGCAAGCTTTTTGACATACCCACATTGGCTAAATCGTAGACTTGAACCCACCCAGACAGAGGTAAGAAGGCAGTGATCTGTCTCTCTATCTATTCCAGGGGTCTCAAACATGTGGCCCACAGGCCACATATATCCCACCAAGAAGTGTCATGTGGCCCACAAAAGTATTCGAGTCACAAGGTGTCATGAGAGATAACAAAGGTGATATGGCCCTTGGGTCATCAAAAATGCCCTCATGGGGCCCCCAGGGTGGTCTGAGTTTGAGACCCATCATTCTATTTGATGTATAGATAAAGGTAAGTCATTCTTACAGATTACCTCTCTTTACCTTGCTAGGTGACATTCCATATACAGTATATCTAGTTTTAATTTTCTCTGGTTCTTGTCAACAGGCCTTCATGCATCTGTGGATTTCAGGCGAAACAACAAACTGCCCATCAGTGTCTCTCCATTCCCAGACCCAAAAGTATGGACTGTCAATGCCCTTTCAATTTACTGGGAGGGAATCTGGATTTCTGCCCAGTCCTCTGCAGTTTTGATTGCCAAGTTATTCCAGAAAATGATGGACACAAATTGCATGGTAATTCTGATTGCCACTCTCTATGCTTTGTCATCAGATATGAACTACCTACGGTTTCTTTATGACCATTCAGTCGTTTTAATGACACAACTGGGTTTCATTGCTACAAACAGGTTTTTGTCTCCTGGCAACCAGAAAATATTTGGATGGAACTTCTTTTTGATTGATCCTTTGAGAGAGGTAAGGTTACAGGACCCAGTATGGTATATGCTTTCCAAATCTATCTAAAGTGCACAAAGTCTACCCAGTCCAGATGCCAGAGGCTTTTTCTCTCATTAAAACCAGGGAAACAGGACATAACTCCACAAGCATTATCATATCATCCTGGCAAAAGGGAGTCATCCAGTCAGCATACTCTGATCTCTCAGATTTGGGCTCACAAAATATGTGCTATTTCTACAAGCCTTGCCTTTCAACACAAGGTCTCAGTTAAAGCCATTACAGAATCAGCCAAGTCCACTTTTTCCACTTCTGTTTGCATTACATGGCCTCCCAAAACATGGAGTTGAATCTAATTGGTCACTTGGTCCATTGGTGGCTGTCTAGACATTCACCAGACCATGCCACTCCAGACACAACCATATTCTCATGCTCAAACAACCTTTGCTGGATTTGCTTGAGAAAATCTTTCTTTGTAATTATTTGTCACGTCTGGATCCTACAACATAGTTCCTTGCACATGTTTATGCGCTTTTATTTTGTTGCGTCAACTATCATTATGAGAGTTCTTTTGACCCTGCAAGGTACTTTTAGGTAGAGGTCAGATGCATAGCATTTCCACCTCTCTCTCCTACTGTGATTGGGTAATGTATTTGTTGGAGAGAATACATTTTCATAGTAAATCATGTTTCTCTGAAAATACTTACCCAGTCACATTTCTCTGAATCTGGGCTGTTCCAGTTAAACATATCTGGGACCCAGGGAAGACACTTTTAATGTGGGGTACTCACCCATAAATGCAATTTAAAATTGTCTAATCATTTTCATTTGAACTGTGAAATCAAAGTACCCAGGCATATATTTTGAAAAAGCTGTTTTCCCTGGGTTCAGTCATCCTATCTTAGACAGTGCTCAAGTTAAAATTAACTATATCCAGTATATGGGTTGCCATTAGCAGGTTAAGGGAAGTGTATGTTTGGGAGGGGGGGTTTCCAGAAGTAGCAGAAGTATTTAACCTCTGAGAGTTATTTACCTTTGTCTACATAACTCATAGAGAGATTTTTCATGTCTATGGGAGGGCTGGATCCTGGAGGTAGCAGAGGTAATTCCATAACGTTAATGTGATTGGGTAAGTATTTTCAGAGAAATATAAATGACTAGAAAGTATCCTTTTTTAATTAAGATCAGAATTAAAGATTTTACTCTGTAGCTGAATGAAATACAGTAAGGCGGTATGTTTGTTAAATTTATGAACAATTTCATTAAGCAGGAAAAATGCAATCCATTGAGAAGTTCTGCTGAATTTGGATAATGTGAAACCAATTGCAGTGATTTAGAATTTGCTCAAGATCAGAAAAATACAGGCAGTTGTCTATGACTGTTTCATTAATATGGTCATTAATTTCAAGTAAAAGTACGTGGATGATACCAAAACAAGCACTGAATAGTCTCCTGGAGGTTATATAATGGCAGTTGGTTACCAATTTTGTAATTTTATTCTTAAACTAATTCCATATGTATACTTAGACTGAAATTAAGTTTTGAATTTTATTATGAAGTGCATAAAATTAGAGAACCATTCCATAACACAGCAGAAATGGTGGTAGATTTTCATTGTCATAGAGACTGTCAGAAACTGTTTAGTAAATCTTGCATCTAGATATTATTTCTTTAACAATAGAAAATGGTAACATTTACTTTGAGGGTATATCTTGTTTATTATTCAAATATTACCAGATAGATGAAGTTGTTGCTGAAAAATGCCAGTGTTGTATTTTAGATAGAATGAACAGTATAGACTGGTCTGCTGTTACATTTTATGGAGACAGAATGAACAGTATAGACTGGTCAGCTGTTGCATTTTATGGAGACAGAATGAAAAGCATAGGCTGGTCTGCTGTTGCGTTTGACAAAACTGAATATACATTACCTTTAGAGGGACATACATTGAAAATAAGTAAGTTCTCTAACTTAAGTTACAGTATATAACCACTTAGAACTCAAGTCCAACTGCAAACTGCACAAACCCAGATCTGCAGTTGCATAATGTGCTGGCAGATCTGTGTCTTTGCAGTATGTTAGGAATAGTCAGTAGAAGAAACAACATAGACCCTAATCTGCCAGTACATCATTCAATTGCAGAACAGGGTATATGTTATTCACAGTTGGACTCAGTTATATATGAGTATGTACAGTACCTGTTAGACTGTAGATGATAAAGAGTAGGGCTGGGTCAGTATACAAATAAATTTGTATAGTGTGATACTCCAGTTTGATGTAAGAACAGAAAGTCATTTTTATCTATATTATAAAACAAGAAATGCTAGAATTACAGAAAATGCTCAAGTTACTATAAAAGGTTTTTTGAAATAACTGGAATAAATCAATAAATTATTTGTTTTCCATATGAATTGATCAGTCACACTTCAGACTTAATACAAAGAGCTACATGTCTAGGTCTTGGTTTGCATCTTTGTGCACAAGCAGTAGTGGAGTGAATGTGTTCCTTGGAAAGTTTCAGTGTAAAATGCCTTTAAGTTAGGCAAAAACATAAAATTTACAGGTAAACTATGTTTGAATAGTATTAAGCATGTATTGTCAATATACATCATGTCATGACAAAGAAACTATTTTGTTACAAATTAGGGTTACGAGTCATAATGTATCCTTTAAATCACCCCAAATGTAATTTTTTATGTCACATATCCTATTGGATGGTTTAAAAATTATGAAGGTATTTAAATTGTTTCCCATTTGTTTTCTTTGAAATAAATGGCTGATGAAAATGAACATGTTGCCAGAATTAGTAACAAAGGTTAGTGCTTTTGTAGTCTCAGTGTACTTGAAGACTTGGTGCTACCCAGAGTAGAAAGAAGTCTGAATGATCAGTTTTTGAAATCCTAAGACATTATAATTTTTATTAACTACATATAAATTTATATCTTTATGAACATCTAGTAGATGTACTGTGATATCCATTTATTTTGACCTATGAGTGTTTTAGCCTTTCTGTGCTTCAAAGCTTACTTTTTGTTATTTTATTTAAAATCTTTACCAAAGATACATTTTTTCTGATTGTCATACATACAAATATGGTTATGTAGTTTATGTGATGTGAATGTTGATTGAAGAGACTTGTATTCATTAGAGATTTGTCAGCATCCTGGCCCCACATTTTTAAAGCTTCTTGAGCATGACTCAGACCCCTCCCTGCCACATTTTCTTTTCTAATCTGATACACAGAAGCATCTCAATAAAGGACACTCATAGAACCAATTAAAGTGGGGGTATTATTATACCCTCCTTCTGTCTGCTCATCTGTCCATTAGCATATTTCCTTCTAAACATTTGGGTGTAATTATGTTGCATTAACCATCTGTACAATTTGGTGTCATCCCTGGCTCCTGCCTCTGGGTTACCATGGAGGGTCATAGGTCAATTAAAAGATTTGAAATAATAATCACATTTGTATACATTTTCAAATCAGATATGTGGTACTTAGAGAAAGGCACTTTATGTGTAACTTATTTGGCATTATAATCACTGTGCCTTAGGGTGGGGAACAGGGTTTGGATTATGCAGTAAATCAGCATGGGGGTTTGCAATGATGAATCATTACTGTTAGATTTGTTTCTTTCAAAGACAGGTGCCTTTAACTGAATGTAAGACAAGGAAATAGAAATATTGTCCTTAATTTGCAGTTTTCCAGTTATGAAGGTTTCTGCTGAGACAGGTTCAATATCATTTGAATGAATCTGTCTCAGTACAAATAAGTGTAAAGAAACAGCATATGTTAAGGAAGTCATAAAGGTTCCTTTCTAACAGCATGCAAAGATAATTTTACAAGTTCCAACTTGAAGTTTAAAGAATTTTGAAAATGGGGGCCAGAGACACTTTGTATTAATTGACATATGTTAAATCATGAAATCCATTGTTTGGCAATCTACTGAATTTATAACCCATTGTTACTCAAGTCCTCAGGAAAAGTATCAATATTACATTTATTTAAGATGTAATCTACAGCTTGCTCAAGATAATTTTCAAATTTTTAAAAAATGGCTGGTTCATAATGAACAGGTAATTTTTCATAATGATCTGAAGAAACTATATATTGAAAATCATGGTGATTAATTATATAGAAATTGTATATTTGGAAATTATTATGGTTTTTTCTTCAGTCTTTACAACAATTTTGCCACCTTAGCCTGAATAATGAAAATTCTTTTACAAAAGAATCATACAAATTCAACATTACTTGATTATTGTACATGTATATTATCAAATTGTTGAATGTCATATGTGGTGAGAACATGATATGAAAATGGATAAGATTGTTTACATAGAAAAATACAAAATTTCATGACAGTAAAATCATAAGGGTCTCAGTGCATTGAGTAGCAATTTTACATTCTGTATCAAATATACTAAAATGTAATAATGCAAAACCATTTTGATTTTCATTATGATACTTGTTCTGAAGTAATTTGTTTATAACAGTTCTTTTTTATTTCTTGTACATGTTTATTAGCTCACCTCTATGAAATAGAAGTAATATATTGTACAACCCCAGTGTCAGTATCAGTGTCAGCATTGTCATCCCTACACATAAAAGCATATACGTACACCCTCAATGAATATCAATGATTCTTTCTTCATAACTCATCTAGGAGTGATTTCATTGCATCTGTCCCCTGTGGATGGGGCTGAGAGGCTACCTTGGTACATATATGAGAATCATTCTTGGTTAAGTTTTTGCGTTGAGCTCAGTTTTTTTTGGCATAATGTATAAGTGCTATTAGGTCTAGTACCATGGAACTTATTCAGGGGATGCATCTACACTATTATCACAAAAGAAGGTCACTGTAATCTATATTGCATGTTTCGTTGACTTTAGTTAAACATTGTGGCTCAGATTTATGTCTCAAGCTCTGAGCATGCTAGAATCATAAAATGAGATGATTTTATGTATCTCCTCCTTATCACAAAAGAAGGTCACTGTAACCATCATTTCACATTTTACTGGCTTAGGTTAAAAGTTTGCTTTTTGATCATGAGCCAATAGGTTTTTTTGCGCACTTAGCACTGTTATACCTGGATTCATTAGACTTGTTGAGTGGATGTATCTGGAGTAACCTGTGACCTATAATTCACTTTTCACTGACTTTGATTACATTTTTTGTTTTAAGTGTGTTTCTTAAGCTATGTTAATGATAGAATCATCAAACTAGATGATTTTGTGCATCACTACAAAAGAACAAAAGATTTTTTCTGATATATATATTACATTTTTGCATTTAACTTGTGGCCAGTTTTTTTGCATCCTGTGTATATACTGTTAGACCAAGAGATATGATACTTAGTGAAGAGATACATTTTGATGAGTACTATTACCTCATCACAAAAGTAGGTTACAGTGACCATATGTCATACTTCACTGACTTTCGTTAAATTTTGTGTCTTAAGTTTATTTCTCAAGCTCTTTTCATAGTTGAATCTAGATCACTGTATGCATCTCTATTAGTATCACACCTTTTCATCAAATCAAGGTCACGAAGATTCACGTTTCACATTTTACTGGTTTAGGTTGAGTATTTTTAGTTTAGCTCATGACTACATAAGTTTTTTAGCACCATGTATAGAGAATGTTTTACATAGATTACTGCAACTAGGTGATGGGATGCATCTTGATTTTTTAGCACAGTTTATTGCAAAATGTAGATCACTGTTACACATATTTCATACTTCACTAACCTGGGTTCAGCCAGAAGCACTGTTCATACCAGTTCTGGAAACTAGATTCTGTGATAGTATTACACCTTTATGACAAATGGTCATTGTTACCTATATTTCTTTTATACTGGCTTTGGTTGTTTTTAAATTTAGTCTATGACCTCATTAGTGTTTGACATGTTATATGTACATTAGCCTACCCAGAGTCATGAAAATTGGTGATTGGATGCATCTAATTAAGTTACACATCTTTTAACAATAGGCTGCTGTGGCCTATATTTCATGCTTCAGTGACTTTCTTTATATGTTTCATAAAAGATTTATTTTGGATGCTGTTTATGTTCCAGGTATGAAACATGATAACTGGATGCACTTCTGTGACAAAAGCAACCTTAAAATAATAGAATGTCACTGTGACCTACATTTTAGCTTTATTAAATTGGTTAAGTATTTGTGTTTATGGTCACATAGATTCATATATGCTAGACCTATATACATCCAGCCTTTTCAGAAGGCCCTTACCCACTGGCCAGTACAGTTAGAAGTAGAATAAATATGTTTATTCATTGGTAAGTTTATTATAATAATTAATGTACATGTTTTATTGTCATATTTTACCCTCACTATGTTAACTATGTATTGTACAGGTGTTTGAGTATAGGAATTAAATGAGGGGCCTGCATGCTGCACCTGTAAATGAGGTAACTATTAATGCATTAACTATGTAATGCTGTCTGTCATTCGAAGTTTACTCAATGCCAGTGAAACTTACCTAAAAATGTATGGCTTCTAGGGGTTGGACTGTGATAATATCTTGTCAGACAGATTTTTAAAACATTGATTCTTTTAATAAATGATAAAAAACAATATTAATCTGTGATTAGTATCAACTCATAGTGCCCCAGTGTTGATATTGTAGAAAACAATGTTCTTTTTTATTGGTTTTGTTCTTGGTTGTTGCTGTCTTTCTGCCCTGTGACATTCTTTAATAATTTTGATAGGTGGGTGGCTAGGTAGGTGATTACCCAATATGTCAGCACAATACTTGCCAATTAAAAGTTGAAATTTTAAAATGATTAAAAGTTCAGATGTTACAATAAGATTTCCTTAGCCAGAATTTATTTTCTGCATGATAATCAAATGATGTTTACAGTGGCTACTAGAGACTAGAAAAAGTAGAGGTGAGCTACATAATCATTGATTGGACTCTGCATTTTCCTAGGTTGTATTGTAATTACCAACTGCCAGTTATAAGCTTTGACCAAATGATTGACAGATTGACTTGCAGTGGCTGCTATTTTGGTACATTGACTCTCAGTGCCGGCTACAGATTTGCTGTCAGTGTTTGCTAATTGGACAATCATTGCCTTGTCAGTCTATGTCATTTTCAGTTGGTTTTTTCTAACTGGGAAAGATTGTATTTGCTTAATGTAGATAATAATGCAGGTTGTCAAGTTTTTGTCATTTTAAGATTTATTTTTGTTTCTGTTGTATTGGCATATTTAACATATTGACAGTATGCTACCCGTGACCTTTGACATCAAGTGCTATACCCACTTAGTTACCATGGATCCCTCTTATTGATAGTTTTTGCTACCTCATACATAATATGTGTACAACCATATATACTCACGTATAAGTCAAGTCCAATTGCATACAATATAAACCCTGATCTGTCATCTCATTATGCACTGCTAGATCAGTGTCTGTATTGTTTCTTTTACAGATTACTCCTAAATGCATTGACCCATATCTGCCAGCACATTATGCAATGGCAGATCCAGGTCTGTGCAGTTTGCATTTGGATCAAACATGTATGTGAGCATATATGGTATGCAATTATCATTTATGAAAGCGGTATGCTGAATAAATAAAAATGCACGCAAATTATATGTGGACATGAATGACATATGTATGGTTTGGATTTGGTGAGGTCTCTATGGAATATGGCAGTTACACAAGAATTTGAGAACTGAAAACATGTCCTTCTCTGAAATAGCATGTTTTTGAAGTTTTATGTGTTTTGTCAGTTTGTTTCAGGTTTTTAAAAAAAAATGTGTTGGTGAATAGTTTTGTGTTTAAAAATAGTTAGTCATTTTGCTCATTGTTATACTTTTTTTCAGTTTTTATTTTTAGCGATTGTTTATGTAATATGAATTTTTAATTATTATTCCTTGCATCTACATTTTGACTTTAATCTTTATATTCTATTTTCCTGTAGCAATACTCTATCCTCAGCAATGCTTTTTGGAATGTATATACCTGTTTTTCTTTAAGAATTTTAGTCTTTTTTTAATACAATTTTTTTACAATGTTGCGCTTAAGCTTGCATTAATCAGATAAGATATTTAGGTTGTGAGTCCAGCATTGTTTCAATATTATGGATGGAGTATTGTATTATTGATGGTGTATATTACTGATATTGGGGGCCTTGGGGATGTATCGATGTGTTGATAAAAATTTGAGAAAATCGTTAGAACCTAGTCACATTGTACATTCTAATCATATTGTTACAGTATAAATAATTAAGATAAGGAATATTTATATTATTTGGATAAATGTTCATTATAGACTTTGTGTACTTTAATATAATTTTGTGAAATATTTTATTAGCTTGAGGTACGCAGTAACAGTAAACATGATTCTTTTCTGAGTTTTTTCACCTATTTGCAAAATGTACAAACATATATTAAAGACAAATATTTTTGTTAATCTGCTATGCTTTATGATTTTAGTTCTTTAATATTTAAATACTTGCACTTTTACAAACTTTGAAACATTCATGTACCCCAAACTGCATTTGAAATGCGTTTCTTTTGTGTTTATGTTTCAGTCAGCCATCTCATAGTTACCGTTTTATCATAAAATCATTTATTGTTTATCTTGTCAACAGGTTTTCTTTATTGCTGTTTATGTTCATTCATGTGCCATAAGTTTGCATTTCAGTAGTGGGTTAATATTCTTCTAGCAAAGTTTTACAATACCACTGATGAAGGAAATATAAATTACTTCAGTATTTAAATCTGAGATTTTTCAATTAGTTTTACAGAAGTTGGGTTAATATTTTTTTGGCAAAGTTAGTTTGACAATACCTTTGATGAAGGAAATATGAATTTTTTCACATATTTAAAGCTGAGATTTTTTAATTTAGTTTTACGGAAGTCTTACCTGAACATATAATTAGTGACATAAGAAAAATGGTGAAAGTATTCAGTGGCAATCAGGAATTTGTTTATGGAATATAATTTTAAAAGGCTTCCAACAGTTAAACTCATTTGGTATGAGTTTTTGGAATATAATTTTAAAAGGCTTCCAACAGTTAAACTCATTTAGTATGAGTTATTGAAATATAATTTTTAAAAGACTTCCAACAGTTAAACTCATTTGGTATGAGTTATTGAAATATAATTTTAAAAGGCATCCAGCAGTTAAACTCATTTGGTATGAGTTATTGGAATATAATTTTAAAAGGCTTCCAACAGTTAAACTCATTTAGTATGAGTTTTTGGAATATAATTTTAAAAGGCTTCCAACAGTTAAACTCATTTGGTATGAGTTATTGAAATATAATTTTAAAAGGATTCCAACAGTTAAACTCATTTGGTATGAGTTATTGAAATATAATTTTAAAAGGCTTCCAACAGTTAAACTCATTTGGTATGAGTTATTGAAATATAATTTTAAAAGGCATCCAGCAGTTAAACTCATTTGGTATGAGTTATTGGAATATAATTTTAAAAGGCTTCCAACAATTAAACTCATTTGGTATGAGTTATTGGAATATAATTTTAAAAGGCTTCCAACAGTTAAACTCATTTGGTATGAGTTATTGAAATATAATTTTAAAAGGATTCCAACAGTTAAACTCATTTGGTGTGAGTTATTGAAATATAATTTTAAAAGGCATCCAGCAGTTAAACTCATTTGGTATGAGTTATTGAAATATAATTTTAAAAGGCATCCAGCAGTTAAACTCATTTGGTATGAGTTATTGGAATATAATTTTAAAAGGCTTCCAACTGTTAAACTCATTTGGTGTGAGTTATTGAAATATAATTTTAAAAGGCATCCAACAGTTAAACTCATTTGGTATGAAACCACTTGCACAATATTAAGGATGTGAAACAAAGCCTTAGCCATTTTATTAACTCTATTTCATTCATCATTTATGGTTTTTTGTTCATTGCTTATGGTTTATCATTTACCATTGATGTGTGTATTGCTTGCAATATGCATTGTTTGGCCAACACTAATTTTTTGTTTTTCATTCATTCAGCATTTGTTTTCTATTATTTTCTGTTTTCTTATTATTTAGTTTGTATGCTAATGGAGTACATAAATGTTTTGATTAGTTCTTTGTTACAGCTTACTTTTGAAAATTCAGGGTGGGCGTCTTGATGCCATACATCCATCCATTTCACAAAAACCACTTGGGATAGACAATTACGATTTGGAAGGCATATCTTATGTACATGTATATGAAGATAACCAAATTGATTTTTATGGCATTTAAGTGATTACAAAATTTTTTTAAATCAGATTTTGTGCATGTTTTTAAACTTAGTCATTTTAAGTTTGCTTAATTTAGTAAAACACAACTAGTACAGTTACACAAAAATGACTTGATCAAGGGAAAAAATTAGGTAGACATATTTATGTACATATGTAGATAAATTCAACAGAAGTTCATGTTAGTTATGGTTTTTCTCTCATTTCTGTATGTATTTTATTTTGTTGACCTGATTAGATTTATCTTTTTAATTTTTTTCAAGTTTTATCAGTTTTTATACTCCATTCATTAGTCTGTCTGACTGTTCCTTATTTCACTTCCTAACAATAACTTGAGTTCTCTGACATCAACTGTTACAAACTTTGTAATTAGCTTGCGTTTGGGGCAAGGAAGAAATCAATCAATTTCAGGCACAAAAGTTCAAACATAAAGGGACTGAAAGAAGGAAAACTGTTAGGAGAAGTCATTTAAAACTATTAACTTGTTTGCTAATTACTTTGACCAAAACTTTCTGAAGGTTTTAATTTAAAATAAGAAAGACTCTGGGAGAGGGGTGTTGGCTGCATATCCATCCACACCAACACCATTTCAAACATTTTCACTAAGAAATTTGTGAAAGTTACATAACACATAAACTGTGCTTTACTTGGTCATGTGTGAAGTCACGTAACACATAAATTGTGCATTACTTGGATATGTGTAAAGTCAATAACATATGAACTGTGCTTGGTTATATGTAAAGCCACATAACACATAAATGTGTGCTTTACTTGGTTATGTGTCAAGTCACATAGCACATAAAATGTGTTTTACATGGTTATATGTAAAGCCACATAACATAACCTGTGATTTACTTGGTTCAGTGTAAATTCACATGACAAATAATCTGTGCTTTTCTTGTCTGTGTGTGAAATCACATATGTGATCGCTTATAAGTCAAGTCAAACTGCAAACAACAAGT
This sequence comes from Sinohyriopsis cumingii, assembly GCA_028554795.2. Classification (NCBI taxonomy): domain Eukaryota; kingdom Metazoa; phylum Mollusca; class Bivalvia; order Unionida; family Unionidae; genus Sinohyriopsis; species Sinohyriopsis cumingii. Next base: position 58,959,733 of record CM068828.1, read on the forward strand.
TTCATGATCTGCTATAGCATCATGTGCATGAAGATCAGGGTATATCTTGTTTTTTCTACTGATTACTCCTAACAAACTGCACAGACCAAGATCTGCTGGAGCATTATGCAATGGCAGATCTGGGTCTGTTCACTTAGTAGATGGGCCTGTCTTATAAGCAAGTACATATGGTAGCACATAAACTGTACTTTACTTGGTTGTGTGTAAAGTCAGATAACACAAACTGTGCTTTATTTGGTTGTGTGTAAAGTCAAATAACACATAAACTGTGCTTTGCTTGGTTGTTTGTAAAGTCAAATAACACAAATTGTGCTTTATTTGGTTGTGTGTAAAGTCAAATAACACATAAACTGTGCTTTGCTTGGTTGTGTGTAAAGTCAAATAACACAAACTGTGCTTTATTTGGTTGTGTGTAAAGTCAAATAACACATGAACTGTGCTTTACTTGGTTGTGTGTAAAATCATGTAACACATACATAAACTGTGCATTACTTAGTTGTGTGTAAAGTCAAATAACACATAAACTGTGCTTTACTTGATTGTGTGTAAAATCATGTAACATAAACTGCTTTATTTGGTTGTGTGTAAAGTCAAATAACACATAAACTGTGCTTTGCTTAGTTGTGTGTAAAATCATGTAACAAAAACTGTGCATTACTTAGTTGTGTGTAAAGTCAAATAACACATAAACTGTGCTTTACTTGGTTGTGTGTAAAATCATGTAACACAAAAACTGTGCATTACTTAGTTGTGTGTAAAGTCAAATACATAAACTGTGCTTTGCTTAGTTGTGTGTAAAATCAAGTAACACATAAACTGTGCTTTGCTTGGTTGTGTTTAAAGTTTTTCGAGAAGAAGACTTTTAACATACCTCTTTCCATGTGCAATATATCAGAGTTGTGTCATGAATTAGAGGATGATCAGTTCACCATGATTACATTTGTGTATATCCTTTTCCCCATAGTTCTAGGAGCTAATTATTTCTTTCATTATTGAAGTGATGCGTTGGAAGTAACTGCAGGCTATATTTTAGTTTGGCACTATGTCCAGAAAACATTTTCCATTTGGAATGTCAAAAGTACCAACTGAGATGTTGTGGAGAACCAGACAATATAATCTATAATGAGGCATGTATATATACAACTGACCGAGGGAAATGTTGCTTTGGATTAGAAAAATCCAGGTTTAGGTATCTCAAACTGCAATGCATATCTTAAAACAATGAGAAGTTCTCAATAGTTTTCACACACATGTATGGAAGACTGCCACGTCTTCTATGTGTTGTGTGTATGCAAGTATAGAAATCGTACCGGAAACGTTACCTGATAGAAGGATAATTTATAAGTTTGTAATCCTTTTACTACACAACTTGAGCACAATTTGCGGACTAAATTGTATGCTCACTAATATTTTGTAATTTACAGTATAAATAAATTCATATATATTTAGTTGACCTTTTTCAATAGCACCAGCATATTGTGAGAAAACTAGTTAAACATTTAATATATTGTAGGTAAGCATATTACATGTTCTTGTTAAAGCTGCATCATTGGAACATACATTTCTACCAGACAGGCATGATTGATGCTTTTTGTGCCTGTTACAGTTACAAAATATTAATAATGTTATTAATCAACCATTGTTATACCGGGACCTCATATTATTTGATCTTAGCATTTGGCAATAATACTGCATCTGTGGTTGTAATGTTTTTTTTTTACACCAACATTCCAGCATTTTGCTATTGTTTCTATGATACATGTTTCTATGATACAGTACTGCATAAGTTATCAGTATTGACTTGTAGACTTGGATTTGTATTCACCTGCCATAAGGTGAAACATATTATTTTATGATAATGTTTTTCCATTTATATGCCTGTTACTAATTTCATTTCCACACAATGACTTGAGTTTTGTGTCATCTGCAGTTGCTATTTATGGATGTCTTGCACTTGGGGGAAAGGAAGATGCCTATAAATTTTTGTGTCAAAAGGTATCGATCAGTGGTCAGTGGCTGAAAGAATCAGAATGATTTCCATGCAGTTTAATTAGTTTTATACCCCATACTTGGTTTCCGTACAGTATAATTAGTTTTATACTCCATACCTGGATTCCATACAGTATAATTAGTTTTATACTCCATACCTGGATTCCATACAGTATAATTAGTTTTATACCCCATACCTGGATTCCATACAGTATAATTAGTTTTATATCCCATACCTGGTTTCCATGCAGCATAATTAGTTTTATACCCCATACCTGGATTTCATACAGTATAATTAGTTTCATATACCGTACATGGTTTCCCTGCTGTATAATTAGTTTTATAAGCATTCACTTAACAATATTAGTTATGCATTACAGACTGGGACCAATTTGTAGATTGCTTGCACTTGGGGTAAAGAAGAAGACTTTTGATACAGGAGTCAAAAAGTTAATGGTCAAGGCAACTGACTGAAAGAAGAAAAATGGCTTCTGTACATTCATTAACATTAGTTTACCTAATGGACCTAAACAAAACTTTCTGGATGACTTGCATTTGAGAAAGAAAGTAATGTTTTAAAGTAGAAATGGTCAAAAGTTAAGGTCACTGTGACAGAATGAAGAAATGGTTTCAAAACAAACCATTCAGTTCTCAACTGTGTATCTTCTCAGTTTTAGAGAATTACTTCCAGGTTGAGTAAGACTGAAGTCTATTGGTTTTTGAGTCCAAAGATCAAGGTAATTGTGACTGAACAAAAGACAAACTGTGCTGCATACCTTTTTTTGTAGACCACATATCTTGACCAAAATATGCAAAGGGCTTGCAATTTAGATATGGAAGAGGCTTAATTATTTGGAGGTGTGTGAAAAGGTCAGAGGTCAAAACCATTTATGCTTAAAGACAAATGGGTTTTGCAAAAACTTTTTTTCTCTAGCAAGTTCCATAATAAGAATTTGTGCATGACTTTCACTTGGAGTAATAAAAAATCTTTATTTTTGGGATCTATAAGGCGAGAGGTCATAGCCATGCTGGATCGAATGAGAAATATTAAATAGATTTTGCTTTGCAGGTCCATTTCAAGATGTTTACCTTGATGAAAGTCATGATTACTGAGAACCTTTACTCTATTTTATCCTCAATCAACCAATTCTTACTAGTGTCTTCATATAGGAACTCTAAAGTACAGATTGAGAGTATAATGTGTTGAAGTTTGTATTGTGGTAGATTATATATATATATATATATATATATATATTATAATAATCATATAAATCCAGTGCATTTAAATTCATTCAACATTTATTTATTGTACACAAAGTTTGTCATCACCACAGTGAATATTTCAAATGATTACACAGGCAAGAGTTGTAAAAAATGAGACTATATTGTGTCATATAACTGAGGAAAATATTTGATTTTTTTATGCAGATATAACAAAGTACAGCTTACAGTGATAGTTTATTTAATTCCATTCTGATCAATAAATGTTGTCAGTTGCATGTACTTCATTTGTTTTATTGCAATTAGCACATTTCACTTGGCATTAAGGCCCTTTATCTCTCATGTGTCATGCATTAATCAGCTATTGCTATTTTAAACTTCTTGAAAACAACAAAATTTGATAAAGAGCAAGCTGGTAGGAAGGCTTTCAGATTTTACAAATGAAGATTTACAAAACAAAATGGCTGCCATTACTAAAAGTAGTAAAACCATTTAATGCTTTTTCCAAAACCACTTAAAAGAATTTGACCAAACTTGATAAAAGCCATCTTTGCATGAAGGCCTTTCAGATTTAAACAGACGATACCAATCTGCCTTTAAAAATGACAATCGATAATAAAAATGAAAGAAGAATAAAAAAAATCTGTCAAGAAATGTAATTTGTAACTTCTTTACAAAACAAACTTGGCCATTTTCCACCAAACTTGGCACAGACCATACTGGCCAGTCTTCCACCAAATACAGCAAAAGCTATGAATGTTTTGAATGGCTTCTCCAAACCTGCAGAGCAGAATTTGATTCCATATGACAGGCAGCATCATCATGTAAATGCCTTTAAATTCATAAAGTTTATACCAATCCACAATTAGATATGGCTGCCACACCTAAAAATATATCATCCTTTAAATTACTTCCTCAAAACTGCTGAGCTTAACAGAAGGCATTCTGCAATAAAGATCTTACAAACTTTCTCATATGATGCTGATCCAGCTTCAAATATGACTACCATTTCTTGAAACGAAAAATCCTTTCAGTGACTTCTGCAAAACTGCAGAACAGAATTTTAACCAAAGCACCCTGGAATGAAGAATTCTCACATGTTTAAATTATGCTTACCAATCATAAAATATGGCTGCAGTTACTGAAAGTATACAAAATTTTAAATCACCTTTTGAAAACTGTTGAGTAGAATTGGATCATATTTGACAGCATTCTGGCATGAAACGCATTTCCATATCATATAAATGATGCAGATCTGTTGTCAAATATGACAACCAATACTAAAAATAATTAAAGATTGAAATGACTTCTTTTCACAAATCAATCAGCTAAATTTTAATGTATGACAAAATCCTGGCATAGAGAGATTTCAAATTTCAATAAATGATGCCAGTCAGCCAATAAAGTAGAAAAATATGCATCTTTATCAAAGAAAGCAACTAGAATTATATAAATCATACAGACACAGAGGCCTTTCAACTGATGCTGATGTACCATTAAATATGGATGAAGAAATTTCAGGAGAAAGCTTCCTATTAACTGGGATATATTGACCAACTGCTCTTGCATTTAGCTAATTGGCAGATGTCAGGCAGGTGAGCAATATCAGGCCCACTTTGACCTCCTGTTGATTATAAGCCTATCTTTTAGCTCACCTAAATGCTCAACAGAATTTCAGGGAGATAGAGCATGGAGATGTATGCAATTACCAAGAGTAAGATAGAGATGGCATGTGGAGATGTATGCAGCTACCAAGAGTACGATAGAGATGGCACATGGAGATGTATGCAGTTACCAAGAGTAAGATAGAGATGGCACATGGAGATGTATGCAGTTACCAAGAGTAAGATAGAGATGGCACATGGAGATGTATGCAGTTACCAAGAGTAAGATAGAGATGGCATGTGGAGATGTATGCAGTTACCAAGAGTAAGATAGAGATGGCACATGGAGATGTATGCAGTTACCAAGAGTAAGATAGAGATGGCACATGGAGATGTATGCAGATACCAAGAGTAAGATAGAGATGGCATGTGGAGATGTATACAGTTACCAAGAGTAAGATAGAGCATGGAGATATGCAGTTACCAAGAGTAAGATAGAGATGGCATTTGGAGATGTATGCAGTTACCAAGAGTAAGATAGAGATGGCAGGTGGAGATGTATGCAGATACCAAGAGTAAGATAGAGATGGCACATGGAGATGTATGCAGATACCAAGAGTAAGAGATGGCACATGGAGATGTATGCAGTTACCAAGAGTAAGATAGAGATGGCATGTGGAGATGTATGCAGTTACCAAGAGTAAGATAGAGGAAGAGCATGGAGATGTATGCAGTTACCAAGAGTAAGATAGAGATGGAGCATGGAGATGTATGCAGTTACCAAGAGTAAGATAGAGATGGCACATGGAGATGTATGCAGTTACCAAGAGTAAGATAGAGATGGCACATGGAGATGTATGCAGCTACCAAGAGTAAGATAGAGATGGCACATGGAGATGTATGCAGTTACCAAGAGTAAGATAGAGATGGCACATGGAGATGTATGCAGTTACCAAGTGTAAGATAGAGATGGAGCATGGAGATGTATGCAGTTACCAAGAGTAAGATAGAGATGGCATGTGGAGATGTATGCAGTTACCAAGAGTAAGATAGAGATGGAGCATGGAGATGTATGCAGTTACCATGAGTACAACAGAGATTGAGCATGGAGATGTATGCAGTTACCAAGAGTAAGATAGAGATGGCACATGGAGATGTATGCAGTTACCAAGAGTAAGATAGAGACAGAGCATGGAGATGTATGCAGTTACCAAGAGTAAGATAGAGATGGAGCATGGAGATGTATGCAGTTACCAAGAGTAAGATAGAGATGGCACATGGAGATGTATGCAGTTACCAAGAGTAAGATAGAGACAGAGCATGGAGATGTATGCAGTTACCAAGAGTAAGATAGAGGAAGAGCATGGAGATGTATGCAGTTACCAAGAGTAAGATAGAGATGGAGCATGGAGATGTATGCAGTTACCAAGAGTAAGATAGAGATGGCATGTGGAGATGTATGCACTTACCAAGAGTAAGATAGAGATGGAGCATGGAGATGTATGCAGTTACCAAGAGTAAGATAGAGATGGCATGTGGAGATGTATGCAGTTACCAAGAGTAAGATAGAGACAGAGCATGGAGATGTATGCAGTTACCAAGAGTACAATAGAGATGGAGCATGGAGATGTATGCAGTTACCAAGAGTAAGATAGAGATGGCACATGGAGATGTATGCAGTTACCAAGAGTAAGATAGAGACAGAGCATGGAGATGTATGCAGTTACCAAGAGTAAGATAGAGATGGAGCATGGAGATGTATGCAGTTACCAAGAGTACAATAGAGATGGAGCATGGAGATGTATGCAGTTACCAAGAGTAAGATAGAGATGGAGCATGGAGATGTATGCAGTTACCAAGAGTAAGATAGAGATGGCATGTGGAGATGTATGCACTTACCAAGAGTAAGATAGAGATGGAGCATGGAGATGTATGCAGTTACCAAGAGTAAGATAGAGATGGCATGTGGAGATGTATGCAGTTACCAAGAGTAAGATAGAGATGGAGCATGGAGATGTATGCAGTTACCATGAGTACAACAGAGATTGAGCATGGAGATGTATGCAGTTACCAAGAGTAAGATAGAGATGGCACATGGAGATGTATGCAGTTACCAAGAGTAAGATAGAGACAGAGCATGGAGATGTATGCAGTTACCAAGAGTAAGATAGAGATGGAGCATGGAGATGTATGCAGTTACCAAGAGTAAGATAGAGATGGCACATGGAGATGTATGCAGTTACCAAGAGTAAGATAGAGACAGAGCATGGAGATGTATGCAGTTACCAAGAGTAAGATAGAGGAAGAGCATGGAGATGTATGCAGTTACCAAGAGTAAGATAGAGATGGAGCATGGAGATGTATGCAGTTACCAAGAGTAAGATAGAGATGGCATGTGGAGATGTATGCACTTACCAAGAGTAAGATAGAGATGGAGCATGGAGATGTATGCAGTTACCAAGAGTAAGATAGAGATGGCATGTGGAGATGTATGCAGTTACCAAGAGTAAGATAGAGACAGAGCATGGAGATGTATGCAGTTACCAAGAGTACAATAGAGATGGAGCATGGAGATGTATGCAGTTACCAAGAGTAAGATAGAGATGGCACATGGAGATGTATGCAGTTACCAAGAGTAAGATAGAGACAGAGCATGGAGATGTATGCAGTTACCAAGAGTAAGATAGAGATGGAGCATGGAGATGTATGCAGTTACCAAGAGTACAATAGAGATGGAGCATGGAGATGTATGCAGTTACCAAGAGTAAGATAGAGATGGCACATGGAGATGTATGCAGTTATCAAGAGTAAGATAGAGACAGAGCATGGAGATGTATGCAGTTACCAAGGGTAAGATAGAGATGGAGCATGGAGATATATGCAGTTACCAAGAGTACAATAGAGATGGAGCATGGAGATGTATGCAGTTACCAAGAGTAAGATAGAGATGGCACATGGAGATGTATGCAGTTACCAAGAGTAAGATAGAGACAGAGCATGGAGATGTATGCAGTTACCAAGAGTAAGATAGAGATGGAGCATGGAGATGTATGCAGTTACCAAGAGTAAGATAGAGCATGAAGATGTATGCAGTTACCAAGAGTAAGATAGAGATGGAGCATGGAGATGTATGCAGTTACCAAGAGTAAGATAGAGGAAGAGTATGGAGATGTATGCAGTTACCAAGAGTAAGATGGAGCATGGAGATGTATGCAGTTACCAAGAGTAAGATAGAGATGGAGCATGGAGATGTATGCAGTTACCAAGAGTAAGGTAGAGGAAGAGTATGGAGATGTATGCAGTTACCAAGAGTAAGATGGAGCATGGAGATGTATGCAGTTACCAAGAGTAAGGTAGAGGAAGAGTATGGAGATGTATGCAGTTACCAAGAGTAAGATGGAGCATGGAGATGTATGCAGTTACCAAGAGTAAGGTAGAGGAAGAGTATGGAGATGTATGCAGTTACCAAGAGTAAGATTAAGCATGGAGATGTATGCAGGTACCAAGAGTAAGATAGAGATGGAGCATGGAGATGTATGCAGTTACCAAGAGTAAGATGGAGATGGCATGTGGAGATGTATGCAGATACCAAGAGTAAGATAGAGATGGCATGTGGAGATGTATGCAGTTACCAAGAGTAAGAGATGGCACATGGAGATGTATGCAGTTACCAAGAGTAAGATAGAGATGGCATGTGGAGATGTATGCAGTTACCAAGAGTAAGATAGAGATGGCACATGGAGATGTATGCAGTTACCAAGAGTAAGATAGAGATGGAGCATGGAGATGTATGCAGTTACCAAGAGTAAGATAGAGATGGCATGTGGAGATGTATGCAGTTACCAAGAGTAAGATAGAGATGGCACATGGAGATGTATGCAGTTACCAAGAGTAAGATAGAGATGGCATGTGGAGATGTATGCAGTTACCAAGAGTAAGATAGAGATGGCACATGGAGATGTATGCAGTTACCAAGAGTAAGATAGAGATGGAGCATGGAGATGTATGCAGTTACCAAGAGTAAGATAGAGATGGCATGTGGAGATGTATGCAGTTACCAAGAGTAAGATAGAGATGGCACATGGAGATGTATGCAGTTACCAAGAGTAAGATAGAGATGGAGCATGGAGATGTATGCAGTTACCAAGAGTAAGTTAGAGATGGCACATGGAGATGTATGCAGATACCAAGAGTAAGATAGAGATGGCAGGTGGAGATGTATGCAGATACCAAGAGTAAGATAGAGATGGCACATGGAGATGTATGCAGTTACCAAGAGTAAGATAGAGATGGCACATGGAGATGTATGCAGTTACCAAGAGTAAGATAGAGATGGCACATGGAGATGTATGCAGATACCAAGAGTAAGATAGAGATGGCATGTGGAGATGTATGCAGTTACCAAGAGTAAGATAGAGATGGCAGGTGGAGATGTATGCAGATACCAAGAGTTATAATAGAGATGGCACATGGAGATGTATGCAGATACCAAGAGTAAGAGATGGCACATGGAGATGTATGCAGTTACCAAGAGTAAGATAGAGGAAGAGCATGGAGATGTATGCAGTTACCAAGAGTAAGATAGAGACAGAGCATGGAGATGTATGCAGTTACCAAGAGTACAATAGAGATGGAGCATGGAGATGTATGCAGTTACCAAGAGTAAGATAGAGATGGAGCATGGAGATGTATGCAGTTACCAAGAGTACAGTAGAGATGGAGCATGGAGATGTATGCAGTTACCAAGAGTAAGATAGAGATGGCACATGGAGATGTATGCAGTTACCAAGAGTAAGATAGAGATGGAGCATGGAGATGTATGCAGTTACCAAGAGTAAGATAGAGCATGAAGATGTATGCAGTTACCAAGAGTAAGACAGAGATGGCATGTGGAGATGTATGCAGTTACCAAGAGTAAGATAGAGATGGAGCATGGAGATGCATGCAGTTACCAAGAGTAAGATAGAGATGGCACATGGAGATGTATGCAGTTACCAAGAGTAAGATAGAGAAGGTGCATGGATATGTATGCAGTTACCAAGAGTAAGATATAGATGGTGCATGGAGATGTATGCAGATATCAAGTAGAGTAAGACAGAGAAGGTGCATGGAGATATATGCAGTTACAAAGAGTAAGATAGAGATGGGGCATGGAGATGTATGCAGTTACCAAGTGTAAGATAGAGATGGAGCATGGAGATGTATGCAGTTACCAAGAGTAAGATAGAGATGGCATGTGGAGATGTATGCAGTTACCAAGTGTAAGATAGAGATGGAGCATGGAGATGTATGCAGTTACCAAGTAGAGTAAGATAGAGATGGAGCATGGAGATGTAAATTCTTTGTAGCCAGAAGGACTAGTATATTGAGAAATTTACTAGTCCTGCCAAATCTTTACTAGTCCTGTTCACAAAACATTGTCACACAGATTTCATGTTTACTGATTCAATTTTAAAGTTCGAACAACCCGCAACAAAATTGGATGTTTTCTGTGTGTTTGTTTATGCAAATTGTGTACACCAGTTACACCACATAACGTTCATTTCCTCGTCATAATTCAGCCATTCCCTGTCTTTTGTCCATTTCTTCTGAAATTTTCTTATATGCTTTTCCCTATCATAAGAATTGTTCCTCAACATTCTCATTCAACCTTTGCTTTTTTTCCAGTGGCTGAACACCTTCTATCAAATGCCACATTTTGCCTGTCTTATAAGGAGAGTATTGTGTTTTGTTTTGAAATATGAGATGTTATAGTATAGCTGACGTGAATTATTTAGAGCAAGAAAAGGAATGGCACAGTGTCCTTTATAAGAAAGTCAGAGCAAGAAACACGTTTCAAAACGTGTCTTTGCCCCCTCCCACAATTAAATGGCACCTCCCTAACAAAAACTTAATTTCAGCGGATGTTCTGCATGATCAAAGTAGTGGCTATTGTAAACATTGTTATAAAATATTAGCATCAGAAGACAGTGTTAGTTCCAGCTTGGAAACGGTGTGTTCCCATCAAACGAAGCCATCCATCTGACACTCGGCGCGTTGTATTTAACAGCTCCAATTACAGTATCATAAGTTATAAGTTTGGTAATTGTTTCTAATTAATTGAACCTCAATGTATTGTTGAAATTAATGATAAGGCGGAAAATTTTCAAAGTTTAGATGCCCATGCTCAGAGATTTTAATTCCCAAGAAATGTACGGCATTCTACTTGGATATCTCCAAGTATATTCAATTATTTGTTCATTCTTGAAAGGGAAAAATATAAAAACTATTCTTATCACCATAGAAAAAGTAGTTGTATGGAAAGGATGTGTCAATAAAGTAATTGTAATAAATTGATCTAGCTCTTATAATTATTTCGATGGAAATGTAAAATATGTAGTTTCCTGTTAGTGACTGTTGGAGCGTTTGGGTAGCGAGCACAAAAAAAGAACCTGAAACAAAAAAATGTGCAAACTAATTTCTTTGAATAGTTTTTGCCATGTTCTTTTGTGTGGTATACCGCTTTGTAGTTTGTTACTGTGGTCAAGTGAATAAAGTGTGATACCACATAATTTTTTCATTTGTTATCAAATTCATTATGATAAATTACCAAACTTCCGTTGTTAATTATGGGACCATAATTTGCCCTGTTAAGTGAAATGCACAAAATCAGATGGATTCTTGTTATAGAAACGCATCTTTCCGAAGCAGAAATTGACTTCATCTTCTCATGCTAATATTTTATGACTGTTTTTACAATGGCCACTGCTTTGATTCTACAGAACATCTGCTAAGTCAAGTCTTTTTTAGGGAATGGTGTAAACAAACACTGACTATTGATAACCGAGACTTACTAGTCCATTGGACTATTAACATTATGAAAGTTACTAGTTCGACAGGAAATCTGCTAGCCTTGGGCTAGTGGACTACCACTAATTTCGAGCCCTGCAAGATAGAGATGGAGCATGGGAGATGTATACAGTTTCATAGTGTAAAAGATGGGGCATGGGATATGTATGCAATTTCATAGTGTAAGAGATGGGAGATGTAAGAACTTTCATAGAGTAAGACATTCATGGAGCATGGAAAATGTATACAATTTAAAGAGTAAGATAGATATGGGGGTAGAAGATTTATGCAATCTCATAGACTAAGATAAAGATCGGTCATTGGAGATATGTGCAAGTTCACAGAATAAGAGAGAGCTGAAAGCATGGGTGATGTGTGGAATTTCATAGAGTAAGAGATGGAGCATGAGAGATGTATTGTCACAGAATTGTGTATGATTTATATCAATATGTGATCAAAAATGTACTCCGGTTTTGTTGCTGCATACAGCATCACCCGAGGGTGGTTTATTTTTTCCACTCTAGTTATTTAAAAATACTGAGCGCAACTCAACCGATGCTGCATGTGCAAATTGCCTGCAGTGTAAACCTAAGTACCTAGCTGCGCATATCATTCACAGCTAGTATACATACAGAGCAAATTCTCTATAACAAATTACACTATGATGAGTCTTGTCAGAAAGCTTACCTCTTTATGGGAGCAAATCTTTAGCTGTAGAGCTGCCTTATACTGTATATGCTTTGGTGATGTGGAGTCTTGTGACGTGTACGCTGTGTCTGGTGACATTGGTTCAGAAGAGTGTACTGTACTGGTGTTCTCAATGCGAGGGACCAAGGCTTCGCACCATCAGGTCTGTGTTGAATGTGAGGGCTCTCGAGGGATCCTTCAACAGACAGGGAGGGGTGGACCATGTGTGGGGTTCCCTTGACCATTGACTAGAGCGGGTGGAACCAGAGATACATCTTGGACGTCAAATGGGCGCCACGATAGTTATATACATAAATTATGTGTTCCATATTATTGTTATTTTCACTATTGCTATCTGAGCAAAATTACATGCATTCCCATTTCAATATCGCTATATGAACGATAGATTCATAATTTCATGCATTCCCATTTCAATATCATTATATGAATGATAGATTCATAATTTCATACATTCCCATTTCAATATCATTATACAAATGATAGATTCATAATTTCATGCATTCCCATTTCAATATCATTATACGAACGATAGATTCATAATTTCATACATTCCCATTTCAATATCGTTATACGAACGATAGATTCATAATTTCATACATTCCCATTTCAATATTGTTATACGAACGATATATTCATAATTTCATGCATTACCATTTCAATATCATTATATGAATGATAGATTAATAAATTTATACATATTCCAATATCGCTTGATGAATTGATAAATTGATGAGTTGATAGATTGATGAATAAATGAGTATTATATTGATAAGTGCATAAACCACATGCTTTGGTCACCCTTGGTGTTTAATAAGACCTTGTTTATATTGGGGTGTTGATCATATAATTTTATTTGTTGATCGGTGATAGGATGTTCTTTACGTTTGTTTAAAATTCCATTCATTAAATTCATCTTTGAGTTTTCTTGTTGATAGTTCCATGTTAGGAACTTTATAATTTTCCTTATCTTTTCTTTTATAATGGTGTCAGATTTGTTCATATTTAATTTGCATTTATAAATAAACATCTTGTTAACACAGTTGCTTTCAGTGTCTTCACTAATCCAGTCCCAACCTGGCTTCATCTTGTGACATGTATACAATTTCACATAGTAAGATAAAGATGAAAAACCGTGGGAAATGTATGGAATTTCATAGAGTAAGAGATGGGTCGCGAGAGATGTATATAATTTCACAGAGTGAGACAGAGATGAAAGCATGAGAGATGTATGCAATTTCACAGAGTATGACAGAGATGAAAGCATGAGAGATGTATGCAATTTCACAGAGTAAGACAGAGATGAAAGCATGAGAGATGTATGCAATTTCACAGAGTAAGACAGAGATGAAAGCATGAGAGATGTATGCAATTTCACAGAGTAAGACAGAGATGAAAGCATGAGAGATGTATGCAATTTCACCAAGTAAGACAGAGATGAAAGCATGAGAGATGTATGCAATTTCACAGAGTAAGACAGTGATGAAAGCATGAGAGATGTATGCAATTTCACCGAGTAAGACAGAGATGAAAGCATGAGAGATGTATGCAATTTCACAGAGTAAGACAGAGATGAAAGCATGAGAGATGTATGCAATTTCAGAGTATGATAGAGATGGGGCATGAGAGATGAATGTAATTTTAAAGAGTAAGAAAAAATTGGGGCACAGTATGTGTATGCAGTTTTAAAGAGAACTGAATTTTCCCAACTGCTGTTGTTCTCACTTAAAATTTATTTTTTACATATAATGTAATATTCAACATGTTTCTTTTTCACTAGACATAACAGAAATTGTAATTATTGGAAATACATTTAAATTTTGAATAAACCTGAATTTTTTATAGAATTTTGATTCAACACTGGACAAATAATTTCTAAATCTCTAAATACTTTTCAATAATTTAATTTGTATAGGTTTTATCACATAAACAATTCATAATTGCTGTATTAACATGCATTTCTACACTTTATTTTTTACTGCATATCTATTTAAAGAGTTTGATTTATGCAGACTAAACTAATTTTAGGTTGAGATCAAAAGATATCTTCTTGTATGTGAGAGGCCTCAATATTATGAGTTCCTTCCAAGGAAGGAATGATGAATGGTGAATAACCAGACTTGTAAGCTTTGTAGATAAGCACACTTGCTCTTACTATCAAAGCTAAAAGTTAGAGTCACTGGATAACTAATTATATTTTAAAGCCACTTTCACAACAAAAGGATAACACTGGTATGTATGCATTGTTGGGAAAGTAGTGATAACATTCATCTGATACTTATATCCAGTCTGATATATCAATCCAGTCTGATTATGTAAATCCAGTCTGATATGTAACTGCAGTCTATGTAAATGATGTAAATCGAGTCTGATAATGTGAATCCAGTCTGATATTGAATCCAGTCTGATAATGTGAATCCAGTCTCATGTTGTTGTTTTTGTTGTTGTGGGGTTTAACGCCATTTTTCAGCACACTATAGGCTATGCACGGCAGCCAGTATTAATGGTGGAGGAAGAACCGAGGAAAACCCCCGGGAAGAACCACTGACCCACGAGAAGCTAATGGAAAGCTTCCTCACATACCCACATTGGCCTAATCCTAGCCTCAAACCCACACAGACAGAGGTGAGATGGCAGTAATTCGTAACAGAGAGTGCTTTAGACCACTTCCCACTCGAGGCCCCGAATCCAGTCTGATATGTGAATCTAGTCTGATAATGTAAATCTAGTCAGATATGAGAATCAGTCTGATATGAGAATCCATTGACAATGAGACAAAGTAAAGATAAGAGTCAAATTAGCTGCACATTTCTTTCCACAGAAGAAAGCTGGTGCATGATTTAAGCATTGCCAATATTTCTCTGTGAATGATGGCATTTTCTGTTGGCTTGTTTGTAAATTATGAATTTTAAGATATAATCAATTCAAAGACTTCATAATAAATTAAAAATGTATTGCTAATGTATCCACTATCAGACAAATAAAATGGATTGCAAAATATTTAATTGCAAAACATTTATGATTTCCAAATAAGAACAACGCTGTTTCTAAAAGAATCAGTTTATCAACAAATCTTAAATATCACTGAATCTATGAAATAAATAGAAAATTTGTAAAATATTTCAAGTAGGGTGGACAATGGTTAAATCTGGACAGAATTTAGATAATTAAATATGAACTGTGCATTTAAATTATAAATTCTACTAGAAAATATTCCCTCAAAAACCTTGCCTTTAACAAGTCACACACACACACACACACACACACACACATATAAATATATCACATACATTGTAAACACATACACTGTGAAGACTAATTAAAGTTATTTATGGAATATTATTGGTGATCAAAACATTGACAAATTTCTTACAAATGTTCAGGAAAATCGTAAACTGAGGAAATTTCTGAGATTTTGTCTGCTAAATTCATGTATTTCTAAGAAAAGCATTACATATATTGCTGACAGGTGCGAAACAATAATAAACATTTATAATCATAGGGAATTCCAAGTTAAGGGTTCAAGGACACACATTAGGAAAAAACATTACAAGTAAGATTTTTCATGAAATGTAACAGTCATAAATTTGAGTAAAGGATAATTACTTGCAAAATTGTACACATGCATACCAATTACCACTACATATTCAAATATACAGAATATTTTGAATTAATAACACAACAGTTTAGTTACTGTAATTTAAATATACAGAAACTAAGATATTTATTTATTATAATCAGAATAAAACACAAAGCCTATAGTATTTTCTAGGCAAATTTTTTTCAGAGAACTCGTGAAATTTCATGTCTTTCCAAATCCTAACTATTGTGACAGGTTGCAGCTATCTTTTAGAATATTTCCCGAACTATTTTGACTTGACAGAAAACTTGCACACAATTGCTTAAAGTATTTCAGTGACTGCCAGATTATTAATTTCAATGACTTATGAAAAGTAAAGAAGTTAAACTGCTGAATTCCTTTTTAAACCACTAGAAAACTATCAAAACTATCAAATGTCATCAATGCAAACAGGCAGGAACATTTTCATCTGAACATGTAGCCCTGAAACTTGCATCTTCCAAATGCATACATGTATTTGCAAATTTAAGGATCTCTAATGTATACATCTATTGGAAAATGTAGTGATCTGAATTGTGTACATATATTTGCAAATTTAGTGCTACAAAATACATACATGTATTTGCAAATTTATTGATCTCAAATGTTCTTGATACTATTATAATTAGAATAATAACCACAATTTAACATAATGCAATATCTATCATTGTGTCTTGGTTATCCATACTTATCAATCATATACACTAATGGAGTGTCCTTTCCCCACTCTTTAATACAAATTTTCATGCTAATCACAATTACAGAATAGGCCTATGTGGTTACAGTGTTACAGCAGATGTGGGAAGTCGCAGGTTCAAACCCAAGGATATTAAAAAATGGTACTAACACTTCCTAGCTTGGTACTTAACATTATGGTTTTGCTGTAAGTCTTCCAAAAATTACCCTTAAAATATGGACATTATGGCATACTAGCAAAAACTAAGGAAAAATAAGTGTTGCCAAAAAATCTGGACAATTGGTTCAGGTTTCATCTTAGAATGAATGAAACTAGTCAGGGAACCAGACTAACTATACAGCAGCACCCCAGACACTTTAAACTGCACCTGTTCATTCATGCAAAGTGTCTGCATGATCAAACTGTTGATTATAGAATTTTTTTAAATGGCTTCCAGAAAGTGATGCATGTTTAAGACAAAAGGGAAAATAAGCTTGCTTCTAGAAAAGTGTTAATAATCAACATGGAAGAATAAAAAGGAGTATTCAGATTCTTGTGAATAAAACCTGGAAAGGACACAAGTTTATTGAACATCACATGCCAGTTTGAGTAAGTCTCATGGTGGGAGATATGACTGCCATCGTCATGTGAACTGGAAAAGATTTTCCAAGAATTACATCAAGTTGCGAGAGGGCAACAAGCCATTGAGCTGCATAGGGTTTGGAACTAGAGTTTGTGCAATTGTACTAGTGGTAAATAAAGTCTACACACACTTTACAAACTTTGTAAGTTGAACATAATGTGTATTGTCGATGTGTCAAACTTCTAATTATGTTTTCCAGCTTTATAATAGCAGTTATTGATAGTTTGCTACACCTTAATGAAAACTGGTCAATCTTATGGAAAAAATAACTGCCTTACTGAGATGGACATGTCAGGTTTGGCAGGTCTGACACACATACACACACACACACACACACAGAATATATCACTGCCATAACATTGTTTTGATTCCTTGGTCTTCTAAGCCCTTATTCATCATCACATCAAATTAGACTGGTTCCTACTATTGTTCCCTTTGCGCATTATGAAATTCTATCAAAAACACGGATAAAGGAACAAGACCAAATGAGGCGGCTTCAACATATTTCATTGTGATGGCGTTGATAAACTGTGATGTCTACTCATGTGCTACTTCATAAAAAAATTAACTTGATTTACATCACTGAAAGTAAAGAATAATATGGTTGTTTCATCAACAATGTTGTATAATATCTAACAATTCTTCCCCAAATATGTAACAATGCAAAAACAGTTGGCAATTACAATCTAAATTAAGTGTAATAAAGTAATCACAAAGTACCATTTCCTCCAGGTGGAATTTTACCACCGATTTATAACACTCTGGCAGTGGCATTATCCTACCAATGGGAGATAACCCACTAAAAGGAGTAGGGCAAATTATGCATCAAAATATCATTAATCAGGGGCCTCAATTATAAGGAGAAAATCTGTGTCTACTAATAATGCATTTAACTGACATTTTACAGAAAATATTATTCCAATAAAGTCCCAAGTTCATGTTATACAAAAGTACACAAACTCCAAGTGTAATGTATTTTGCCAGGTTACCTTTTTAATTTAGATTAAATCAGAAACGAATCATTCACTATTGTTTTTATGTGTATTTTGCATTTGCATTATAAAAAAGCAATTAAAATAAAAATTGCTGAGGCTGCCATCAATGACAAAAATAAATAATTACCGAGTTAAATGACACCCCCTTGTAAAAGTGTAAATGAACAATTTTAGTTTTCCACAGTGTCAATATATATAGATCAATTTTCCCATAATTCAGTAATTAAAAATAGGTATTTATTTATATTATTTGTCTGTTGTTTGGTCGTTCGTCTTTTCCATCACACAACTTTATGATACTTGGATCCTTTCTTTGACACAGTCTGGTTTCTCTTAATGAAGACACCAGCTTCATCATAACTCTTTTTCTTTCCTGCACTTTTCTTCTTGACAGTTCGAGGCTTGGGGACAAATTCCATCTCATCATCGTCAGACTGACAAAAAAAGTAATTTATAGACATTTTGATAAAGATGCAGTATAAAATATCCAAGTTTTTAATTAGATCAAGATAAATGACTCCATTCTGCAGAGGGCTTTTATGAAATATCTCCATGGAATATCCACACAAAAGAATCTTCAATTAGTGAGTTAAAATCACTTCAAATTTTTACAATTCTCATCGACTCCATGAATTTCCCTTTCAAAAAAATAATCTTTTCATTTACTTGAAATATTTATTAATAATTATTGTAAATGTAATTACAAGTTAAATGATATAATACCCGATCAATTGCTTGGAGCATCGTATATTAGTATCAATGATTTACTTTAGAAAAATCCAGAATTTTGCAATCATTTTCAAGAAGCAGGGAAATGATAATGGTATTTACTGATTCTGCATCACCATGACTCAAACAAGTCAAGAACTATACACACATCATTCATAAAAATGTGACATTTTAAGCAATTTCTTTTGTTTTTCAGTTACATGTAATGATTTTTACTACATTACCAGTTACATATATCATACCCATAGTAATTCAATCTTTATTACTTGATCGCATCTTATCAGTAACTGAAAATCTGGATCACAACAAGAAATGACACAAATCATCATGTGATTTTCTGATACTGACAATCTGACATGATCTTGCAGTTGAGATTGATTACTATGACAATGTAAGAGTTCAATGAGTTTTGGAAATTTCAGTTCCAATAACTTCAATGACTTCAAAAGCATCAGTCCCATTTACCACATGACATTTTTACCTGTTTTGTCACCCTGTGTCTCAAGGTACCTGTGGCATCCTCCTTTTAACTGATATGGGGCCAGTGAAAACTGCATGAAATCAAGCACAAGAAAATATAAACTGGCTTCAGAAAATTGCAGAAATAAACAGGACTAAAATGGGATCTGTATTTGCCCCAAAACAGGCTTCGGAAAATTGCTGAAATAAACAGGACTTTTATATAATAAATTAAATTTTATAAATAGGGTTTTGGGATCTTACCCCTGAATCCCTGGAGACCATGTCTCTTGCCTGCAGTCTATAGCTAAGTTCAGCAATGTCTCGTCTGTACTGATCTAATTGAGCCTCCAGTTTCTCTCTCCTCAGCCTTTCATATTCCAGCTGAGCCTCCAGCTCATTGATGGTTCTGGAATAATAATAATAATAATAATAATAATAATAATAAGTAACATCAAAGTTGTCTAATCAAATTTCCACCTGATTTTGCCAAAAATAAATCAATCTTACATTAAATGAAAAGAACTGTGTAATTTATGAAACAATGCATTATGGCCCAAACTGCTACACCTGATACATTTTCTAGCTGAGAAATACATAAATAAACCATTCTTACTCCATCTATCTTAAGCACCATTCAGGTCAAAGGGTAGAAATAAAAGAAAAATATGAAATTACCAGTATGGACCTTTTACCCTGACCTCAACCACATGATTTTAAATATTGTATACAACACACCAGCTACTGATGATATTCAAGTGTACCAAGACACTAGTGATGATAGCAGAATGTACCACAGGATGCTAGTGATGATATTCAAGTGTACCAAGACACTAGTGATGATAGTAGAATGTACCACAGGATGCTAGTGATGATATTCAAGTGTACCAAGACACTAGTGATGAGAGCAGAATGTACCACAGGATGCTAGTGATGATATTCAAGTGTACCAAGACACTAGTGATGATAGCAGAATGTACCACAGGATGCTAGTGATGATATTCAAGTGTACCAAGACACTAGTGATGATAGCAGAATGTACCACAGGATGCTAGTGATGATATTCAAGTGTACCAAGACACTAGTGATGACAGTAGAATGTACCACAGGATGCTAGTGATGATATTCAAGTGTACCAAGACACTAGTGATGATAGTAGAATGTAACACAGGATGCTAGTGATGATATTCAAGTATACATAGACACTAGTGATGATAGCAGAATGTACCACAGGATGCTAGTGATGATATTCAAGTGTACCAAGACACTAGTGATGATAGTAGAATGTACCACAGGATGCTAGTGATGATATTCAAGTGTACCAAGACACTAGTGATGATAGCAGAATGTACCACAGGATGCTAGTGATGATATTCAAGTGTACATAGACACTAGTGATGATAGTAGAATGTACCACAGGATGCTAGTGATGATATTCAAGTGTACCAAGACACTAGTGATGACAGTAGAATGTACCACAGGATGCTACTGATGATATTCAAGTGTACCAAGACACTAGTGATGATAGCAGAATGTACCACAGGATGCTAGTGATGATATTCAAGTGTACCAAGACACTAGTGATGATAGTAGAATGTACCACAGGATACTAGTGATGATATTCAAGTGTACCAAGACACTAGTGATGATAGTAGAATGTACCACAGGATGCTAGTGATGATATTCAAGTGTACCAAGACACTAGTGATGATAGTAGAATGTACCACAGGATGCTAGTGATGATATTCAAGTGTACCAAGACACTAGTGATGATAGCAGAATGTACCACAGGATGCTAGTGATGATATTCAAGTGTACTAAGATGCTAGTGATGATAGTAGAATGTACCACAGGATGCTAGTGATGATATTCAAGTGTACCAAGACACTAGTGATGACAGTAGAATGTACCACAGGATGCTAGTGATGATATTCAAGTGTACATAGACACTAGTGATGACAGTAGAATGTACCACAGGATGCTAGTGATGATATTCAAGTGTACCAAGACACTAGTGATGATAGTAGAATGTAACACAGGATGCTAGTGATGATATTCAAGTGTACCAAGACACTAGTGATGACAGTAGAATGTACCACAGGATGCTAGTGATGATATTCAAGTGTACCAAGACACTAGTGATGATAGTAGAATGTACCACAGGATGCTACTGATGATATTCAAGTGTACCAAGACACTAGTGATGACAGTAGAATGTACCACAGGATGCTACTGATGATATTCAAGTGTACTAAGATGCGAGTGATGATAGTAGAATGTACCACAGGATGCTAGTGATGATATTCAAGTGTACCAAGACACTAGTGATGACAGTAGAATGTACCACAGGATGCTAGTGATGATATTCAAGTGTACCAAGACACTAGTGATGACAGTAGAATGTACCACAGGATGCTAGTGATGATATTCAAGTGTACTAAGATGCTAGTGATGATAGTAGAATGTAACACAGGATGCTAGTGATGATATTCAAGTGCACCAAGACACTAGTGATGATAGTAGAATGTACCACAGGATGCTAGTGATGATATTCAAGTGTACATAGACACTAGTGATGATAGCAGAATGTACCACAGGATGCTAGTGATGATATTCAAGTGTACTAAGATGCTAGTGATGATAGTAGAATGTACCACAGCATGCTAGTGATGATATTCAAGTGTACCAAGACACTAGTGATGATAGTAGAATGTACCACAGGATGCTAGTGATGATATTCAAGTGTACTAAGATGCTAGTAGAATGTCCCACAGGATGCTAGTGATGATATTCAAGTGTACCAAGACACTAGTGATGACAGTAGAATGAACCACAGGATGCTAGTGATGATATTCAAGTGTACTAAGGTGATAGTGATGATAGTAGAATGTACCACAGGATGCTAGTGATGATATTCAAGTGTACCAAGACACTAGTGATGACAGTAGAATGTACCACAGGATGCTAGTGATGATATTCAAGTGTACATAGACACTAGTGATGACAGTAGAATGTACCACAGGATGCTAGTGATGATATTCAAGTGTACCAAGACACTAGTGATGATAGCAGAATGTACCACAGGATGCTAGTGATGATATTCAAGTGTACATAGACACTAGTGATGATAGTAGAATGTAACACAGGATGCTAGTGATGATATTCAAGTGTACCAAGACACTAGTGATGATTGTAGAATGTACCACAGGATGCTAGTGATGATATTCAAGTGTACCAAGACACTAGTGATGATAGTAGAATGTACCACAGGATGCTAGTGATGATATTCAAGTGTACCAAGACACTAGTGATGATAGCAGAATGTACCACAGGATGCTAGTGATGATATTCAAGTGTACTAAGATGCTAGTGATGATAGTAGAATGTACCACAGGATGCTAGTGATGATATTCAAGTGTACCAAGACACTAGTGATGATAGTAGAATGTAACACAGGATGCTAGTGATGATATTCAAGTGTACCAAGACACTAGTGATGATAGTAGAATGTACCACAGGATGCTAGTGATGATATTCAAGTGTACCAAGACACTAGTGATGATAGCAGAATGTACCACAGGATGCTAGTGATGATATTCAAGTGTACATAGACACTAGTGATGATAGCAGAATGTACCACAGGATGCTAGTGATGATATTCAAGTGTACTAAGATGCTAGTGATGATAGTAGAATGTACCACAGGATGCTAGTGATGATATTCAAGTGTACCAAGACACTAGTGATGACAGTAGAATGTACCACAGGATGCTACTGATGATATTCAAGTGTACCAAGACACTAGTGATGATAGCAGAATGTACCACAGGATGCTAGTGATGATATTCAAGTGTACCAAGACACTAGTGATGACAGTAGAATGTACCACAGGATGCTAGTGATGATATTCAAGTGTACCAAGACACTAGTGATGATAGCAGAATGTACCACAGGATGCTAGTGATGATATTCAAGTGTACCAAGACACTAGTGATGATAGTAGAATGTACCACAGGATGCTAGTGATGATATTCAAGTGTACCAAGACACTAGTGATGATAGCAGAATGTACCACATGATGCTAGTGATGATATTCAAGTGTACCAAGACACTAGTGATGATAGCAGAATGTACCACAGGATGCTAGTGATGATATTCAAGTGTACCAAGACACTAGTGATGATAGCAGAATGTACCACAGGATGCTACTGATGATATTCAAGTGTACCAAGACACTAGTGATGACAGTAGAATGTACCACAGGATGCTAGTGATGATATTCAAGTGTACTAAGACACTAGTGATGATAGCAGAATGTACCACAGGATGCTAGTGATGATATTCAAGTGTACCAAGACACTAGTGATGATAGCAGAATGTACCACAGGATGCTAGTGATGATATTCAAGTGTACCAAGACACTAGTGATGATAGTAGAATGTACCACAGGATGCTAGTGATGATATTCAAGTGTACCAAGACACTAGTGATGACAGTAGAATGTAACACAGGATGCTACTGATGATATTCAAGTGTACTAAGACACTAGTGATGATAGCAGAATGTACCACAGGATGCTAGTGATGATATTCAAGTGTACCAAGACACTAGTGATGATAGCAGAATGTACCACAGGATGCTAGTGATGATATTCAAGTGTACCAAGACACTAGTGATGATAGCAGAATGTACCACAGGATGCTAGTGATGATATTCAAGTGTACCAAGACACTAGTGATGATAGCAGAATGTAGCACAGGATGATGATATTCAAGTGTACCAAGACACTAGTGATGATAGCAGAATGTACAACAGGATGCTAGTGATAATATTCAAGTGTACCAAGACACTAGTGATGACAGTAGAATGTACCACAGGATGCTAGTGATAATATTCAAGTGTACTAAGATGCTAGTGATGATAGCAGAATGTAACACAGGATGCTAGTGATGATATTCAAGTGTACCAAGACACTAGTGATGATAGCAGAATGTACCACAGGATGCTAGTGATGATATTCAAGTGTACCAAGACACTAGTGATGATAGCAGAATGTACCACAGGATGCTAGTGATGATATTCAAGTGTACCAAGACACTAGTGATGATAGCAGAATGTACCACAGGATGCTAGTGATGATATTCAAGTGTACCAAGACACTAGTGATGATAGCAGAATGTACCACAGGATGCTAGTGATGATATTCAAGTGTACCAAGACACTAGTGATGACAGTAGAATGTACCACAGGATGCTAGTGATGATATTCAAGTGTACCAAGACACTAGTGATGATAGTAGAATGTAACACAGGATGCTAGTGATGATATTCAAGTGTACCAAGACACTAGTGATGATAGTAGAATGTACCACAGGATGCTAGTGATGATATTCAAGTGTACCAAGACACTAGTGATGATAGTAGAATGTACCACAGGATGCTAGTGATGATATTCAAGTGTACCAAGACACTAGTGATGATAGCAGAATGTACCACAGGATGCTAGTGATGATATTCAAGTGTACATAGACACTAGTGATGATAGTAGAATGTACCACAGGATGCTAGTGATGATATTCAAGTGTACCAAGACACTAGTGATGATAGCAGAATGTACCACAGGATGCTAGTGATGATATTCAAGTGTACTAAGATGCTAGTGATGATAGTAGAATGTACCACAGGATGATAGTGATGATATTCAAGTGTACCAAGACACTAGTGATGATAGTAGAATGTACCACAGGATGCTAGTGATGATATTCAAGTGTACTAAGATGCTAGTGATGACAGTAGAATGTAACACAGGATGCTAGTGATGATATTCAAGTGTACCAAGACACTAGTGATGATAGTAGAATGTACCACAGGATGCTACTGATGATATTCAAGTGTACCAAGACACTAGTGATGACAGTAGAATGTACCACAGGATGCTAGTGATAATATTCAAGTGTACTAAGATGCTAGTGATGATAGTAGAATGTACCACAGGATGCTAGTGATGATATTCAAGTGTACCAAGACACTAGTGATGATAGTAGAATGTACCACAGGATGCTAGTGATAATATTCAAGTGTACTAAGATGCTAGTGATGATAGTAGAATGTACCACAGGATGCTAGTGATGATATTCAAGTGTACCAAGACACTAGTGATGACAGTAGAATGTACCACAGGATGCTAGTGATGATATTCAAGTGTACATAGACACTAGTGATGATAGTAGAATGTACCACAGGATGCTAGTGATGATATTCAAGTGTACATAGACACTAGTGATGATAGTCAATTGTATCAAGTGTTATCAGGTAAGTAACACTGTGGAATAGAAAGCAAGATGGATGGACAAACAGACTTAAAAAAATGAAAGAAAACACAGACATAAACATGAATACTATGTTCCCTTCCTTTTTGATTAAAGGTGGGGGGAAAAATACTTATTTCACTTACAAGTATTTGTTGACAACCTAGTGAAAATACTAAATAAATGGTTGTTTATGTGAAAATTAAAAGATTTTGGTAAAATTAAAGGAATAAAATGTTTTAGAAACTATATGTTAGCATTTGCAGATATAGGTTTTTATTTTAATGGAGGCAAGCATAAGTACTTCCTTCACTCTGGAATTTGTATTTAAAAAAATTGTGTTTACAAATTACTATCGATTAAGCAACACAGCTGAGAGCAGGTCAAAATTGCACATACAACGCAATAAGGGCAAAATCAAGAAGCAAAAAATTTGAAAATATGATTATGACATTTATTTGACATGCTATGAGAAAAATAAAGGTACAATAGTTTTAAATTAATCTGAGCTGTTGGTTCAGATTATAATAATACCGCTTCTTGCCCTTTCCCATCCAAGTCAAATGTCCATATAAGTGCAGGAGCTGTGTTCCCTTAAACACGTCATTAAAAGTATAGATAACAGTGATTAATGAATTCTATCTCAAGTTTATGAAGTTATTTATTTTATTGCTTAATTAATACATAAGTAAAAAAAGTTGGAGACTATGGAGGAAAGAAACAGGTATATTAACAAGTATTACTGTTTTTTTCTTCCTATGTATGCTGAGAAAAGAGGTTAATTGAGCATTTTTGAAAAACAAAAAAGGAGATTGTTTCAATAATTTCTTATTGGAAAGAATACAAATTTCAGCCAACTTTATTTTTGCGGGTCATAAATACAGATGAAATTTCTTTGTGATCCCAACCTCTATTTGGTAGAATCTCCTCTGATCTTCTTACCTGTATATGGTTCATTGTGATAAAGTTATGGCAGTCTACTGTAGTCGGAATATTGGCTTAAACTCAAAACTAAAAAAAAAAAATGCACAAGAAATAAAACAAAATGAATTTCAAAAGGCAGTTTTAAAGGCTCTGCATACAATGACAATTTAAGTTGTATTAAACCATGCCTTCCACAAGTGTGTGTGACCTAAATAGTGGTTCTCATGAAGA
This sequence comes from Sinohyriopsis cumingii, assembly GCA_028554795.2. NCBI lineage: Eukaryota > Metazoa > Mollusca > Bivalvia > Unionida > Unionidae > Sinohyriopsis > Sinohyriopsis cumingii. Next base: position 58,986,662 of record CM068828.1, read on the forward strand.
CATACTTGTCTTTGTCTCGTATATCCTTAAGTCTTTTCCTGTCTTCCTCAAGTCTTCCTCCCAGTTGTGTGTAGTTTTTCTTGGCAATCTCCAACAGTCTTTCCAACTCTTCCACCCTTTTCTGTGCTCTCCCTGTAATAGTAGACCAGATTTATCCATTAAAGAATGAACATTCCAGAAATAAAAAGAAACACACCTTCCTAAAACCACAAGAAAATTATAAATAAATGGGATACATTTGTATGGGGCAGATTTTACCAACATATAAACAAAGTATGGGACTTTAAAAGATAATCATACCTCTAGCAGCCTTTCTCTGTTTTTCAGTAAGAGGTAGAGGTTTACCCTCAGAGGTTTCCTTTGCTAGAGTCTCAAAGTCAATATCATCGTCTTCCTCCTCCTCTTCTCCAGACTTCTCTCCCACCACTACAGATGTTTCCTCCTCTGGAATTTTTTTAATGAACATGTCAGGTTTGACACAGATATATATACACACACACACATGTACACAACCTATGGTTGCTTATAAATGACAACAAACTTTAAATGACCTCTTCTGTTTGTCCAGCTGAATGAAAATCAAAGTACAGAAGTGGGAACACAATTAAGATAGATGTTATTTACTCCATACACAAATGCCCTAGACTATATTCAAAAGTTCATCAACAGTTGTTGCTTCAAAACTTTCAACCCCAAATCAGGATATGTCTGTAAAAATTTCATTTTTGTCCTGACATGCAAAATCTGCGCCATTGTTGAAAATATCAGAAAATATATATTTAAACCATTTAAAAATTTCCCTGTCTATTAGGTAAACATTTTCACAAGCTACAGTTAAATTTCATCTAGGTTTAATGAAATAATGGCCAAAAAATCTTTGGCAAGAAACCCTCTATCTTAATATACTTTTTAAAATTTAAAAGACAAACCTGTTTACAAGTAAAGAATGTCCAATCCATAATTTTAGCCACTGTCCTTAATTTGCCAACATTGACACCTGGTCTAATAAAGTATGCATCACTGTCCTTAATTTGCCATACCAACACTGACAGCTGGTCTAATAAAGTATGCATCACTGTCCTTAATTTGCCATACCAACACTGACAGCTGGTCTAATAAAGTATGCATCACTGTCCTTAATTTGCCATACCAACATTGACACCTGGTCTAATAAAGTATGCATCACTGCACAAAATAAATTCTGCATGTAAAATAAAAAATTTCACTCAGTGCCCTAACTTTTCTAAGATATTTTATGGAAACCACAGTGTAATTGTAGCAGTAACAAGTTTCATTATTTTACATTTCAACCTAACCTTATGAGGCAGTGGTGTAGTGGTTGGCAAATTAGGATATGCCATCTCCATCAAAACACTTTGCTAAGCACTTTAAGATAGAAAAGCTACTGCAAGATTAAAATATTCCATCTTTTGATTGGTCAGTATACATTCCAGTAAGCTTTAGACTCAAATAAAGTTTTATAATGAATGGGTAAGAATGTTGTAAGATTAGTCTGAACATAATCATTGCTGCTTTGTCCTTAACCTATAAACTCAATTTTGTCCTTGAATTTAAACGCAATTTTGTCCTTGAATTTAAACGCAATTTTGTCCTTGAATTTAAACGCAATTTTGTCCTTGACCTTTAAATTCAGTTGTACTAGCCAGTCCAGCTGTAAATGGGTAGTAGCATGAACATTATTAGCTAAAGTTGGCCCAATATATTTTTCCTGGTTAATTTTACTTCAAACCTGAACTACTTTAATAAAATTTTGTTGATTCTGATCATGATCTGACCCACAGAACCTGTCTCTTGTCTCCATATCTATTTCTTTCTGCTTCAAATATTAATGATATGCTTGAGCCAATCAACATATTTCAAGGCTTTGCTACAAAATCTACTTCAGAACTACTCTGATGGAGTGACACACTGGTCGGGAGGCGTAAGCATGTTTTGACTGACCACGGTGCATCAGCAATTGTGGGATGGTTAACTTGCAATAGACTGGCCTCCCACTGATAATTGGGTAGACTTTACCCTCATCAAGCATAAAAATCAGTGTAACATTTCCCTTGCATTAAATTTGGCCTGACCATATGTTGTTTATCACTTCATTTGCAAAACAATTTAAGCTTAACAGGCATAAACAATATAGCAACTGGAATGATACATGCATCTCATGACCTTGACCTCTGAGCCAAAGACTTGACTACTGTATAAATGGTGTGCACCTGGTAAAATTTCATCAAATACCTATGGGGGTTAATAAGTAACAGGTCAATGACATAGTGACCTTGAAGTGACCTTGCCCTTGTGACTGTGGCTGCCACTATGAATAGGCAAAACACTGACAATTCAAGATAAATAAAATATTATTGTTTCACTAAAATAACTTCAATGGTTTAAGCTATAACCACACATGGATGAAGGTCACTGATTTACATTTTCCTTGCCATGACATCGACGTTTGATCAAAGGCATGGCTGTGGTATGCGACACTGTCTATTTGATATATTACTGATTAAAGTTTCATTCAAATATCTTCAGTGCTTCAAAAGGATACAAATTTCAGAATTACAATTTCCTTTCATTTTGACCTTCACTTTAAGGCTGGAAGCATGGCTGTAGAATGCAGTACAACATCTAGTTCTGTTATATATGTGAAAAGCTTCATAAAACATTCCAATCATTGCAATGTGATGAGACAGAAAAGCAAATGTTAATGGACTGACAACAACATATACTGATTTGAGATGAATAATCAACAAGTATTTAGGTTATCATTTTTTGACAAAGGTCATGATAATCATTCAACAGAATCAACTATTGGTTTCCCCCAAGAGGGATGCCCACACACCTGGGTCTCCTCCTAGCAACTTGACACAGGCTAATTGGGCAAACCTTCTAGCAACATCTCTTGGTGCTTCGCCTGCCTGGTTAGTGATCTGCAAGTTGGCTCCCATCTCAATTAGCCACTGCAGAATGTGGATATGGCCATTTCCAGCAGCTGCAAAAAGATATACAACTGAGCTATAATTGAGCTATAAGGAAACCTGGCACATAAACATTCACATGTACATGAACTATAAAGTAACCTGGCACATAAACATTCACATGTACATGAGCTATAAAGTAACCTGGCACATAAACATTCACATTACATGAACTATAAAGTAACCTGGCACATAAACATTCACATGTACATGAACTATAAAGTAACCTGGCACATAAACATTCACATGTACATGAGCTATAAAGTAACCTGGCACATAAACATTCACATGTACATGAACTATAATGTAACCTGACACATAAACATTCACATGTACATGAGCTATAAAGTAACCTGGCACATAAACATTTACATTACATGAACTATAAGGTAACGTGGCACATAAAGATTCACATGTACATGAGCTATAAGGTAACCTGACACATAAACATTCACATGTACATGAGCTATAAGTTAACCTGACACATAAACATTCAGATGTACATGAGCTATAAGTTAACCTGGCACATAAACATTCACATGTACATGAGCTATAAGGTAACCTGACACATAAACATTCACATGTACATGAACTATAAGGTAACCTGGCACATAAACATTCACATGTACATGAGCTATAAAGTAACCTGGCACATAAACATTCAGATGTACATGAACTATAAGGTAACCTGGCACATAAACATTCACATGTACATGAGCTATAAAGTAACCTGACACATAAACATTCACATGTACATGAGCTATAAAGTAACCTGGCACATAAACATTCACATGTATATGAACTATAAAGTAACCTGGCACATAAACATTCAGATGTACATGAACTATAAGGTAACCTGGCACATAAACATTCACATGTACATGAGCTATAAAGTAACCTGGCACATAAACATTCACATGTACATGAGCTATAAAGTAACCTGGCACATAAACATTCAGATGTACATGAACTATAAGGTAACCTGGCACATAAACATTCACATGTACATGAGCTATAAAGTAACCTGGCACATAAACATTCACATGTACATGAACTATAAGGTAACCTGACACATAAACATTCACATGTACATGAGCTATACAGTAACCTGACACATAAACATTCACATGTACATGAGCTATAAGGTAACCTGACACATAAACATTCATATGTACATGAGCTGTATGATAAAACTGTTATTTCAACATTCATATGTACATGAGCTACAAGGACAAACCTGACATATAAACAATCATATCTACATGAGCTATAAGATCAACTTGACATATAAACATTCATTTGTACATGAGCTACAAGATCAACTTGACATATAAACAATCATATGTACATGAGCTACAAGATCAACTTGACATATAAACATTCATTTGTACAGGGGCTAAAAGATAAACCTGACATATAATGAGCTACATTATAAGCTAAATAACCAACCCTACTACTAAGATTCATTCTGAGCACTTTGTATTCAAACAAGTTATGAAGTACCTCCAAGTCTAATACAATTTCAGTCAATTTCTTAATTATATGACGAGTTATGGAATAATGCTGGATAACAACATCAGGGATCGTCCTGGGCTTCGCCAATGTCGCAAATTGCGATTTTTTTTCCTTATTGGCGACAAAAATATCCCATCTGGCGATTTTTTTGGCGACAGACTTTTTGGTTATTTAATTTGTAAATACAATCATTGATTTGGACTGGATAAATTAAAAGGGAGAATGAAAGGAAGCCACAAACTTGACTAAGCAATGCATTGGAATCAATCTGTTACACAAACGATCCTTTGTTCGTATTGACAACCCCATCTTTACAGTGCATTGTTACATCATAATCTGCTCATGCTGACATCTGGGCTGAGTACTGTATGCTGTGTTACAGTCAATCATGCTACTGAACTATACCTACAACTGACCGACTTCTGAAGATGCGAATAGAATAGATACAATTAATTGTATGGCTAATCCTTCTGTTGTTTTTTATTTTTATACATATACCAATACAATAGTTTTGTTGAACCTTCATGGAAAACTGATAACCTTTGAAGTACCGACTACTGCGTATAAATACAAAGCAAATAGAAAAAATCTCAATCACAATTATATCTGTCGCCAGTGCAGCATTTTACTCATTGATCTCTTCCCTTTGCCATCAATCCGTGTTACGGCTGCAGAGACTTAAACTCCGCAACAAAAAATAGCAAATTAAAACAGTGTTGCATAATTAATAATAATTATTTATTTCTCAAAATACAGGAGTGAAAGAATCCCTAAATTGGGTGTGAATTTATGCTTATATATACGGTCCAATATTGCCAGGTGTTGACTCATGTAAGTTTCATTCGTTGGAATGGAGATCCTAGTTTGCTTGTGGAGAAAATTTGTACAGCATTCAGTGATCATTCTTGGGATTTAGGAAGCAATTCACTACAAGCTTTGTGAAGCTAGCCATAAAGGGGGGGGGGGCTGCTGAGAGACTACTGGTGTCACCTGTCAGCACTGTAGACTGTGAATGTGGATTCAGTAAGATGAACCTCATAAAAACTGACATCAGAAATAAACTCTGCATCTCATCTCTCGAGAATTTAATGAGAATCAGCATGTACTGATGTGAAAAATTAGACTTTGAAACTGCATTCAACAAGTGGACAGCCCTAAAATCGCGACGGATCTTCATGTAACACTTTGTAACATTTTGTTAATGCTTGTTGTAATTAGAGTATTAACTAACCCATCTTTTGTAATTTTCATTGCCTGTTACATTAATAGACTAAATTAACACTTGAAAAAATGTACACTACTTGTTCTGGCGACACTTTTTGAAAATTGGCGACAAAATATTGAGGTTGGCAATTTTTTTGGCGACAGCTTTTTAAAAGCCAGGACCATCCCTGCAACATTATCATTTTATCTTCCCAAAGTATTGATTTTACCTTCCCAAAGTATTGATTTTACCTTCCCAAAGTACTGATTTTATGTTCCCAAAGTATTGATTCACTATGAGGTCATTCCTTTTAATTTGGTTCCTGTAATAAATGCACATATGATCATGGAACCCATTTTTCAAATTTGTAATAAAAAGTTATGTATTTATGTACACTGTCATAAGGAAGTCTCATTTATACTCTATGGTTTCATGGAAGGTATTATAATGAGGGGGTGATGAATCTACAATTTTTTTCACACCACAATGAAACTTGTCTATTTAGAAAAATCAAACAACCGAATAGTTTTGTCCATTATATGCAGGTGCCCTTTGAAGAGTGAAGCCATCTGAATGTTTTGTACATTCAGATAAGAGTAAAACATGTCATGCTTAAATAAATTCATAAATTTTAATCAAGAGTGATTAGAAGGAAAAAACTCATTCAAAATGGCCCCTAAATAGGCGAGCAGCAGACAGTGGAAAAAGTGTGCAATGAATGTCTGAGAGAAGATTCAATGTCACAATGTTTAAAGCCAAGGTGCTTTATCCTTTACATACCATAAAATGTCTGCTGTCCAAATTAAATAAATGTCCTTTACCTTAGCGACAATTAAACAAAGACTAATTATTGTTTAGACAAGTGCCCCTTTTGGTCAATTATCATAATATTAAGGTATACCCTAAGTCAGGTGTATTGATTTAGAAAAAGACACTTCTAATTATGTGGCTCTGGAGACTTTATTTACCTTTGTGGGCAGGTGTAGATCCTTTGTCATCCCTTTCGTTGATGTTAACAACACCATTTTCCACCAACATGCGTAGATGATCCAGATCACCTTTGAAAGCAGCAACATGGGCTGGGAAAGCAAGGTCTAGCAAGGGAAATAAAATCAGCATCAAATAAAAAATTATTTATTGCAAAGAGTCATCTAAAAAGTTAAAATGAAATTATTTAAAAGATCCCTCATTAAACACAAGATGTAAAAACAACAGAAAATTATTACATCGGCTGCTGGAAGAGAGATATCTGCTAAGATCCTGAATGCCAACTATGGTTAGGTTGCAGTGCACTAAACACCAACCTTTTTACAAATCACCCATCAACAGACAATATGTGTTTTTGTGGTGAAGTAGAAACCCCCAACATTTCATCTGATATTGTCCAAACCATGTTTGTGTGAATCACATCATTTGAAATTTGCATATTCTTGCTCTTAATCAGTATCATATATACTTGCCTATAAGTAGAATCTAATGCAAAGATAATGATCTGCCATTGTAAATATACCATCAATTTTTTTTTACAAGAAATACAGTACTCATAATCAATGTAAGTCTGAGCTTCATTTTTTATATGTATTGTGCCAAGCCAATTATCTAAAATAAAACGATTTCTTTTTGGCTTATGATTTTATTAAGTTTCTAAAGCAAAGTGAGCTTACTTTCTGCCTCCTCTGGATGGTCCCTCTCCCACTCTACTCCCTGGATATACTCGATGATGTGATCTTTGTAGAATTGTTGGGCCAGATCCCGAGGAGTTTCACCCTGGTCATTACGTGCCCCAAGAATGTGGGTGGGGCTAATCCCAGTGCTGACCAAGAATTTCAAACATGGCAGATGGCCCTCCATGGCTGCTAAGTGAGCTAATATTAAAACAGAAGAAAAAAATCACTAAAATAAAATCAACACCTGCACTAAAATACAAAATATTTTTGTATCATTAATTTCGGGTGAGTTGGTAAAAACTTCAGCATATTGCGACACAAAAGTGAAAGAAATCATCGCTATGGAAAGATGCCAGTTTGTTTGTTGTAATGGTAATGGTTTTACGTTGTGGAAACAAATACAGCATGTGCAAACATACATCACCATGCAAACGAAAAATTTAATAAGATGGCTTTATTCAAACAAAAGGGAATCACACAAATACAATTTTAGATATACATACAACATCGACTGGATCATGTATGCATTTGTTAGCACACAGATATGCACAATATACAGAATTTGCTTTATCAACTGTTAGGTATATTTAATTTGTACTATATGCATGTTCAAGACTGATGGGAGAGATTTGGCTAATGGTATCTGTCAGTGGCTATTGTCTTGGCTGAGGGTTATGTCTACCTGACTTTTGTAATTTATTTGAAGATGTTTACTTGCAATTTATGCTTAAGGCCTGACATTATTTATGAGTTAGTGAGATCAGTACATTTGAAATGACCCATTTCTTGGATATTTAAATGTCTTTGGTCAAGGGAAATTATTATACATAGGAAGACGTTACCAAAATTACCCATTCCTCTTTTTTAGTTCAGTCTGTGAAACATTTACTGTTCAGAAATAATTTGAGAGAAATCATTTATTTAAATTATTCAATGTCAATAAAATGTGATAATTGATTTTTTTGGACAGATTATTGCGAATTCATTCAAAGACATTCTGGATTATATCACTGTAATACATAAAATCTACTGACACATTGAAGACGACTGATACATCAGCACATTCATATTTGGAATTCATTCAGAACATTCTCTACTTGTTTACATGCGACAGAAATTTTAGGATTATTTGGGATTTAACTCCTCTTAAATTTTCATTGCAATTTCAAGAATAAAATTGTTATTTAATTTAACTAAACTTGTTGCTTTTGCTTCTAATATAGTTGTAACATAAATAAATTATAAACTCAATCTGCATCTAGAGACTGGGAACCATTCACACATCTGGAATTACAAGATGACATCATTCCATGTTCAAATCAGTCAAGGATTATATTGTGATTGACACTCACAATTTCTAGAAAGTTCATAGCAATATATTAATTAACAAAATCTGAGACCTTGGTGCCTGATTTGTAATCAGCTTAAAAGGTAGCAGAAAATGGTCATATTATCAACAGTCCTATGAGACAATGGCCAAAATACTGCAGAATTCATGCAATTTCAAGCACTAAACACAAAATCAATATTTATTCTATGCTACAAAGTTTCTGCGAGTTAAATGTTTTTGTGAATTGATCTGTCAATTGAAAAATTTGCAAGAATAATAAATATACTACTAGGAAGTGTTTGTGAAACATATTTCTGTAGTCCTATTTTGTCTCTCCTCCTCAATCTGTGCACCTTGGGTGAAGGTATATGTATATATCTTTCCATGCACACAGTGTTTAATTGGTATTATCTGAAAAACAATCTTTCCACCAATCAGCACATTAGACATACAGCTCATGTGTAAATCACTCCTAATGTGCATACCATTCTTCACTCAACTGTTTACTGTAAGTCTTGTACTGCCTATTATGGAAATATGCAGTTTCCAACAATTTAGGTAAAATATCCTTAACATAATCATGATCTTGTTGTTGTTCTTGGCTTAACACTATTTTTCAGCACATGATACACTGGACATGGCGGAACCATTGACCCATAAAAGCCAAGCTTGAGGCTCAAACTCATGCAGACAGGTGATAAGTCAGTGATCTTTAAAGGCAATCACCCAGGGCTCCATCATGGTCATACTGCTACATACGTGTACATGGTGAAAAACTACAACCAGACATAATGTCTTGGACATACACATAGGATGCATTATTTGTAGACATACTATCTTGGACATGCACATTGGATGCATTAATTGCAGAAACTACAATGATTATACAAAACTGTTTGCAGAAACTATGATGATTATACAAAACTGTGGAGGATTAAAGTCTTGAAATTACGTTGCTTTTTACCATAAAAATGTCACTCATCACATCTAGTCCAAACAAGCATATTATACAAAGGTAAAGAATGTAGTTTAAAGAATTTTTTCAAGAAGATCAGTAAATCATCCTGACATATAATGTGAAGCACAATCAATTCTTGTCAACTTTGGCTTTCTCCTATCAATGCAGTTTATGTGACAGTGACAGATATATAATTTAATTAAAACAGGCAGTTTATGTGTCAGTGACAGTCACATGCATGCTAGTTTATTAGTTTTGTAAACAGACACAGGCAGTAAAATGATGCCATTTACACATGTAAACACTGCAACCACAGCATCTCATCCTGCAGTTTTTGATGGACTGCCATGAAAGTTGGCAATGTTATGGTCATCTGGTGAAGATTTGTATAGCATTGATCATCTGCAATATTTGTTAACAGTTACTGCCCTTTCTATTTTGTTTCATGTGAAGATCTCCATAATAAAACTAGTTCTGCAGTGTTTTTATGCTTTGCCTTAAAATTTGGAAAATTATTTGGTCTTCATCTGAAGATTGACAAATCAGAACAAATTACTTTGCTGCTGTAATTTTTACAAGACTTATTGCCCTATTTGCTTTGCAGCTTGAAACAGTTTTGTTACCATATCTAGTTTTTGATGGATTGCCATGAAACTTTGTAAATATTTAGGTCAGCACCTGAAGATATGCATACTGACAAATCGCTTTGCTCCCCTGGTATTTCTTAAGAGTTCTTGCCCTTCTATTTTTTGCAGCTTAACATAGTGTATTAGTGTATGTCACACTCTTGTTGTTGGAATTAGTCCAATTGTTTAATGGATAGCTAAAAGTTGGTATAGTTTTTTCCCCCTTTTGTCTTGTATCACATTGGAGTGTATGACATATGCTCATTAGTGCAGGTGGTTCCACAGTTATCCATGGATTACCAAGAAAGTCAGCAGATAATATGGCTACCACCTGAAGATGCACAAATCAAGAAATCATTTTGCCTCTTACATATTACTGTTTTGCCATGCAACAGAATTTAGTGCAAAATATACTGCACATTCAATTTGTCTTCCAAATTTGTGTTGCTTGCTGATTTTACTCTTCGTTTAAAGATGCACTTACTTAAAATCTTTGTGTTTCCTTGATTTCTGTATGAGTTATTGCCCCTTTCAACTTACTGCTGGATGCAATGTATGAGAGAATTTTGTGAATGCAACTACTCTTACAACTTTTATTGGACTGTTGTGAAACTCAGTACATATTATGGTCATTATCAGATGATATCCAAATTGACCAATCACTGTGATCACACTATTTATGCCCTTTTGATTTTAGTACAGACCCATTTCCAGCACTGGTAGGGGTGGGTAAGGAAATATATTTTAGTGAGTAAATTGTTCTTCATTTCCCTAGTTGTTCTTGTTGAAGAATACGACTAAAAATATGGTATGTTATCTTAGTCTTTCACATAGTTATCTTGATGTGTGATCTTAAGCTGTAAGTTGTTCAACTGTTTTTCTATTACTAGTATGGGCAGCTATATTTCATGGTGACTCAGCATCATTTGTAAAAATTGGAAACCAACCATGTCAGGAGGCATTTTGCATGGTTTAGTCAAATTCTGTTTAGCAGTTGCCAAGAAAAAGTTGGATTTTGTAATTTTAGAAACAACACATGAATCAAATGTGTACTGGCTTTTTTTGGCATAAATTTGAAAGCCCTATATGCCAGGATGCTTTCTGTTAAATTTGGTTAAATTCTGTTCAGAAGTTCTTATGAAGTCATTTAGACAATAAATCGTGGACTTTACTGAAGCTACAAAAGGACATTAACATTACCAACAGCTTATCATGGACTTTATTGCAACTAGACATTTTATATTCATCCAATCTGAAGAAAAAAAACCAATTAAATTTACATATAAATGTATAAAAGAAAAATATTCATAAAAAAAGAAAAGTAAATTACATACAATGTTTGCATCATAAGTCCTATCATGAACAATTCTGTCCGATGTTTAGAACAAAGATTTCAATAGAAAAGGTTGTAGTACCAGGTGTATTGCCAGTGTTGTCCACATCATCAATAGTGGCTCCCCATTTGTGAAGCAGCTGCAGGCAGCCAAGTCTCCCATGGTATGCAGCACAGTGGATAGGCATCCAGCCATTCTTATCTGTGGCATTTATTTGCTATAACATATATTATGTGCATGTAAATATTTAAATGAAAAATGCACATATTATGCACACTAAGCAATGCAAAGTATGGTACTTTGTCAAAGAGGTAAATACAGTAAAAAGTAATAGCGTGAGTTAAAATTAATGAGGTAAATACTATGAAAACCCTCAGTCCCAAATACAATCACTGTAAGGATTGAAAAGAAATAATGTGAATTATGCAGTGGGAGGACATATTTGCAACAATGGACTCACAGAACCTTGTGAACCAAATCAAATCAACATCTAATGCATAGAGTATACCCATTATATTTCAAATTACAATAAATGTATAAACTATATGTCAAAAAATGGCCTTGACCTTACTAATATTACACCATAGTTGGTATGTTTATTAATGTTTCTTCACCAGAATTTGATTCTAGAAAAATTCAATTTCATCTCTTTCTCATTTGATATAAATTCTGAAATGAACATTTCCTTCTGCAACTAATTTGTTAGTTATGTCAAACTCTTTCAAACAAAGTAGATATGGGACAACAAAATTAAGACAAGCTGGTATAATTATGTGCCATATTTTAACAAAAACATACAGAGGCAAAACATAATTAGCATATTGTTCACAGGGTAAACACACGGGTAATCAATAAAATTTAACAGAGGTCAGTTCACATTGACACAGGTTAATATGCATGTAAGCTTATACTTGTTTGGGTAGTATTTCCTGTCAAACTGGTATAAATAATTTTGTCTTAGTCTGTTTGTCTAAAACTTCTGACCAAGGGGTATAATTTTCAACTGAGGGTAGTTTTGTGGTTATTATATGAAGTATCAAATGTATATTTGTGCACACAAATTTCACAACCATTTGAACAAATGCACACATTTACACAAAAAGCCCATCACAAAGTCACATCTTACAAATTCAGTGCTCCATCTAGATAGCAATAGAGCGGTGCACCCTCTACCATGACCCTAATGCTTATCCTCTATCTTCAGGGCCCTCACCATTAACCCCCTCTATCTTCTCTGCATTCCCCTCTACATCTCTATGATACCATCTTAAAAATGTTTTTCAAAAATTCATATTTAATGCTTGCAACAGATATTTGGTTGTGTCTGGTTTTACAAGGACATGAGATGCCATCGTAAAGATCATCACAGATGTGTGTGTGTGTGTGTGTGCATGAGTTCATGCATGCATATATGCATTACATGTATGTGTATATGTTTATATGTATATGTGTATATTGACATGTGTGTATGTTAACATGCACATGTGTATGCTTACATGTATGTGCATATGTTTACATGTATGTGTGTATGTCTACATATGTGTACATGTATGTGTGTATGTTTACATGTGTGTATTTTTACATGTATGTGCATATGCTTATGTGTATGTGTATGTTTATGTTTGTGTGTATGTTTACATGTATGTGTGTATGTTTGTGTATGTTTATATGTATGTGTGCATGTTTACATATATGTGTGCATGTTTACATGTGTATGTATATATGTATGTGTGTATGTTTATATGTATGTGTATGCTTACATGTATGTGTGTATGTTTATATGTGTGTATGTTTATATGTATGTGTGTATGTTTATATGTATGTGTGTATGTTTATATATGTGTATGTTTACATGTATGTGTGTATTTTTACATGTGTGTATTTTTACATGTGCATATGCCTAAATGTATGTGTGTATGTTTATATCTATGTGTGTATGTTTATATGTATATGTGTATGTTTATATGTATGTGTGTATGATTATATGTACATATGTGTTTATATGTATGTGTATGTTTACATATATGTGTATGTTTATATGTATGTGTATATGTTTACATGTATGTGTGTATGTTTACATGTATGTGTGTATGTTTATATATATGTGTGTATGTTTACATGTATGTGTGTATGTTATATGTATGTGTATAGGACCTTAAAATATAATACTGGCCAGATTGATCCTAATTAAAAGATAAATTCTAAATAATGGAAAGGTAAATAAAAAATTTAAACATTTGGAAGACTACCATTCCAAATAAATGTGAACATGTGATAAAACAAACAGCAAATAAAAGGCCAAGATATCAAAACTCTGAAATAGGAATATAAACTTGAAGATTAAGAGTAAAATTAAAAAATTCAGCCTGTAATTCATCTGCTTACAAAAGAGTGCCTTTTGTTCCACCAAAAGGGCCCATGGTAACAAAAAGTGCCTTTTTTCCCTATAAAGTACCCGTGCAATAACAAAAGGTACCTATGTCATAAATTATGTCCCTCTTGCTATCCTATCTGTTAGAAATTTCTAGCTGGAACACTGAAATTGTCCCTACCTTCACTTGTTGACAATAATTATGAAAATTAGACTGCAAACAATGTTCTTAAAAACTAGAACATGCAATTAATCTTTGGTTATATTTTAATTTTCCAAACCATTAATCATTTCTACAAAGTTTAGTATCCTCTTAGTTAGACAACAAACCCAGCCTGTAATCCTGAAGAAATTCATTATGTGGAATGATCCAGTAAATTTTCCACTTATTGGATGTTGTCACATACTTTGTGATGTTAAGTACATACAGGTTCCAGACTATTACAATGCAGCAGCACTTAAAATTACTTCATTTCAAATTATTTACTTTATTAGAACATCATTTTACTTTGAACATATTTGTATTGTAATTTTGTGAAAAGCAACTTAAATACAATTTATTATTCAATCAATGGGGCCAATAATAAAATAAATACAGTGCATGTAATTCTGGCGGGTTGGGAGTGGGGAGGGGCCTACATTATGGAGCGTGATGCATCCTGCTCAATATTTTCAAAATGTTAACTTTCATTCAATTAGCCAGATCATTTTCCATAATTCTATTGACTTCTTTAAGGTTCAGAACATTTCATAAATAATACAGAGAGGAGACAATTCCGTACCTCTCTTGAAATCATCTATCTATAAGTCTATAATATGCCAATTAACTAAAATCTTATCTCCCTTATTTAACTTTATTTACTGGATTACCACTTTAATGCAGCAAGGTCAGATAGGATGGCTTAATGCTCTGAAATCAATTAAAATTAAATTTGTTAATCAGGCATTTGTTTTTGCCAAGAGAAAGATGATAGAAAATTTGGAGGAAACAATTTACTGTGTTAGGCTGAACCCTCACCCTTAAAAATGTTATTACTGGAATCAAACTAAGGCCAAATTGGTACAAAGCAAGAACTTTTGTTATTCTATATACTAGACCCTCTATTTGAAAATTTATAACATATTAATCTTACAATAATATAATATACTGAGTGTTTATTCAATAATATTCTTGAATCTCAGTAGTTATATTTGTATGATTGACTTGAGAATGATTCACATGCAGCCAATACCTAAACAAGTAAACACTCACATCAAATATACGACCCATACAACTAACTATATATGAATCAAGGCATCATACTTACTGCAGTGCCATCCTCACTTCTGAATCCCTGAACATCAAGGTAAAGTAGAAACTATACTTCATTGTGTGTGTGTGTGTGTGTATGTGTGTGTGTCCACAGCTACATTTACAACTCCATCACTATGGAATCTGGTAACTTTCTTATCGCTATCAGACTCGAGTTATAAAGAGCAACATATTAGACTTATAAGAAGGTATGAATGAATCAACCTGAAGATTACTAGAATATAGTAAAGATGGGGAAAATAAATCATGCAATATTTTACACAGAAGGCGAAAAACTGACTTGGTAACATATATACCCCCCTCCAATTCCAATCATATTTCAGTTACAAAACAATACAGTACAGGAAATGCAGGGATAGAAAACTTGTTAAAATAGAGACCTAGCACACAAGATTCCCTTGAAGGGACTGATGTTCTACTGGCCAAATAGAGTTTTCTAGGAATTCAAGATAAGACCATTTGTTCCTTTTAGCTGCTGAGTGTTGTAGCTGATATTATCCAGAGATAACACAATTTTGTGTTTAGTACATTCGATGTCAGATTAGCACAAATTTATTTTGACTAAATATACATCAAAAGAAGTCTTTCAGTAAAATCCCCTTGTTGACATGACCACCCATTCTGGAACAATAGTGATAATACAGTTTCCAAGCTGGCTGCTGTGGCAGTCATAGTTGACATTAGATTGACATCTTTTTCATTTAAAATCAACAAGACATAAAAAATCTTAAAGTGAAAACCATATGTAGATATGACCATTAAAATTCTGAGGAATGACAATAATGAAATTTTCAATATGGTCATTATGGCAGCCATACTGGATGTCAAAGTGGCATCATTTTCATTTAGGACCAATTATCAATTAATAGAAGTCTTCTGGTGAAAAGCCCAAGTCATTTGAATTCTGCTCTGGAGGAGTAATAATAATACTAATATTTTCAAGACAGCTGATGTGGTAGCTGTATTGGATATCCAATTGGCACTGTTTTCATTTGGACTAAGTAGACTTCATTAGAATTCCTTATGTGAATCCCTTTGCTCATATGACTATCCATTCAGGATGAGTTGTGATTATAAGGTTTTCAACCTGGCTTCTGTGGCAGCTATAGTGGAGATCAGATTGGCACCATTTTCATTTAGAACCAACTAGGCATCATTTTAGTTAAAACACTATGACGATATGACAATCCAATCATATTTTCAAGATGGCCAATGTGGCAGCCATATTAAAAGTCTGAGCTGTGTGCATCACACGCTTTTAGGACCAACTAGACCATGGGATGAATGTGGATGAAAAGTCACATGGCAATGCACCAGGTAGTGTACGAGAGGGAGTAAAAACAAACTTGTGCTAACAGATAGACCCATGATGAATACCATCTCATCCTATAGGATCCTCTATGACCAGCAGAGCTGAAACTGTCATTACAGGGTACATGAACAGAATTCCGACAAGAAAAGTAAAGGAGTATTGGGGTACTAACTTGAGACATTACAAAGAAAAGGAACAGCATATCATCTGGTCTTCTGACAAAAGTGCCATTAAGATTAAGGAAAACCATAAGATTTACAATAAATTCTAATATCATGTGAAAATTCTCGATCAATTATTTAATCAATTCCATGTACTAATTCAAAGATTAAAATTTGTTTTTAAAAAAATACTCCAGAAATGTATCAACATTCTAATCACATGTGTCTAAATGTAACATTCTACTCTTGAAATGTGTACAAAAATACAGAACTCTACTCATACATTGTAAATATAGAATTGTACTCATACACTGTAAATACAATGTAATAAATTGTACTCATACTGTAAATACAGAATTGTACTCATATGCTATAATATAGAATTGTACTCATATACTGTAATATAGAATTGTACTCATATACTGTAACACAGAATTGTACTCATATGCTGTAATATAGAATTGTACCCATACACTGTAAATACAGAATTGTACTCATATACTGTAATATAGAATTGTACTCATATACTGTAATACAGAATTGTACTCATATGCTGTAATATAGAATTGTACTCATACACTGTAATATAAAATTCTACTCATACACTGTAAAAATAGAATTGTGCTCATACACTGTAACTATAGCATTCTACTCACAAACTGAACACTTGTAGCATTATATTCATGAAATATGTACAAATTTAACATTCTACTCTTGAAATGTGTACAAAACTATAGCATTCAACTCAGACTGTAAATACAGAATTCTGCTCATACACTGTGTACACTTGTGCCATTATATTCATGAAATGTGTAGAATAGTAACATTTCTCTTGTAAGATTTGTAGCAATGTCTCTCATGAAATAACAAAAAATACTGATTATATTGCAGAATAGTGAAAGATGCTGCCGCACATTCCTTTTTGAATGAATCTAATATTAAAAATAAAAATGGATTTATAAAATATCTCAATATAATATACTGATATACTGGTCATATTAACATTGTTTATATATGGAATGTTTGCATCATGTACTTGATATGTTTACTAACTGAATAATTACAAATATTTTGTGTTGAAACACAAAGTCTCCTGTATCTTGTATGGATAATTAGTACACAAGAGTAATCTGGTTTATTAAAATAAAACATCAATGATGTCATGTAATACTGAATATCAATGACATCCTGAGATGTTGAAAATCAATGATGTCATGTGATGTTGGATATCAATGATGTCATGTGATGTTGGATATCAATGATGTCATGTGATGTTGGATATCAATGATGTCATGTGATGTTGAATATCAATGATATCATGTAAAGTTGAATCATGATGTAACATGATGCTGAATATCAATGACATCAAGAATGTTGAGTAGCAATAATGTCACGTGATGTTGAATATCAATGATGTCATGTAATGCTGAATAATAATTAATATTATTAATGTAACGTCATTTAGAATATCAATGGTGTTACATGATACTGAATATCAATTATGTAACATGATGTTGAATATTAATGATGTTACATGACGTTGAATATCAATGATGGCATGTGACAAAATCTATATTGACCATGCAGTGTCCTTGCTATACTTACAATTCCTGCTCGTAAGATTGTACTCATGGTGAAGGAGTTTCCATGACCTGCAGCAAGGTGGGCAGGAGTGCTGCCCCTGCAATCCTTGGCTGATAAACTAACTCCATTATTCACCAAAGCCTGAAATGGACAAAGAATTTCAGGATTACAAAAATGTAAATGTTATATTCAAATTCATATTAGCCACCATATGAAATTAAGGACAACATCTGCATATATGCCAAGTTCAGAAAATTCCATTTGTACATAAATCAGTACATATTTACCTCTTTATCAAAACACTTGTTTTTCAATGCCAATTACTGATGGGTCCCTGGATGTTGGTACAGAGTTTGACTAAATTTATTAATGGTTTAAAATATAGATTTTTTAAGATAACTGGTAACTGTACCAGGCCATAATTTTACCAATATAAGTATGAAAGCTACTTCAAGTCTTTAGAAAGTTGATTGGTCAATTTTAAGTCAGACTTAAATTTCAGCCAATCAGATCACTGGATTCTAAATTTAAATTTAAAAATCAATACTTTGGTTCTTTTGATGAAATATAGGTATAGTCCCATTACCTTGGGTGGCAATATACAACACATCAGATGGAAGCCAAAATTTAATAAGTCCATTGCTAAAAGAATGAATTCTACATGAAAATATGTTATGTCACGAAAGTGGGTCCAATCTGTAGTGGAACTGGGGTTGGTTTATTGCCCATAAGGACCCCATGCCTTTTTCATGTAGGTTACAGCAGCTTAGAAGTGCATGTAAACAAAGTAGTGTTACAATACTTTACATTAGATATTGGACCGCATGCAATCTCCAACTACACAATTATGAAATAAAATATGTTTCGACTAAACAAACATATAACTGTAAACTCAGACAATTTCTACAGAACAAATTTATGTCATAAAAATAGGCTCAATAATGTCAAGTTAAATAAGGATAAATAATACCATATAAATTTCACTTGAAGGGAATATAGTGATATTGTTGCCATATCAATATTTCATCATCAGATTCACAGCAATAACATCAGGCAAAAAAAAGATCAGAAATATTGGAAAGATTTAAGATAAGCCCTACTTCTATTCCCATGTAAATCCATTTCCAATTCCCACCAATACAGAACACTAATACAGAATATCATGTTTACCATATTTAGCCGTGTCCTCAGCATTAGTACATTCAATTAATATATATTTGTTGGATATAAATGGCAACAGTTCAGTAAAAAAAATAAAGGAATTTTCTTTCAACTTAACTTTGACCTTCACTTGGTCAAGCTTGTGTCTACAATGAGTTGCTAAAGTTAGCACCAAATTTCACAGGGAAAAACTAAACAAGTGTCAACTGAACATGAATGAGTGAGAAGCAGCCACTGCCCCACCTCCTGGTGAGTACAATGCAAAAATTATCTGGTTGAATGAGAGTAGGATATATCAAGGGTAACACTATATACAGTGTCCACATTCTTGGATGGAAAATGTATTGCAGAACAAAAATGAAAGCAGAACAAATGACCTCTCTAACAACAAATGGACACTGCATTATATGAATAATCTGTATCAATACTTCTTATATTTCCTGCTACATTAGGGACATAACAAAAATGGAAAAATAAACTGGTATACCTGCATGCATGCATCTTGTCCTCGTATGGCTGCTATGTGAGCTGGGGTCCATCCTCGTGGTGTTGTCACTGTGGTATCAGCTCCATGCCAAATTAACCAATGCAAACACTGAAAAAGTCAGATTTTGATCTAACATGGGAAGAAAAAAATGAAAATGAAACATTTTCTTCTTATCATAAACTGAAAAAATTAATATTTCCTTTCAAAAATTGTACAACTGAGGTTTCAAACAAAAACATTTTATTCATTGTTTGATTGTTTCAATTTATTCATGCCTGAGTAGGTATATAAACAGTTATAGAAGGCATTTTTTTAAAATATAGTTTCTAAGTTATAAGTAAAGAGCTACAAGATTCTGATGTCTCATTCAAGCCCCTATCTGACATGTATTGACACATTAGTCCATGATTATTCATACCAATACATGTAATCAAATATGAAAGACTTAAAATCTTTACCATTGCCACTTCCTGGTGATGGATCACATGTTGAAAGCTGATTTGTATAATAAACACACACAAGTGCAGGATTACATAATCTCTGCTTTACCACAAAAGAGGCACACAGATAAAAAGTACCTGGCAGATGTTACCATACAGGAGAGTTTTTCATCCTGGTATAAACACGTCTTAAATCTTACCCATTAATTTGTTGATATTAGATGTAATTATGTGGACCTTTTTTTTAAATTCATTTTAATGAAACAACTTAGTTGCCTGAAAATGTTTACAAAATCAACAATTGAATATCCATGTGCATGTCATTGACCAGTTCCAATGAAATTATGTATTTCAACATCTTTGGCTGACTGTTTAATTGGATTTTTATGTTAATTTCTTTTCATAAAGTATGTATCCATGATTTTCATATTATGTGTGGCTTTTCTAGGAAATAAACAGAAGCTGACATGAACTGGTTATAGCATACATTATATAATATCAGGTTCATTCATTAAGAATGCTGATACAAAATTTCTTTAAACTAAAGTGTTTGTCTTTATACTGCATGTTCATAAACCAAAGTCTATGATAAGTAAAATTTTGCTTTTTTAAAAGAAAACGTTTCATGTTTCTAAGCCACTGCATAGTTTCTTAGTCATTGTACAAAACATCCTATTCATATGTCCAGGCAGTACATTGGGTTCCATGATTGGTATTTTAACCATGTTTATATGTGTAACAACATGAAAAAAACTGGATCAACACAATTCTAGTCAGATTTTATGGAAATTGTCATATATATTAAAGAAAGACACGCTTATAAACTGATTCCTAATGTTGTAGGTGAAGGACATACAGAAAGTGAAACAATCGCAAGTTGAGCACAGCAGTCAAACTAGGCTGGTCTG
The DNA here is from genome assembly GCA_028554795.2 of Sinohyriopsis cumingii. NCBI lineage: Eukaryota > Metazoa > Mollusca > Bivalvia > Unionida > Unionidae > Sinohyriopsis > Sinohyriopsis cumingii. The sequence continues at coordinate 59,008,025 of CM068828.1, forward strand.
GGCAGGCATTGAACCTATGATGCTAGGATTATAAGTACAATGCTCTACCAACTGATCTACAATGGTATCCATAGATATAAATGGTCAAAATGTAATTCAGTTACATAGTTTTCCATAATAATTAATATTGTACATTTTGATTTTCAAAACTAATCAGCTTAAAAAAACAGCAATTTCTTAAAAACTGTTTAAACTGCTCACTGTGCTCAACTTTAACTGATTTATTTTCAGTGATTTATTTAATTCTTTTCCAATTCCCATATACAAAAAAGCCAAGAACTTTATTGCCCCCAGATTTCTGGAGGCCTTAGAAAACATACCTCAAGGGCTCCAACATTGCAAGCTGTGTGAAGTGGTGTGAATTTATCCTTCTCATCTACTTCATTTATGCTGGCTCCATTTTTCACCATTTGCTCTAGCTGTTCCACATTTCCATGACGAACAGCATCATGGATACTGGTGTATTGCTGCTGGACTAAAATGAACAATACAATTTACACATCAAATGCCAAAATGTCAATGAACTGTGTGCTTGAAAAACACACTGATATGAAATATCTACACTGACAATCTGACAACCAAGTGTGCTAAAATTAATGAAACACCTACATAAGTCTTTTACTCTTGACAGGTATGATGTCACAGAACTACTATAATAATGGATGGCTGTTGGAGCTATAGATTGTTATTGGTGTCATACTTATGCATTTAAAAGCTCTACAACTGTATAACATTTCAAAGGTCAAAAATTGTATCACATTTCAAAGGTCTATTTCAAATGTCTACAATTGTATCATGCTTCAAAGGTCTAAAATTGTATCACATTTCAAAGGTATACAATTGTATCATATCTCAAAGGCCTACAGTTGTATCACATTTCAAAGGCCTACAACTGTATCACATTTCAAAGGTCTGCAAGGTGAAAATCAGTGTATGTAATATGTTAACTTTTCAGAAACAGGAAGTTGTTTTTAGTATGGATGATGCCTCTGAAGTAACTTCCACTGTGATAGAAAATGAGGATGCCCTCAAAATTTAGAGCTTTTATCTAATGAATAATGGAATATAGTCAGGATACAAAATCTTGCAATATCATAAAATAAATTCACAAATTACCAATCATATATATCATATATTAATGACATATTGGCCCTGAAATCAATTACCAAAGAGTCATACTTACAGAAACCTGTTTTCTTTTGTCCTGTGTTGTTTAAAAAAACAATTTCATAGAATTTCAGAATTAAAATGTATCAGTGGCACTCAGATTTGATCAACTGACATAATAAGTAAATGGCTTTACATGTTACAATTGTAGACCTTTGAAATAGACATATGATATGTGATACAACTGCAGACCCAAAACATGTGATACAGCTGTAGACCTTTGAAACAGACATATGATATGTGAGACAACTGCAGACCCAAAACATGTGATACAACTGTAGACTTTTGAAATGTGATACTATTGTAGACCTTTGAAATAGGTGTGTGTGTGTGTGTGTGTGAGATTTGGATTTTAAACATAACTTCTGTAAAAAATTTCCATCATTTCGCTATTATGTCTGCGGTGTGTCAGTTTATAGTGATGTTTAGCACTAGGGCATCATGGCCCAGACAGGTAGCATCATGGCCCTATCAGTCGCATTTTCCTGACACCAGGCCGACCAGACCTCATACCAGCCTCTCAATGCTGAGTGCCAAGTGAAGCAGCTGTTAGCACTACTTTCGTAGTATTTAGTATGACTTGGCCAGGATTTGAATCTGCAACCTCCCACATCCGAGGTGGATGCTCTAACAACTTAGGACACAGGAGAGGTCTTCTAAGTTTTGAACATTTTTGTATAAGACCCCATGAAAATATTGTCTGGCAAAGAATATTTAGTTTATTTTGAGAGTCAAATAATGACAAAAGAAGCCAAGTTTTATGCAAATGCACAAAATTCAGTCAATAATGACCTGTTACTTTAAATAATTATAGGTTACTGCATTTGTATGGGAAAATATGAACGAGTTTTAGGATGGAATACTGCATGAACTTGTTAGTGCAGTATATCCTACCGACAAAACGAGTTCATATTTTCCCATATAAATGCAGTAACCTTTTTATTATATGCTAATTTTTTAAAAATTCTACCTAAGGTTTAATTATATAAACAAAATACACTACAAGAAACAATGTAAATGAATGAATGCCATATTCCATACTAAATACACAAGCGCAGATTTGTCATTACACAATATCATTATTAATGCGCACATAACTCTGCCCAGATAAATTTGAACTTAGTCGCGCCCTTGACATAACTTTCAAAAGAAAATGGCGTGTCTAGTTAAAATTGAAATTTGCAGTCATATTGTAAATGAATGCGCATTGCAACAACTTTTCCATTTGATATGGAATGAATATATTTTGGACTGGATTCATCTGTGCAAATTATACATGAAATACATCGGATTGAAGCATATTTACATCTGCAAATGTGTTTCTGTTTCTGTCATTGAATGTTTGAAATCATAACTTGGGAAAATTATGAAGACTTTCAATTGCAATTATCAAAAAGATGCTATGGAATTTAATGCTTATTTCATTTTGAGTGCAGTAAGGAGGATGCAATTGCACTTATCATCGAAATTACAGCACAATTTCAAAATGTGTAATCCAGACTGAAAACCTATGACATGGCTCATGTAATTCAGATTTGCAGAATTAAGAAAAAACATTCTGAGGAAATTCAGGATGTAAACTGTAAGTATATTTTATTTTGCCATTCTTATCACCAGATAAAGAAGACAGTATATGCCTTGTCACTTGTATGTTATTTGTAAGGACCTAATCTTCCATCTTTTATATAATGTAGCTAGCCTAAATCCGTAACATTGAATCAACGCGGAATGTGTCAAAGTAGCTTGTTTTTTTTGCAGTCCAAGAAACATGTTTTAGGTCAGTCAGAAACAAATTTAAACAACCACAACGTAAAGAGCCTCTTATGCGAGTGTATATGATTTGTTTACAAATCAAAAGTGCGTCTGCGTCATTGTTTGTTTACAATAGAAAGTAGTTCCTTTATTCACGTGAATGCTATATGTGTATTTTCGTGCACGTTCAGTATCGCAGAATAGTGAATGATTCTGTCAATGTAAAGTTAACGGGGAAAAAAATGAGCATATAATAATGATGTGTTACTTTGGAAAGAAAACTAAGCCAGAAAGCATTTGTTTTTATTAAAACGCTAAAAGATAAGTGTACATTAAACTTAAAGCAAGACCTGGAATGGCAAATTCCATGGTACAGGTCATTTCAAGTTAGCCAGATATTAAAATAACAAAGTTTTCATGAATTACTTTACTTTAGCACATTATCAAACTTTAATTGCAATAAAGTAAGTGTCCAAAGAAAATACAAACTATAGTGCAGGCTACAATGTTAAGGTGGCAAAACTATTGAAACAAATAAAATTGTCTCAATGTTATAGTACTATTAGTGTATTATGCATTATTATTACTACTATTGCAACTCAGTTCAGTCTGGTTCAACTCAATATCTACTTCAGAAACTTCAAAACACAGCTGCTCGGATATTACTTAGAGTACCATGATCAAAGCACACCTCCCCACTGCTCTGTACCCTACACTGGTTATCCATTCAATCCAGAATCAAACACAAATTTTGTTCTCTGTGCTACATTTCACTGACGGACTCCAGTCCAACATACCTATCTGACCTCACCCATGTGTACACACCAGCAAGATACTTATGCTCCTCTTCTGACAATCATACACTCATTATTCCCACTGCAAAAATGAAGTCATATGAACAATGTTCTTTTGCATACCAGAACCCAGCAACGTGGAATGAACTGCCCTCTGAACTTAGACACAAAGATACAGTGATGCCATTCAAGAGTGCTCTTAAAACTCACTTATTTCGACTGCAAGAACAAACTTAAAAACCTAATAATGTTCCCTACCTTAAATATTTACAGCATGTTTTTTTATGTTTTCTTTTTTCATGGTGTTTGTTTTCTGTAATAATATCATTATATACGTTTTTTATGTTATAGGTGTTGTCTAATGTTGTAAAGCGCTTACAGCTTCAAAAGATTAGGCGCTATACAAAGTTCTCATTATTATTATTATTATTATTATTATCCTTTCTATCAATGGTTGCGTGTTCCTCAGATTTGGAGGCTAGAGGGCACAGTGTCCCGTGTCCATGGGATTCTCTGTGAACAATGATATAGACATACATAAAACAGTCTGAAACTATTTTACTTCTAGATGTTGAAAAGTACATCCTCGGAAATATGTGATCCTTAGAAACATGTAACTGAACGATACAAAATTGTGAACCGCGTTCTTTCAAAGGTTCCATCAGGCTATAAAATAAAAAAAAATAGTTCTGAATAAATCCTGTGAAGTGAAACTAGTTGTGTACATTACAGCTGGATACAAAACAAATTAATCAGTATACAAATTCACAACACTTCTTTGTATTTTTAAAAAGTATGAAATTATAAAAATTTACCTGGCATCTTGGTTGCCACAGTTGTGTTTACTTGCATCAATAGCTCCGCACTGAATGCAATTGGAGAATTGTCTTGGCGGGATGTTGTATATCTATTTAAATTTTCTGAGAAAGAAATTTATTGTAATTATTGTATACCTCAAATTAATATGCTTTAGAAAATGTAATTATCGTTAAGCTGCAAGTAGTTAATCGTAGTATACTGACTACAATACTCTTCTGCGCAAGCTCGAAAAGCAAGTGCGCAGATAATTGATCTTGCAATCCTAACGCTTTTGACATTTGAACTTAAGTTATATACTTCTATTTGATCCGCATCAAAATCGGTGTCGTGATAAAAATTGGTGGTTGATAAACACACGTGGTTTCTTCAAAGGTAAACATTCGTGTTTTTGACTTTATATTTTATTGATGTAAGGTCTATAAACCTTTATACTTGAACAGTTAGACAATAATAAATATCACCATGAAAAAAGGGGATAAAAATGCTAATGTTATATAGCTGATGTTCATCTAGCTGCGATGTCGTAACCTCAATGTGATAGGAATATTTGTTCTGGATGTTCATTATGACACTGAAGTCATTGCACCATGCCATGTATTTTGGCCACATGATTTGAAATTAGCAAATTAAAATCTATACATTACAATGAATTCTAAATGAATTAGGGACAACTGGGCCCATTTTAGACCTCAAAAAGAAAATTAGTCTGCAGCTTTTGTTTGTTCAGTTCAGCATCGCGAAAATATTCATGTCTGCAGCTATGTGAATTTTTACTTTGGCGTCTCGAATATGTAGATAAAAGCACAGAGAATTCTTCAGAGGTCTTTTGAGATGTTTTGCAGTTGATCCATTCCTGATTACAGCTTGCATATGTTTTACATTAGGAGAAGAAAAATGGAACAACCTATCTGGATTGGAAATACTGAGGGGTCAGGAATCTTAATTCCATTTGTAATGAGTCTATTTGGATAAAATTATAGCTTATTCCACACACAAATGACTAAGTGTTAAATGAAATTCAATGATGGATGCAAGTGGGAATTCCAGAAGCTGTACTCAGTTAAGAGGACATGAATATGCATCCCTGATTTTAAAATCTGTTTTGGTAGCAAGAATGACATTGCGTGTCATGCAGAAATCCCATCTGAAGAAAGCATATTAAAAGTTACAACAAAATCGTCATCACTGAAATCCATGTATGCAGATTCTGCATCAAATGAGGATAAAGATATTGGTAGCATATCATTTCAGATCTGATCAAAATAATGTCCCCCCACATGGAAATCACAAACATTCTTGCACAAGCAACAAAACTACTCACATTTTAACTCCAGCTTTGGGCCCTCACTGGGATAAGATAATCGGAGGCATGCCAGAATCAAAAGCTAGCCATGCTCTTTTAAAATCCTCGCCCTCTTGTCTTGAACAGGAGTCAAGCTATAATTGAATTTTAAGGACTTTTGGACAAAGCACGGAGAAGTGGCAGCAAAGCAAGAAATGCTACACACATACATATGTATGTGTGTGTGTGTGTATATATATATATATATATATATATATATATATAAACTTGCATTTAAAATACTGTAATCTAGTTACTTGTATCAGTTAAAATTAATAACACTGTATAGTATGTGCTGCTTTTTTTAATGTCATAGAGCCGAAATATATTGTATATGTCTCGCCATCTAAACATACACTTTCAAGCACAACACACACACACACACATATCTAGATAATTTTTATACATATACACATGTTTATGGTCATTAACCAGAACCCCCTATGAAACATTTAATAACTCTTGTTCAAGACATCACTCTCAAGACTGTGTTTCTACTTGCCCTCATCTCATCACTGTCAGGACTGTTTCTACTTGCCCTCATCTCGGCAGGATGACAAAGTCAGATTCATAACTTATTTATTGACACTTGCTGTCAGTTTCCTGTCAACTGGGAATTTTAGGCAAAAGTCAACATCCTTCCATAGATCCAATATCAGTAGAAATCTGTGTTGTGGATGATACAGATGACCCTTTATTTTAAGGCAAATGAAAAGGTAGGAAGCATCTTAATTCTTTTCCTGCCTCTTAAGGTCTCTGTAGACATTTCAGCCACCACTATTTCACGATGGATTGTCAACACAATCAAAAGAGCTTACCAGTATATTACTGATTGAGAACTTTCCTTTATGAAACTTAAAGTTCATGAGGTTCAAGCCAGGGCCTACCGTAACAGTATTCAAAGAAATTTTTTTTAGATGCAGGCCCCAGGTAGGTGACATAAATAAACTCACAAGCCCTGACAGAAATACCATGTGCCTGGACTCCAATTTCCACATACCCAAGATTTCTCCTTTTTCAATATTGTCACACAGCATTGCAATAGCTTTAATTTGAATATAAATTCAGTAAGGTTCAATGGGTTCAATGTGTCATCAGTGTTCATCGCTACACTGGTATGCTTCACATAGTAAAACTCTGTCAACCAAGAAATTTATTTTTGGGGGCTTTGCTGATAGCTAATTGCTTCTTGAATAGCTTCAGGAATGATTTACACATGAACACTATTCCGACATCTGAAATGACCATACTTTGCATTTTATATATGCAGTAAAATACGACTTCAAAGAAACGTTGCCGCTGTTCACAAACTTTTCACAAATAGAATACATTACAACAGTCCATTGACAGGATTGCAAATTTATGGTTTATTTAGGCAAATAAATAGTATCTGATTTGCTTTTTTCCTCCGTATTTTCACAAATACATGTCAAGTCAAAAACCAGTTTAGACCTTAAAGCGCATCACGCGAATTCAACAACATAGCTTTGTCCCATATGTTTCTGACCTACATAATTTGCATTTTAAAGTTAAATCTTTAATAAAGTAATACTTTGGCTTTGGTTTCAATGATTTGTATATTTTGTCTGAATATATTTGCCCAATGATTTAAGAAAACAGACAATCTAATAAACTGGTACATCCCAGATTTAGCGAAGTCCGCCATTATTTCCCGTAAGGCCTACTTGTTCACTTACAATTTCAAACTAATTTTATGACGAAATAATGTATAAGAGGAAGTTAATATACATCCAGATCACTGATTCTGATCTTAAAACACAAGTTTGTATGTTTTATCATCAAAGGATAGCATGCAGGAAATTGATAGTTGCTACCTTACTTGGAAAAGGGTTAATGGTCAATCAGCTAATAAAACATAATGCATGTGAATGGGCAAGAGTTTGTTTGTCAACATAATTGATATAAAAGCTAGGCCTAGCTACTGATGCCTTGGTGAATACATTTCGCTACAACACTAGAACTAACTGGGCTAAGGCGAGGGGCATTTAAAAAAAACTATGGTATGGTCAGTCAATGTACCTCTTAAATAATCACAGGGCAAATTCGTTTTCACTTTCCTAACAGAAGAAGGCGAAGTTTACATTTTTAGGCGACTTGTCACCCACTTATGAATGACATTTTGTCCAAGTCTCAACATGCCTTGATTCTGAGGTCACGTGCACTGCTTATTCCACTACATTTGGAAATGAACACAATAACAAAAGCTAAAGTTGTTTATTTGATGTACTTTTATAATGACCACATGTACATCTCTGGGTCTTTCTGCCTCTGAATTCAATCACTGTAAATATCTGCATCTTCCACACGGCTGCCCGTCAGAGCATTTGAACTTGCCGCTCAGCTATTGCATCATGTTCTTTTTAATGTATTCTTATAAAATGGCAACCTGCATGTATCATGGGGTCTTTCAGTCACTGAATTCTGTCATTGTAAATATCAACACAGCTAATTCATCAACACATTTTCCCACAAAGCAAGTGGCTGAAGCAGGACTAGCAAGTCTTTGAATTTTGCCGCACACATATTACACGTGTATGGAGGACTCCTGTCGCAGTGATTTTCTGCATCCCAGATCTCCATTTCACATAAGACAGTAGTGATCCGATTTAGATTGTGCATTGTTATGGCAGGTTTGTTAACATCTTGAAAATATATTTATACATTTCATCATCATGCCCAATTTAAAATTAGAGAGGCGTCGGGCATCATTTAATAGCTCCTGCTTGGAGGACATCATGAAGGCAGCATTTTTACAATTCCCTTTCCCTCCTCTTACCTCTGCTGATTATCACAGCAAAGCACAGGCATTTTTTTCTTTGTTCCGTCATTATGGCCCCAAGAAATACCAACATTCCATAACATGAACCTCTCCACAAATGTAAGTACCATCCTTTTTCTCGTTTTTTTCTCTCAGTTTAATGGAGCATCGTTACTGACAAATTCAGCTAAATAATAGCTGTTGCTGCTACTAAAATGTTTTTTTTTTGGGGGGGTAAACTAATTTTAATTATGCATTACTTACCCAAAGCTGTTGTTGAATGCCCTCTTCCCATCCAGCTCTGGTGTCCTGATATAATAGTTGTCTTTAAAATAGATGAACGATCTGTCTTGTTTTATACATACAGTAAGAAGAACAGGCGAGTTACACAAAAAATTGTGTCATACTGAACTGACAGTTCTTCACTCTAATGAAGGATGTATGTCCATCAGTTGGAAAGAGCATTTTTTGAGCACAAAAAAGAAAGCTATTTAATAGCTATGGGTACTTATTGCATAGTTAATGTTAGTTTTACCCCAAAAATCTAATCTAAAGACCTTATTTCCTTACTGCCCATCAGGGTCTTAATCTTTTATGTCTATCGATAGTACCATGATGTCATGTACAGAGTAGGTCTGTTGCATGAAAGTGACATGAATTTTCTGTCAGAATCATGGTACATATACCAGTAAAGATGTCATCATACACAACATTGAACAAGACTGTCCCCGTAAGTTGGATAAAAAACAATTGCTCTTGATATCATGAAAAACAAACCTCAAGATATCATTTACATGATAATAATACTTCTTTTATAAGGGGGCCCAGAGTGATCTAAAGTGCTCTCTGTTACAGATCACTGCCATCTCACCTCTGTCTGTGTGGGTTCGAGTCTCAGATATGTGAGAAAGTTTGCCAGTAGCTTATTGAGGGTCGGTGGTTCCCGGGTTCTTCCTCCACCATTAATACTGCTGCCATGTATAGCCTAACGTGTACTGAAAAATGGCATGAAACCCTACAACAACAACTTCTCTTATACAAAATGATTGGGATGTTAGAAGATTTTCCATGGATTCCAATACAGTATTGGGAGCCAGTTTGAAGAGTAACTTCAAGACCAAAAACATGTACATGTAATAGTGTGTGCATTGCAAAGAGAACACCCCCGTTGCATGTCAAATCATGAGGATGCAATCAGTCGTCATTTTTAGCATAGACTGTCAAAACAGTATAGTTCTATCAGGCATAGCTATTTCAAGTTATTACATTATGAATAGATTATATGCTTGATTTATTTCTTGCATGTTTATTACTAAAAGAACCAGTTTATGAACAGAATTGTCACGTAAGAATTCCAGTATTGTCTACTGAAACAACAAAACAACAACAATGGTAATGAAATGACCAAACCTACCAAACAAATGAATTTGATAATTCCACATGTACCAAACATACATGTATAAAAAAAATGTGAACAGTGTAATTTGTTTGCTAAGAATTTAATAAACCCAATTAGTAAGTTAGCAATAAATTAGACAGTGACACATTTGATTTGCTTTTGCTTGGCTAAAAAAAACCCCATCTGAAGTGCTGTATCCCCGAATGTTGTGACTCCTTATTTACTGTACAGTGTCTAAATATATAAATATATAAAATTATATATTTCATACAGTGAAATACAATAGATCTTCTCAAGTGAGGTGGTCGAAATGTGGCCACTTTTACCAAATCTGAGGGAACCTCTTAAAAATGGTCTCAATAACAGCTTTATCCCAGGAAGATATGATGGAGGGCCTTCATCCAGAATGCATCAGCCACCTGCATTTAGGGGTCAGTCATGGGGGCCTAGGCCAGATTCCAACTTTACTAGAAATCCCGCCCAGTGCATGAATAATCCCAGAGGCCAAGGCCCTATGTTCAATGGCAGACATCCTTGCACTCCTAGACCTAGATTTCATCAGTTTGAGGGACCCAATTGGACTGGTCCTGGATCCGCAAATATGAACAGATGTCCTTTTCCTTCTGGCAGGCCCCCTTGTCCCATTGGATCACCGCAGAATGGTAGAGGATCATTAGGAGGATGGGGTGGTCCACCACAGAATTCACATTCCAGTCAGCAGTTTCAAAGAAATGAACCACAATTCAATAGTGGAAACAGACCAAACAACAGTTTTCATGGAAACCATCATCAGAACATGTCACAGCAAGGATTCAAGAAGAAAAAGGTATGTCAAAATATCCTTGCACAAGATATCATTACAATTCTTCAAAGCAACACATGTGAATTCCGACTTTTTGAAATGTAAACTGCATTGGCACATAGTAAGTCATCAGTATTATAATTCCTGTTGCAATGGTGAGTTAGCATTTATTGTTTATTGTTATGACTTTTGTCAAAAGTTGATGAAGTTAAATAAAGGACTGCATATTACTATTTCCAAGCAATGTATTCTCAGCTTTTGGTTTCACTGAGATGTATACCCAGAATATATTTCTGCAGCCATAAAAAGTGAAGACACATATATATGTATGGAAAATAAGTGCACACATGCCCTCCATTTTTTCTGTAGCAAAACTAAGTGCATATATGTAATAACAAACAATGTTTTGACTTTGATTTGCTCATGTTTTTTTTATCGATCCCACATTAGTGAGAAGCTAAGACACGGCGATCACTCTAACACCAGCAGCATCAGCATTGTCAATACACCCCTTCCTTGATAACTCGCGCACAACAGGCAGCGGGGAGTTACAGAGTAACCTCCAAAAATTGAAGAAAAAAAATCGCTTTGACATCGAGAAAACTGGGGGGAGCAGCAATAGGAAACTTAGCTGTTGAATGACTGAATCGTCATTTTACAATCACGTCGATAATTTTTTTTAATAACATGCTTTTTTTAATGCAGTTCATTATTCTGTTTAAATAGACATTTATTTTCAAAATGTCCAACATATGAATGATCATTCCAACTGGTTTCAACAACCATCATGTGTACACGAAAAATCTATGTATTACGTCACTGCTTTTTGTTTTCTTGATGAGACTGGTTCCCATACTGGTGTTTAAGACTATCCTGCCAAGTTGGGAGTCCACAAGCAGGGAACTAGACTAACTGTTGATACACCACCAAACAAGATTCCCTTTTTCCAGAAACATGCAACATTAATTTCGTGAGACAATCATCTACGTTGAAACTCAATTTTTGTATTGTTTGATTAGTGTAACATTGGTGTCTTGATTTCATTGGATATAATAATGACATTTCTTATCATCCCTGAGGATATCTCAAAGTGCCAGGTCAAGAGTTCTCTGAAACTCGCTTGCCCACAATGGTCCATATCTGTGAAATCAAGCTCTTTAGTTTACAATGTACCGTATATGCCTGTTCGTGTATAAGCCGACCCCCAAACTGAACAAGTATAAACACTAAAAAGTACATGTCCTGCATATAAGCTGACTTACAACTCCGAGGCATCTCAAGATTCACAAGTTAAGTTCTAAATGCATTTGTTTAGGCAAACTTGTATTTAAAAAAAGTAATTTATTTCATTTTCTGTTTTCTTATAAAGTTTCTGAAATAATGCTTCGAAAATTATGCTAATACCGTAAAAGCTGAGTTGTAGTTTGATGTAAGCGACCTTATACTATACCTGTCAACTTTCACACAGTGAAATAACTCCCAATTTTTAGGCTCACTTGATGCTTACCTCCTGATTTCATAATATCTTCGATTTTTGTAGAGAACTCCTGATTATTACATTGTCTTAGATTTTCATATCTTCTAAACTCCAATGGCCTAGTGGTTAGAGCATCTGCCTTAGATGCGTGAGGTTGTGGGTTCAATCCCCGACAGAGTCATACCAAAGACTTACAAAAATAGTACTAACAGCTGCCTCGCTTGGCGCTCAGCATTAAGAGGTTAGTGTTAGAACTGGTCGGCCTGGTGTCTGGATAATGTGACTGGGTGGGACATCATGCTACATGTCTGCGGCATGATGCTCCAGTGCTAGACATCACTATAAACTGCCACATTACAGACATCGTAGCGATATGACTGAAATATTGTTAATGCTACATTAAAAATCCAAATCACATCACAACACAACACATATCTTCTAAACAAGAAAAGTCCTACATGTTCTGTTGTATCACCTTTGAATTATTGCTGTGATGAAATAATAGTTTTAATATAAAGCATATGCTTCTTCACTAAATAGAATGTTGAGTTTAAACATTATTCACATAAATGAATGACTATTTTTACCTCTACAATAATACAAAAATAAACCAGAACAAAAAGATAAACCACAACAATAAAATTGTCCACAATTGATTTAAATTTCAAGAATGATCACTACGAATGCTGTAACTCCATATGCTACAGCTCAATTCCCACAAACGAAACTTAACACGAGTGAACACCTGGCATTTTTATATAGTATATACCAATGTTAAACTGGTATAGTGACCGGTCAAAAGTCCCTCTTATCACAAGCCAGTTTCAGGGTTTTAATGATAAGTGGCCTTTACTGCTGTCACAAAAGGAAAGACAGATTTGCCGACTATCAACATAGGAGACACCAAAATATCAAGCTTTCCATTGTGTGGAAAGTTATGTTTGTTCAGCTAAAACAATATTGATTGATGTTGATCTTAGTTGCTCTCTATGAGAATTATAGCCTTTATTATTACCATTCTTCGTGAACATGTAAATTATGGTTATGTGCCTTGTACAAATAAACATGAGTACCTTTTTAAAAATATTACCTCAAGGATCACTTATATCATTGAAAATGAGTAACTATTGAGCGCATGATCAATGTAAATGAAACAGCTATTAAGGACTAGCTGAAATGTTATCTGGAAGAATGCAATTTGGTCGAAACAATAAATAAAGCAAAATCTGTATCTATGTTTGCGAATAAGATTAAGTAAGGATTTAAGTGACGCTATGCACACTTTTCACAGTGTAAGTACTGTACATTATAGTTCAGCATAGTCTCCCTGGTAAATTTAACCAGCCTGCAAATTATGACGTCTAAAAATCATTTAGAAAACTATGATTACCACATTTAATTTGCAATGAGGACAAGATAGTTTTACCTTTGAAATACTTAACAGTTCATGAATTTTTAAGTTTCAGTGGTGCATATGTGCTGAATATATAACATTTTGTGACAATTTAATCATACAGGCGTATAATATACAATAGCCATCCAAAATATAATTTTATTCCTTTTTGCAATTTCAGAAGAAGCAGAAGCCATCAAAGAGAGACCTTCCAGAAAACAACCTCTTTTTCTGTGATACATGTGACAGAGGATTTAAAACAGAAGAAAAATATAATGAACATGTTGATGGGCATTTGAAGGTAAGTAGCAAGGATCTAGATGTTAAAATATGTCAATTCGATTAGATTAATTTAAAGTACAAGTCACAACGGTCATGTATGTATGCGCATTTACTCATCTTATAATAAATATAAATAGTTCTTTTAAAAAGTAACACTAATTTTCTTTAACCAAAGTCTATTCAATCCAGATTTTTGAATGCTCTGCACCTTAACCATCACCAAGAAACTTCCAGATGAAAGTTATCTATTGCTATGAGGGGCCCCGAGTGGTCTAAAGCGCTCTTCGTTACGGATCACTGCCATCTCACCTCTGTCTGCGGCGGTTCGAGTCTAAGATTCAGCCAATGTGGGTATGTGAGAAAGCTTGCCAGTAGCTTCTCGAGGGTCGGTGGTTCTTTCCGGGGTTTTCCCGGGTTCTTCCTCCACCATTAATACTGGCCGCCATGTATAGCCTGTCGTGTGCTGAAAAATGGCGTTAAACCCCACAACAACAACAACATCTATTGCTATGGACATTTACAATGGTGGACGTATACTAAACTTGGGTTTAAAAAAAAGAGCGTGTTGTGTGGAATCGTCACAGTCGAGGATAGTACAAATTTGTTTATCAATATGCATAGCTTTCATTGTGACATCACAGTGCATGACATTCAGTATGGATTGTACTGGATCACACCTTTGGGTTCATTTTGTCCAAAAATGTCTACTAACTTTAACATTGATTTTGCCATATGCACCTCTTGGGGCATCCAATTAATGACCTTTCAAAGAAATATGGATGTATTCAAATCTAAATGAAGTGAATACTTGCCACTTAAAGGTATGTAAAAATGATATCCATTACTGAAATAATCTGTGTTGAATGCCTACATGACCCATGTGACTTGTGCTATAGGTTCATTTATTTCTGTGGGATCATTTTGTGTGTGTGTAGTTTTGCAAGAAATTTATTGCCATTCTAAATTTATGATAATACAACCGAGATAAATGGCATTGTATATTGGGTATTCTAATACATAACAAAAACAAAATCCCTGATGCCAAATTTTTCTTGATATAGTCAATTTTTTATATCATCTCCAATCTGGTTTTTTAAAAATGGTCTGTCCGGTCCCATTCTGTAATGACCCTTGTAAATTATTTCTTCCTTATATTAGTTTGCACATGACTCTCGTAAAGGGTATTCTGATTGGTCAAAGGTTTAAATTTATCCAATGAATCTTCGTATAATGAAAGCTGATGGCAATGGAAAGAAGAAGCGTGCTTGCAAAACATGGCATCCTGAGTTGAAGAGAGCGACCATGACACAAAATTTTTAGATAAAGATTTTAAAAAACTTATGGGAATGGTTGGAGAGAAAAGTTGATGGAAATTTAGTTGTTCAGTTTATAAGAAAACTGAATGCTAGAGGACTGGCATTTTGTGACCTCTGCAAGAATGATCTGAATTATGGTAATCGTAGTTGGAAGAGTATGGAACAACACATGCAAAAGAAGCTGCATGCTGAAAAATTGAAGCTCAGAAGGCATCTGGAAAAAGTGCAATTAATTACTATAAGAAGAAAGATTTCTTGCATGAGAGAACATATGTAGCCCTCTGTTAGAATATGTGCACTGCATGTTGCCAATACAAGCACCAGCTTGAAAGGAAAAAGGCTCTCATTGAGAAGGAAAAGAAACAATTGCACACTGAGCCAAAAAATTCAGTGGTGATAAAAAGGAAGGCTAGAGAAATCTTTGCTAAATCTGCAAAATGAGCTACACTGCATTTCACCTCTGTCAATGTGGCTTAAAGTTTCAGTTCGTTTAACATATAGGAAAATTTGCCATTAACTTTCCACTGGGTTGATGGCTCTTTCTGGGGTTTTCCTGGGTTTTTCCTTCCGTTAAATATGTTGGCTGTCATATATAGCCTACCATGTACTGAAAAATGGCATTAAATTGCACACAAAAAACCTAGTTTTTTATGGCTGTTTTTCAGGAGTTTAAAACATGGCTTGATCCTTAGCATCAAGAACAAAGACTGATGGTCACATATTAGGCCCATTCACTATATTGGCATGTGTGCTTGCCATTCTCTCATTTGGCATGTGTGCTTGCTGTTCTTTCATTTGACATGTGTGCTTGCCGTTCTTTCATTTGACATGTGTGCTTGCCATTCTGTCATTTGGCATGTGTGCTTGTCATTCTCTCATTTGGCATGTGTGCTTGCCATTCACTCATTTGACATGTGTGTTTTCCATTCTTTCATTTTACATGTGTGCTTGCCATTCTCTCATTTAACATGTGTGCTTGCCATTCTCTCATTTGACATGTGTGCTTGCTCTTCTTCCATTTTACATGTGTGTTTGCCATTCTCTCATTTGACATGTGTGCTTGCCATTCTTTCATTTGACATGTGTGCTTGCCATTCTTTCATTTGACATGTGTGCTTGCCATTCTTTCATTTGACATGTGTGCTTGCCATTCTCTGATTTGGCATGTGTGCTTGCCACTCGTTTGGCATGTGTGCTTGCCATTCTTTCATTTGGCATGTGTGCTTGCCATTCTCTCATTTGGCATGTGTGCTTGCTGTTCTCTCATTTGACATGTGTGTTTGCCATTCTTCATTTGGCATGTGTGCTCGCCATTCTTTCAATTCTTGTTTCCTGAATAGTCACCACAAAATCATTCTTATGTTTGCAGCTGCTTTCTTCAAATGTTCTTTACCATGGCCAGTTCAAAGAGATCAAGAAACAGGCTGCCAAAGAGGCAAGACCTCTCACAGTACATGTTTCTGAATAGAGATAAAAGTAGCAGGAAGGACATCCTGTTGTCCTTCCAGAAGTGAGTGGTGTTTGTCATATTTAGCAGCATTCATTACATATCAATCTCCTGGATTTGGAGACTGTATTGAATGCCTTTCAGTTTTGGCAGACATTCCCATCTGCAAAGGGCATTTTCATTCAAGCAAAACCTTAAGATTCATCAGTTGTATAAGAAGGTTTGGGATTTTCTTACCTGTTCTCGTCATCAATAAATCCACATCCAAGTCGGCCATAATTCAACCAGGTTCCATGCAGTAGCAACCTTTGTCTCTCCAATCCCAGGTCCAAATGCCTCATCAGTTGATGCTTGTTCCCAGAATTGAAATGATTCTAATGGATGCATCTTTTCTAGAATCCCAAAGTAATGCAAAAAGGGAGAGAACTGGGGTGCTTTCTAAGCCTGATTGCTTAAGTGGACAGAATCATGCATCGGTGATCTATTGAATGTATCAGATACTGCTTCTTGCCACTTGTTTAAACAATGACAAATGCAAGTTTTCAGCACACTATGGGCAGTACATAATGACCAGTATAACTGGTGGAAGAAGAACCCAGGAAAACCCAGGGAAGAACCACTGACCCAGGGCAGCTACAGCAAGCTTCCCACATTGGCTGAACCAGAGACTTGGACCCACATAGTGAGGAGATGCACCTAATCAGTTGACCTGAATTATCAGCAGTTACCCCATGATGGTTTGGTTTCTCTCATGACAGTCCCTGCTTTCTTTGCCTGTACTAGGCTATCTCATGCAAAATAATTTCTTCTCTTGAAACTTTTCTTTACTCTGGAACTTTATTTGCAGGTGTTGTCTGCAGGACCCCATCAGGATTCTGAAGTGGTCCTAAAAGGAATGGAGTAGATCAGATGAGAAAGATCTCACTAGAATTTACCATTCCAGGAAGGAAAGGAATAGGCTTTCAGACAGGTGATCTAATTCTGGTAGCAGTGGGTTTTCCATTCAGTCTGCCAGGATCAAATCCAAAACCAGATGTTTTTTGCATGCATATTGTTTTCTGAAGTTAGGACTGTTGCCAGTAGCATAGGTTTTGAATGCAACTGCTCCCAGACTGATACAACATCCTCCAGCTTTTTCTTCAGAGACCTTTCATCTCAGAAGGATCTATAATATCGGTGTCACAACCAGGCTATATCTGAGAGGGACCTATTTCAGTGTCTCAACCGAGCTTCATCTCAGAGGGACTTATATCAGTGTTACCATGTGTTAAATCCACCTTGAAGATGCTTCACTTACATTAAGGAAACTGGAGACAGGGTAAGGGATTTAACTAAAGGGTAAGGGCATGTAACTCCCAGCTCTTATCTCTTCTCTTAATGTATTATTTGAACAAGAAGTCAGTTTTCTTGATAATACCTACTCATCACAATACAGGGTGCCTTCTCTACAAGCTACATTCCAAAAAGATCAAGCATATCTACTCCAGTAATAACTGATGATCTACCTGATTTTGGAATCAGTCCGTCTAATCAAGGGCTGACCACTCTAGCCTGATGTCAACTTTGGCAAGTAGACAGTCTTGTCTAATCAAGGGCTGACCACTTTAGTCTGATGTCAACCTTAGTAATGAGACAGTCTGCCTAATCAAGGGCTGGCCTCTCTAGTAGACAGCTTTATAGCACAGCTGTTGCAGAAACAAACAAAAAGATATTACACAATCGTTTTAGCTTGGATGGGTTGAATTTATGGGGCATTGTATGTACTGACTTATCATAATGGGTAAGTATTGTTATACAAAAATGTCATCACAGTAATTGGTTTGTGTGAAAGAAAAAATGTATGTCATACCAAAACACTTGATATTTTATTGGCTATTTAATGGCTGCATGTTTTCATATTTAAGCAATCAACAAGTAAGTTTTTCTTGGTAAATTTTGTCAAGTTTGTTGTCCTGTTAATTTTATTGATCTTTGTCATGATTATTTTGCAGATAAGTAACTCAGGACATTTACACTAAAAAAAATATTTTTTCATAATAACGTCTGTTTGTAATTTTGTGATGGATAAATTCAGCTTGGAACATTATATATATATAGATAAAGTTATATCATCTTTTTTTCAGTGTGAGGTTGCTGGGTGTACGTATGTTGCAGCCCCAAAATTGGTACAGTTGCATTATAGATTGGTGAGTTCCACTTATAACATGCTTCATTTTAACATGGATTCAGATATGACATGTCCAAATCATTGTTCCCAATTTTGTAATAGTATAGGTATCAGATGTCCTCAGTGCACAAACACCATCAGTGATGGTAACATCTGTCGCTTTTAATGATGGTATTTAAGTAGTGATACAAACTGGTAATTGTAACTTGACTGGTCATAGATCAGAAGAGCATATAGGGTGACCTGT
Organism: Sinohyriopsis cumingii; assembly: GCA_028554795.2. Taxonomy (NCBI): domain Eukaryota; kingdom Metazoa; phylum Mollusca; class Bivalvia; order Unionida; family Unionidae; genus Sinohyriopsis; species Sinohyriopsis cumingii. The sequence continues at coordinate 59,027,208 of CM068828.1, forward strand.
TTTCTGTCATCTGATGCAAGTCTGTCCATTTGTGACCCAATTGCATGTTTGTCATGAGTTTACAAATTGGTAGCAATTGTGTAGTTGTCTGAATCATGTCACAATAAAGTAAAAACCCTTTAACAGCAGATCATAATTATCAGTATATTCATCCCTGTCAGTATTGTCATGGCGATGACAGGTCCCATCAGTATTTTCAGTGTAATGACAGATCCCTATCATTATCTTCATATCAGTGACAGATATCTGGCATTAACAGATTTCCATCTCTCTTCAAGGCAATGACAGGTTCTTCTTATCTTAATGGCAATGCCAGATTCCTGTCTATCTTCATGACAATGCCAGATTCTTAATAGTATTGTCATAGCAATGACTAATTCCTATCAGTATTTTCAAAGTAATGACAGATTCTAATTAGTATTATCATAGCGATGACAAATTCCTATTAGTATTTTCATAGTAATGACAGATTCTTAATAGTATTGTCATAGCAATATGACAGATGTTTGTTGGGTTAGGAACTGTCTAAATCTCTATTGTCGAAAATGGGCAGGAATTAAAATTATCACTGAGATTCAACAAACACTGGCTTAGTTCCTTTACGTGAAATTGGGTCAGACGGGTGTTAAATTAAAATGTTGATTAATCATTACTTAACTTGGGCCAGCAGATGACATTGCTCAGTTCATTTTATAAAGTGTTGCATGGGATGGCAGGTTTCCCACAAATTGTTGTCAGATATCCACCTATGTACTGATGCTTTTGTGCTCCATGGCTGCACATTTTCAGCTCTTATAATCTTTTTATTTGTTTGTGTGTCTGTCAGGCAGAATTTTGCATACAGATTTGTGGTCACTAAACATTCATTGGTTTTGTGAAATAAACCAAGATGACAAGTTTTTTATTGTTCTTTTTTTCCCCTTCCCACAGCAACATACATCAGGTCTAGCAAAGAAAATATGGACCTTGGATTCAGAAGAAGATATTGAAAAATGGAGAGCAGAGAGGAGGAAGTATGAGACTTATCAATTTATTTGATTTAAGCTTTACTACTTATTTACTCGACTAATCGTTGCATTAAAAGTATTGAAATTTACATTGCAGAGAGTGGGCTTTTTCTACAGCTGCATGGTAATTAGAGAAATGATTTCTGCACTTTTGTGAATATATTTTGATTGGTCGTGTCTGTCTATTCTCCATCTTTCCATAAAGTTATATTTTTAACATGAACTCCATTACACTAATTACCTTAATTGAAGAAGAGTGAGCATACTTTGTATGATTGAGGAGAGATGCAACCTCTAGGAAAGGAGGTGAAGGTTCCAGGTTAAATTTTCATGCAAGGTAATGTGAACTCGTCCTGAGCTCCATCTGCACTGGCTGAAGGGAACTTACAATATTTTATATATTTTAAGAGAATGAGATGATGATAAAAGATTATAATCCAGAATGGCCGGGGCGGGGGGCAAAAATTGAAAAGCATAGTTTGGCTATTTGTGATGGGTTCCATACCAATGTCCTGGCCCTGCATCCGTTGTGCTACTTAAACTTTGTCTAAAAATCATGAGATCAATTTTGACCACTTGGCATTGAGCATCCTGGCATAAAGGGTTTTCAGATTTATGCAAATCCAACATCAAATCTAGCCATTGTTACTAAAATTAAATAAAAATTACCTTTAAATAACTTCCTCTCAAAGACTGCTGAACAAAAAGATGTGGTCAGATATTACAAAAAGCATGAAGGCAGGACAGATATGTCCTCCATTGCAGAAAGCATGAAGGCAGGACAGGTATGTCCACCATTGCAGAAAGCATGAAGGCAGGGCAGATATGTCCACCATTAAAGAAGCCAAAACCATTCAGTGACTTATCTAACATAGCTGAATAGAATCTGACCAAAACTAGAAAGAAAGCTTCCCAGCATAAAGACTTTTCAAGTCATACAAATAATGCCCCGGGCCCCAGGTGACAGAGTTTTGTGAGTCTCTGACCTATGTGTGTGTGTGAGAAAGATTCCCCAGTAGCTATCCATGGGTCAGTGGTTCTTTTGGGGAGTTTTCAGGGTTCTTCCTCCAACAGTTATTCTCTCTTGCCATGTGTAGTCTATCATATGCTAAAAAAAGTTGTTGAACTCACAATAACAAACAATGCTGATCCACTCAAATATGGCCATTGTTATTTAAAAAATAGAAAAACCTAGAAACAACTACTTTTCAAAGCCTGCACGGCATAATTTGAGCCAATTTGACATAAAGTATTCCTGGATAGAGCTCTCTCAAGTTTATAGGACAGTTGCTGATCCATCCCCACCATTGCTAAAGTAGGAAAACCTTTTAATGATTTCTCCAAAATCACAGAACATAATTAGATAGTATGAAGAAAACATGCTCTCATGAAGACCTTACGGATGAAGCTGATATTCCATGAAATATGGCTTCTGGTAGTGAAAGCATACAGAATTTTGAAATGACTTCTTCAGAACAGTTGAATTGAATTTGACAATAAGCACTCTGGCATGAACACTGTTCAGATTTATACAAACAATGTTGATCTGCCATCAGATATTGCCAAAAAATAGAAAAACCTTGAAACAACTTCTTCAGTAAAATGAGGCAATTGGATGAAAGTATTTTGCCAAAGGTTGTATCACAGTAGCTGACCTGTGATGATCCATTGATAGGATTTGAACATACATCCATTTATTTAGTCATGAATTTGACATACTAATTACAGAGCCACTGTTGCTGCCTGGAAAAATGTAAAAAGTATTTGCAAGTAGTCTTTGTGCATTATTGATACATGTTATTTTGAAAAGTCTTTCATGCCAGTCTTCTTTTCCCAAATATATTTCATATTACTAATACTTGTTACAAATTGTATTGTCTTCCTAAATTTGTGACAAAGCATAGATCCACTGGCCTTTCAGAGCAATTTCATGACAAGGGATGCAACTAAAATTTAGGTAAATGATTAGTACTTTGAGTTATATACCTTGTTTCAGTATTGTTTGGTCATCGAGTTTGTCACTTTCCTCCCAAAGTAACAACATCAGTATACATCAATTGATATATTCAAGGATAGGTGGAGGTGTGTCCTTTACATTGTTTTAAATGGGAAAGTAAAAAGGGCCTTGTTTACCTAAACAATATTTTACCCATAAAAATATCGGGTATCACTTTGTGCATTTCAAAAAGGAAAGCTGCACTAAAGTCAATCATAATGCTGTTTACATGAAATCAGGTTCTGTTGATTTGACATGCATGCATATTGCTTTTATTGAGATATATAATTCATACTGTTTTTGCAAACAGGAACTATCCAACAGCAGCAAATCTAGAAAGGAAGAAGCAAATACAGGCCGAGAAAGAGGCTCGAGGAGAAGTTATAGAGAATAAATACTTTGGGTGAGTTATGAATCTTAACATGCTTTTTATCTTATCCAAGTATTATATGTATTCTCAGACAGAATTTGTTGTGTTCTACATTTCAAACTTAGGTTTCGCATTTAGCTGTTTCTTGGAAAATTTGCTGGTACATTCATCAGTTCTGAGGGGTGCATTCTTCCTGAGAAGTACTACTTAGGTAGTTTCAAAAGGCATTCTTCCTGATAAGTACTACTTTAGTGGTTTCAAAAGGCATTCTTCCTGATAAGTACTACTTTAGTGTTTTCAAAAGGCATTCTTCCTGATAAGTACTACTTTAGTGGTTTCAGAAGGCATTCTTCCTGATAAGTACTACTTTAGTGGTTTCAAAAGGCATTCTTCCTGATAAGTACTACTTTAGTGTTTTCAAAAGGCATTCTTCCTGATAAGTACTACTTTAGTGGTTTCAAAAGTCATTCTTACTGATAAGTACTACTTTACTGGTTTCAAAAGTCATTCTTACTGATAAGTACTACTTTAGTGGTTTCAAAATGCATTTCAAATGGTATCCAGTGCTGCATCTGAAAACTGAGTAGTGCAGACTGAAGCATGGACACCAACAGCTCAGGTGGTAAAATGCTAAGCTAATGTCCAAGGGGTCACAAGTTCAAGCCCAGTTCCAGACATGGATTTTTCCTAATGGAGACATTTTAGTAATCATTTTGATTTCCACAGTTTTTACATGGTATAGCTATATGGGCTCAACATATATATATCAAGACAACATGGGCTGTCCCAGGAATAATATGGTCAGATTGACATATATGTATTGTGTGCAATTTTAAATTCCTTGTCCATTCAACAGTAAGACTGTTTATTCTATTGCATGAATAACTTGTTCTGCAACATACATTGTTCATGACTGAGATTTGTTTTATAAAACCATATACTCAATCACTTCGTGAAACAGTGTGACATCCGGTCTGTATAGGACTGGAGATCCTCAAGAAAACAGTGAATTTCCCTGGAATTTCCAGGTGAACTTCATTGCATAGAAGGAATTGTCTCAAGTTCAGTATATGTAGGAATTGTAATTACTCAAGTACATTCTTTATAGAAACTGTAATTAGACCAGACTTCCACAAAACAAAATTTAACTTAAGAGATGTTTATCTTTTTTAAACAGAATTGTTATCGATTTGAACAGGAAAATAAGAGGAAGGTTTTGATATTCCAGTAGATATATATAAATCTTTGTCTGTGTTTATTCTAAAGAACAACATTGTCAATACCTACCAAAATGTGCCAAAAACTCCTCTTGAAAAAGATGTTTTAAACATGTGTGCAGTCATTTGGTCTCAGAAAGATATGTGCATTAAATGTTTGGAATTGAAGGCAAAGTTTAAATACAGTAGTTATGCCCAAAACCAACTTTTAGTTCACCAAGCCAAGAGGTCATGTGAGTTTGTTATATGGCCCCGTGTCCTTCATACATCATGTGTCATCTCTCATGCGTGCATCAAGAATTGCTTTTTCAGTTTTTTAAAATGCCAATGGACTAATTTCAGACAAATTTGTCAGAAAGCGTCCTGATATGAAGGCCTTTTTTAGTTGCTAATTGATCTTCTACAGCTGCTGTCACTGCTTAACAGACGTTGACCATATTTGGTAGAAAGCATCTTGGCTTGATGTCCTTTCATTAAGTACAGTGAAGCTCATCCATAACTATAAATGGCCATCATTACTAAAATTACAATAAAAAAATTAGAAAACCCTCTAATTTACTTCTTTAAAAACTGTTCATATTTGGTAGAAATGGTCCTGGCAGGAAGATCTCTAATTTACTTCTTTAAAAACTGATCATATTTGGTAGAAATGGTCCTGACAGGAAGATCTCAAATTTACTTCTTTAAAAACTGATCATATTTGGTAGAAATGGTCCTGGCAGGAAGATCTCAAATTTACTTCTTTAAAAACTGATCATATTTGGTAGAAATGGTCCTGACAGGAAGATCTCTAATTTACTTCTTTAAAAACTGATCATATTTGGTAGAAATGGTCCTGGCAGGAAGATCTCTCACTCATTCATATTTTGTATGAAAGATCTGATACTGTGTGACTGCTGTTATGAATAATATAAAGCCATTTTAATAGCTTATTCTCAGAAACTATGGAACAGAATTTAATAAATTGGACCTACATGATCTTGCATGAAGGCCTTTCATTTTTTTAAAAATACTGTTGGTCTGCTCTCAGATATATCTGCCATTTCTCAAAGTCGATATTTCTTTGAATGACTTCTAAAAATCTGTTCAGGATTTAGTCAGATTTCAAGGAAAATATCCTGGCATGAAAGCCTTTAAATTTTCTGCAGATGATTGTGATCCATTCTCAAATATGGCTATCATTGCAAAAAATATATAAAAGTTTAATGACTTCTTGTCACAAAACAATCTTTTTTTCCAGTTTGACATCATTGTATGTAGTGTCAGATCAGAGGATAATGAATATAATTTTAACATTTTTAATGGTATGTCACAATGAATACAACTTTCACATTTTTTAGATGGTATGTCATAATAAATACAACTTTGACATTTTTAATGGTGTTGGCTTCTGGGGTCAGCTTGTTTGTAATCAGATAATCTTTGTATCTGACATCCTGCTGGAAAATTCATACACTGTGTTTATTGCTTGCTGCCAGTTATGTTAATTACCAGCTAGGTTTCTGTTTGTTTGCTATCTGTAATCATAATTGATACAAGTGTGCATTGATGTTTACAGGATAAATAGTCTGCACAGCAATAACTTGGTTTAATAATACTTTTTGTAACCCATGCCAGTCATTTGTGTTCACAGTGAATGTATTTTCAAATCATGATTTTTATGTACAAGATACTGTCATACAGATACACTGGATAATTTTGCACCTTAAAGCTATGTCATGTATGAAAATGGCAGGTGCCTTCAAGCAATCATTTATCTCTCTCTCTATCTCTCTCTCGTTTGCAATTATGTTGTAACCAGTTTCAGCCTGATAACATTCAAACCTTTGAGTACTACCAAACTTGATTCGTTTCTCTATATTCATGTCAATGAATACATCATGTCTTGTCTGTCATATGTGATACACACTACAGTATTGATGCAAATGCTGCTTATATGGAGTAGATAGATATATTTTTATGTTTAATAAATTACTCTTAATGGGGAAAAAAAAGAGGAATAAGTAATAACAAAAGATGGTTAGTTTCTTTGATTTTATTAGCAAATAAGTATAACATGCAGTGGTTGGGTGCAAATTCAACACAAATTTATTTTGTTTCTTAAGTCTTTGGATATATGATATGACCTAGGTGAAAAAAGGTTCACTATATGTTCTGGAACAGAATTTTTTAATTTTATTTTATCGTGTCCCAAGATATACATTAAATACGATAGTGCCATTGTAAAAACACACAGGTTTCAGACTTCATACATAACAATTTAATTCTGTAACATGCATGTGTTTGTGATTTAGATTTTTATTGTAGTTTTAACAATTTTTCAGTAATTTTTTTATGATTTCTGCAGTGTGGCAATTGATAGTGATACAGTATTTAACTCTTATTTAAAAAAATCATAAGTGATATTCTTACTTCTCTTTTTTGAACCATTGAGATGTATGAGTTTTCAGGTACAAGCTTGGACAGAAGGAAGTTTTCATATTTTCTATAAGTGTGTGATCGTGTCATCTATCTGAGTAAATTGCACAAGTTATCAGATTAGTTAAAAAGATAATGAGGCTTAATGAAGACATAAACTGAATGCCAATATGTGTCTTGTGAAATGATGAAACATCCAGCACAGTCCATGACCAGAGTTCTGTGTAAGTGGGTTTAGAACATGTTTAAAGCAATGGTGCAGTTATTTATAGCTCAGTTCACACGTTGTGTTAAAAGAATGCCATCATAGCACTTTTGGATCAGAAGATTGTTAAGTTCATGATGCAACATGGCACAGAGTTGCCTTTTGACCTTACATTGCAGATACTCTTGCTGGAAAATTTCAACTTGATGAGCTACTGAGACTAATAGATTAGAGAAATATATAGTTGAATTACTGAACTTTATGGAAATTGCTAATTACAAGAAGGCAGTTGCATTATGTGTTTCTTTTTCTCTCTCACAAGCACATTTTCCTTTTGTGTATAATTTTCTTTCTTTTTTGAATTGTACGTTTGTACTTGACCTTCTGCACAAGAGGTGATGGTCAGTGTTGTAGGTGTAGTTTTAGTCTGACCATGCAGTGTTGTAGGTGTAGTTTTAGTCTGACCATGCAGTGTTGTAGGTGTAGTTTTAGTCTGATCATGCAGTGTTGTAGGTGTAGTTTTAGTCTGACCATGCAGCATTGATCTGTACTTGAAGTATAAATATTGCATCTATAATTGGATTTTGCTAATTGCAGTTTCACTTGAACTTTCCAATAATCTTTCTCACTTTTGAATGTGGATTCATGGATGTCACGTGTACAGACGCATACAGAAACCAAATTAAATGCAGATGTCATTATTGATTAAGCTGGTTGGGGTCAAGTCATCCATCTTAATATAGTTTCTCAAATGCAATCAGAATTGGACTATCTAATTAATACCAGTTTGCCCTCCTCTGTCTCTCCTAATTTATTTTGACATGTCAGCAAAAATTTAATAAAGAGCTTTTTCAAATGACACTGTTTGCTTCTCTGTATAAATTATCTTTATTTTCAAGATACCTAACCCCTGAATGATCATTAACATTTTTTTTTTCTCATCAGGTTTCAACAATTATCATGTGTTTGCAAAACCATTGTTTATTATATTGCTGCTTTTTGTTGTTGATTCACAAGAAAACGAGATTTCCTTTTTTTCCAGAAGGATGGTGGCATTTATTCCATGAAAGAATCAATTATCATTGAAACTTGACTTTTTATCATTAAAATATTGATATCATGATTTGATTTCTTGCAGTAGTGAAACTTTTTCTCATTCATGAGGAAAACTAATTCAAGAATTTTCAGTTCACTGCAAACTCTGGAACTTGTTTCTCCACAATCAAATGTATCTGTGATACCAGACCATTTTATTCACCAAGTGGTTGCCTTGCTAACTCTCATGACATGTGAATCAGTAAGCTAATTTAAGTTTAATTATATTGTTTATATAATAATAAAAACAGTGTTTAATTTATCAGTTGAAATGATCTTACCAGACATGACCTTGACTGATCCAAATTATTTAGGTTGGTTTTGCATGTCTTTTAAGAATTCTTTTATTCTGCTCCTTTATTTGATTGGATACAATAGATGTAATTAATGTAATAATACAAAGTTGGTCGGCTTGAGTGTATTAATACATTAAGTACTTCCACAAGTTGCAGATTGGTAAGCTCTTGTTTATGTTCTAACATAAACCCTCATGGATGTAGCTGCAAATTAAATATTGAACTAAAACAAAACTTTTTAAATTGGTATAATTTTATTAAAATGTTCACTCCAGTAGGCATTAGTGACATTTTCATTGCTCAAAATTGTATTGAATATTGTTATTACAGTTTACTGAGAATGTTGTTATTTACAGATTACTTAGAATGCTATTTACACTATACTGAGAATGTTATTATTTACAGTATACTGAGAATGTTGTTATTTAACTCTACTGACAATGTTATTTACAGTATACTAAGAATGTTGTTATTTACAGTGTACTGAGAATGTTATTATTTACAGTATACTGAGAATGTTATTTACAGATTACTTAGAATGCTATTTACACTCTACTGAGAATGTTGTTATTTACAGTATACTGAGATTGTTGTTATTTACACTATACTGAGAATGTTATTATTTACAGTATACTGAGAATGTTATTATTTACAGTATACTGAGAATGTTGTTATTTACAGTGTACTGAGAATGTTATTATTTACACTATACTGAGAATGTTATTATTTACAGTATACTGAGAATGTTATTATTCACAGTATACTGAGAATGTTATTTACACTATACTGAGAATGTTATTATTTACAGTATACTGAGAATGTTATTATTTACAGTATACTGAGAATGTTATTTACAGTATACTGAGAATGTTATTATTTACAGTATACTGAGAATGTTGTTATTTACAGTGTACTGAGAATGTTATTATTTACACTATACTGAGAATGTTATTATTTACAGTATACTGAGAATGTTATTTACAGTATACTGAGATTGTTATTATTTACAGATTACTGAGAATGTTATTATTTACAGATTACTGAGAATGTTATTATTTACAGTATACTGAGAATGTTATTTACAGTATACTGAGATTGTTATTTACAGTGTACTGAGAATGTTGTTATTTAGAGTATACTGAGGATGTTATTTACAGTGTACTGAGAATGTTATTATTTACACTATGCTGAGAATGTTATTTACAGTGTACTGAGATTGTTATTATTTACAGATTACTGAGAATGTTATTTACAGTGTACTGAGAATGTTATTATTTACAGTGTACTGAGAATGTTATTTACAGTGTACTGAGAATGTTATTATTTACAGTATACTGAGAATGTTATTTACAGTGTACTGAGAATGTTATTATTTACAGTATACTGAGAATGTTATTTACAGTGTACTGAGAATGTTATTATTTACAGTATACTGAGAATGTTATTTACAGTATACTGAGATTGTTATTATTTACAGATTACTGAGAATGTTATTATTTACAGTGTACTGAGAATGTTATTTACAGTGTACTGAGATTGTTATTTATAGTGTACTGAGATTGTTATTTACACTATACTGAGAATGTTTTTATTTACAGTATACTGAGAATGTTATTTACAGTATACTGAGATTGTTATTATTTACAGATTACTTAGAATGTTATTTACAGATTACTGAGAATGTTATTATTTACAGTATACTGAGAATGTTATTATTTACAGTATACTGAGATTGTTATTATTTACAGATTACTGAGAATGTTATTATTTACAGTATACTGAGAATGTTATTTACAGTGTACTGAGAATGTTATTATTTACAGTATACTGAGAATGTTATTTACAGTATACTGAGATTGTTATTATTTACAGTATACTGAGAATGTTATTATTTACAGTATACTGAGAATGTTATTTACAGTATACTGAGAATGTTATTATTTACAGTATACTGAGAATGTTATTTACAGTATACTGAGAATGTTGTTATTTACAGTATACTGAGAATGTTGTTATTTAACTCTACTGACAATGTTATTTACAGTATACTGAGAATGTTGTTATTTACAGTATACTGAGAATGTTGTTATTTAACTCTACTGACAATGTTATTTACAGTATACTGAGAATGTTATTATTTACAGTATACTGAGAATGTTATTTACAGTATACTGAGAATGTTTTTATTTAACTCTACTGACAATGTTATTTACAGTGTACTGAGAATGTTGTTATTTAGAGTATACTGAGGATGTTATTATTTACAGTATACTGAGAATGTTATTTACAGTATACTGAGAATGTTATTTACAGTGTACTGAGAATGTTGTTATTTAGAGTATACTGAGGATGTTATTTACAGTGTACTGAGAATGTTATTATTTACACTATGCTGAGAATGTTATTTACAGTGTACTGAGATTGTTATTATTTACAGTATACTGAGAATGTTATTATTTACAGTATACTGAGAATGTTATTTACAGTGTACTGAGAATGTTATTATTTACAGATTACTGAGAATGTTATTTACAGTGTACTGAGAATGTTATTATTTACAGTATACTGAGAATGTTATTATTTACAGTATACTGAGAATGTTATTATTTACAGTGTACTGAGAATGTTATTTAGAGTATACTGAGAATGTTATTATTTACAGATTACTGAGAATGTTATTATTTACAGTGTACTGAGAATGTTATTTACAGTGTACTGAGAATGTTGTTATTTAGAGTATACTGAGGATGTTATTTACAGTGTACTGAGAATGCTATTTACAGTGTACTGAGAATGTTATTTACAGTGTACTGAGAATGTTATTTACAGTGTACTGAGAATGTTATTTACAGTGTACTGAGGATGTTATTTACAGTGTACTGAGAATGTTATTTACAGTGTACTGAGATTGTTGTTATTTACAGTATACTGAGAATGTTATTATTTACAGTATACTGAGAATGTTATTTACAGTGTACTGAGAATGTTGTTATTTAGAGTATACTGAGGATGTTATTTACAGTGTACTGAGAATGTTATTATTTACACTATGCTGAGAATGTTATTTACAGTGTACTGAGATTGTTATTATTTACAGTATACTGAGAATGTTATTATTTACAGTATACTGAGAATGTTATTTACAGTGTACTGAGATTGTTGTTATTTACAGATTACTGAGAATGTTATTATTTACAGTGTACTGAGAATGTTATTTACAGTGTACTGAGAATGTTATTATTTACAGATTACTGAGAATGTTATTTAAAGTGTACTGAGAATGTTATTATTTACAGTATACTGAGAATGTTATTATTTACAGTGTACTGAGAATGTTATTTAGAGTATACTGAGAATGTTATTATTTACAGATTACTGAGAATGTTATTATTTACAGTGTACTGAGAATGTTATTTACAGTGTACTGAGAATGTTGTTATTTAGAGTATACTGAGGATGTTATTTACAGTGTACTGAGAATGCTATTTACAGTGTACTGAGAATGTTATTTACAGTGTACTGAGAATGTTATTTACAGTGTACTGAGAATGTTATTTACAGTGTACTGAGAATGTTATTTACAGTGTACTGAGGATGTTATTTACAGTGTACTGAGAATGTTATTTACAGTGTACTGAGAATGTTATTTACAGTGTACTGAGAATGTTATTTACAGTGTACTGAGAATGTTGTTATTTAGAGTATACTGAGGATGTTATTTACAGTGTACTGAGAATGTTGTTATTTAGAGTATACTGAGGATGTTATTTACAGTATGCTGAGAATGTTGTTATTTATAGTGTACTGTGGTTGTTGAATTTTACAGTGTACTGAGAATGTTATTGTTTACATTATATTGATACTGTTGTTTGGGAGGGGAATTAAGCAAAATATACAAGTTGTTATTAGAAGTTGAGAATTTCATGATGTTGATACAGGGTACTGAAAACTGTTATTTATGATAAAAGGAGCGATATGTCACATTTTCATTTACCAATTTTAACTGCAGTTTTCTGCCTGTTCAACCAATAGGTGCAAATTTTAGGTTATTTTCTAGTTTAAAGATTGGGATCTACATCTGACTGCTCAGTATAAGCAGTTTTGTGAGTTATCGAGATGGGTGATGTATGCTTATCCCTCCATTAACATGGCCATGAGTAAATGTTTAGACATGAACACACCAGTTGATTTCTTGTGCCCAATAAGCTGAATTTCCTTTTTTTTGTTCAAGCTATTTGAATGTTACTTAATTTCTTTCAGTTAAATCTCATTTGATCTGGGAAAATGTCTCTTGATGGACTGCTTATTTAACTACAAGAAAGAATATTCTCCTGGACTATTAAATTGATCTTTACTCACTGGCTGTCATTTATCTCATGAGAAGAAAAAAAAACTTTTTCAAACGTAAAAGAATTATTCTTGATTTTAATAGGAAAATGAGAGGACGGTCTGGAAGAAACCATGGTGAAGGTCGTAACTTTAACAAAAGGAGAAACAGAAGGTCTAGAAAGAGGGGACATGATGGTTCTGAAGACCAGGATGTCAATTCAGAAAGTTCATCACTGAAGAAATCAAGAAATGGAGATGAAGAACTCTTGTCAGAGGTGAATGAATTTTATTTTAAGTGGTCATAAAGGGGATTGAATTATAACTTTCTTACTTGAATTTGTTGTTTTTTATGTTTTTCTTACATTCATAGAATTGCAGGAATAATTTCTGACTGATGGCATTAACAACATTAGGGTCAGTCAACATGCATATTGTTAACATTGGGAGGTAAGACAGTCAAATGAGTTGCTGTCTGGTTTGGTTTTTAACTTTACAGCACAGTAACACAATTAGGTTATTTATTGCAATTTGAGTAAAGGATCTTGCCCAAGGACACAGCATGTTTCAGTTGGGGGAGGGTTCTCAATGGCTTTTAAGTCATGACTTAAGGGGTTGGACCATGTGTGTTTGGAGTGGGTTTAAGGACAGACACAGGAATTGATGCTGATTGCAGAGTTCACATCCCTTTTCAATGCCAAGTAAGTCCATGTAATTCTAAGGTGGGGCTATGAACAGTTTCAAAGTTATGTATCAGGTCCTAGTCACAAGGGGTAGGTAGAGATCCAAGTGAGAATGCTTTTGTATAAATGACATGTCCTTCTTATGCTGCAAAGGTGATTCAGTCCCAAGTAGTTGGTAGAGATTCAGGGGTCAAGTTTGGTAGCATAAATGATCATTTTACACAGCAAAAGTGATCCAGTTCCTAGTGGATGGTAGAGATCCAGGGGTCAAGTTTGATGGCATAAATGATTATTTTACACAGCAAAAGTCATCCATTCCCCACTAGTTGGTAGAGATCCAGGGGTCAAGTTTAGTAGCATAAATGATCATTTTACACAGCAAAAGTGATCCAGTTCCCAGTGGATGGTAGAGATCCAGGGGTCAAGTTTGATGGCATAAATGATTATTTTACACAGCAAAAGTCATCCATTCCCCACTAGTTGGTAGAGATCCAGGGGTCAAGTTTGGTAGCATAACTGATCATTTTACACAGCAAAAGTGATCCAGTCCCCAGTGGATGGTAGAGATCCAGGGATCAAGTTTGATGGCATAAATGATTATTTTACACAGCAAAAGTGATCCATTCCCCACTAGTTGGTAGAGATCCATGGGTCAAGTTTGGTGGCATAAATGATTGTTTTACACAGCAAAAGTGATCCAGTCCCCAGTAGTTCGTAGAGATCCAAGGGTCAATTTTGGTGGCATAAATGATCGTTTTACACAGCAAAAGTGATCCAGTCCCCAGTGGATTGTAGAGATCCAGGGGCCAAGTTTGGTGGCATAAATTATCGTTTTACACTGCAAAAGTGATTCCGTCCCTAGTGTGCATGGTAGAGATCCAGGGGTCAAGTTTGGTGACATAAATGATTGTTTTACACAGCAGAAGTGATTATGTTGCTGTGGTGAAGTACACAAGCTAAATGACATCAACATTAGTAGACAGTGTGGCAACAGAGTGCTCCAAGCATTTCATGCCATGCATCAACTTCAATACTTGGTTGAAATTTCAGTCACAGAATGACAGATGTCAACAACCCAGGTGAGTATTATCAATTCCACTGGGACCTTTCATTGAGTTGTTGGATACACCCCATTTTGTTTCTTCAGACTTCCTCTGTTTAAGGCCCTGCTGTATAGACTGTAAGAAGCCATGCCCATTGTGAATTATTCTTCCATAATAGCTCCGGGTGTCCATGATTATGGCTTCCATGTCTGTCATACAGGTGTTATGTATATTTGATTTAATATATATTTATTAAATTTAATTGTTTGTCAGTTTTATAAAAAAATTATTTTTCATTAGGTGATATTGTAATGTAAATTTATTCACTAAGAGATGATACTTTTTTTGGCCTTGACTGTTAGTTTATAAACACCAGGTGTTGATCTAAATTCTGACCTTGTTTCAGAATTTGTAGCAACCTTCATAAACAAGTTCTGTTTTATTTTAGAATGATTGGTTGTTTACAAGGTCATGATGAGACCTTATCTTTAAGATATAAACAATTTTGTTAATTTTTTATTTCTTAAGAGTAAAAATGATTGGTTTTTGTCAGGGTCACACTGGGTAAACGTGAGCTGTAACAAGTATTTGCTTCAGTAGAACATTTTGTTATTAGGACTACTAAAATTTTATTCTCTGATTAGTTTTGGATCATTTTTAATTTGATTCTATAAAACTGTAAGTTCATATATTTTTTCATTTTTACAGACATTTTCCAGGGAAATAAATAATTGTATTTTTAAAAGCTTGTTGCTTTCGCTCTTTCTTGTGTTACTGTTTATTTGAGCCTAAACAAGTGACATAAGACAGGACAGGAGTACATAACATTTTCATGTGTACATAGGTTAAGTAAATAAAGTTGTATTTAATTATTTGCATATAACTTGTCAGGCGGACATGAACATAAATTCCACTTTTGAATATTCCCCTATGTTGTCATCATTATACGCAGGTTATCTGTATTTTCTGATATTCCTAGTTTTTTTTATATATATACATCTTTTTTAATAAGTGATTTCATCAAACTACACACATAATAATATCAATATTTTTTCTCTTCTAATTACAGGATATTAACAGCACTACAAATCTTAGCAAACCAGAATCTTCCACAACAGATCCTCTGGCTTTATTGCTCGATGGTATCATGTCAGGTATGGTGATAGTTTTTCCTTGGAATTCAGAACTAGTCATAGTAATCTTCATTCCAGGCAACAGTTTTTAATGGGTTTTGTAGCATTTGCTTCCAGGGGAGGGGGCTGAATTGATACAAACATGTACATTAATTGTAAATTATTGGTTTTTGTATTTAGCTTAAGTTTTTGCACACTGAATACATTCTGTTTTATCTGGAATCGTGCACCTTTGTGAAAGGATGCATCTTATTGAACACTACACCCTCATCACAATTGTGTGTGCTTTGTTAATACCACACCTTCACAACAAAGGAAGATCAATGTGACCTACATTTCATACTTTACTGTGTTTGGTTTGCTCCTGACCACATCTGTGTTTGTATACTGTACACATGCTGTTGTTATACCTGGAATCATTAAGCCTGGTTAGGTATGCATCTGGGTGGATATTACACCCTCATTACAAAATAAGGTTGCTGTAACCTATATTTAACACTTCACTGACATGGGATTAATTGTATGGTTTATTTAGCAACCACTGCACATGAAGTAACAATCAAACAATGAATTGCTGTTAGTAATATACCAAAAAGACGAACACTGGAACCCACAATTCACATTTTACAGGCTTATGTTAATTTTTTGCATTTAACTTGTGATCACATAGGTCTTGCGAGGGGACACATCTTCATGAGATGAGGACTACACCCACTTGAAATAGTAGGTCATTGACCCATATATCATTCTTCACTGAGTTTAGTTAAGTTTTCTGTTTTAAACCTTCATACTAGAATCATTAAGTTAGAAGATTGTATTCATATCTGTTAGTAACAAACCCATACAATAAAAAAGGATGTGTGATGTACATTTTACTTACTTTTAGTGTTTGCATTTAGTTCATAGCCATGATATGTACATAGTATCTAATCTAGAGTCATGGTTAGGAGACACATATTAATTAGGATTTTATGTCTCATCTGTAAGCTTCACTGACACGTTTTATGTTCAGTGCAAATGCTAGAATCATGAAATTGATGCATTGGAGTACCACAACATTGCAACAAGGGAAGCTTATCGTTGCTTATATTTCATCCTTTAGTGTCCTTGGTGTCCTCTGCATTTAGCCACACAGACAAATGACGACATGGTATGGGTATGATATATGTATATTATCTTGCCATACAGAAGTTTGTTGAGTGTTACACCCTTATTGGAAAAATAGGTCTCGGTGATATAGTTTAACAATCATGAAACTTGACAAATGGATTCATCACTGTTTGTGTTCTTTCAACTAAGGAAGGTCACTGTGACCTAAATACCCACATTCATTAAATTTTCAGTCATTCTCGCTCTTGTTTGATTTGTTAATCATGCATTCAGCAGTTATGGCCCCCACCTACTGCTTTATTGCAAGATTTCCCTGTATTGTCAAATGATTGCCATTGGTAAATATATACATAACGGTTATGTGTACATTATATTCATGCTGGATTATTTTAAAAGTTTGACATAAAACATTTGGTGAAAATAAACTGCTTGAACATAGTCATATTATTTACCACTACAAGTGTCATTAGCAGTATCCATAATATTTACCAACATCACTACTATCATCAGCAGTAACACAATCCATGAGATTTACCACCATTACTGTCATCAGCAGTAACACAATCCATGAGATTTACCACCAATACTGTCATCAGCAGTAATAGTATCCATACTATTTACCACCACCACTGTCATCAGCAGCAGGGATCGTCCTGGGCTTCGCCAATGTCGCAAATTGCGATTTTGTTTCCTTATTGGCGACAAAAATATCCCATCTGGCGATTTTTTTGGCGACATACTTTTTGGTTATTTAATTTGTACATACAATCATGGATTTGGACTGAATAAATTTAAAGCCAGAACGAAAGGAAGCCATAAACTTGACTAAGCAATGCATTGGAATCAATCTGTTACACAAACGATCCTTTGTTCTTATTGACAACCCTATCTTTATATTGCATTGTTACATCATAATCTGCTTATGCTGACATCTGGGCTGAGTACTGTATGCTGCGATACAGTCAATCATGCTACCACACTATACCTACAACTGACCGACTTCTGAAGACGCGAATAGAACAGATACAATTAATTGTATGGCTAATCCTTCTGTTTGTTTTTTTATACATATACCAATACAATAGTTTTGCTGAACCTTCATAGAAAACTGATAACCTTTGAAGTACCGACTACTGTGTATAAATACAAAGCAAATGGAAAAAATCTCAATCACAATTACATCTGTCACCAGTGCAGCATTTTACTCATTGATCTTTTTCTTTTGTCATCAGTCCCATGTTACAGCTGCAGAGACTTAAACTCCGCAACAAGAAATAGCAAAAAAAAAAAAAAAACCAGTTTTGCATAATTAATAATAATTATTTATTTCTCAAAATACAGGAGTGAAAGAATCCCTAAATTGGGTGTGAATTTACGCTTATATATACAGTCCAATATTGCCAGGTGTTGACTCGTGTAAGTTTCATTCGTGGGAATGGAGATCCTATTTTTCTTGTCGAGAAAATTTATACAGCATTCAGTGATCATTCTTGGGATTTAGGAAGCAATTCGCTACAAGCTTTGTGAAGCTAGCCATAAGGGGGGGGGGGGGCTGCTGAGAGACTACTGGTGTCACCTGTCAGCACTGAGGACTGTGAACGTGGATTCAGTAAGATGAACCTCATAAAAACTGACATCAGAAATAAGCTCTGCATCTCATCTCTCGAGAATTTAATGAGAATCAGCATGTACAGATGTGAAAAATTAGACTTTGAAACTGCATTCAACAAGTGGGCAGCCCTAAAATCACGATGGATCTTCATGTAACACTTTGTAACATTTTGTTAATGCTTGTTGTAATTAGAGTATTAACTAATCCATCTTTTGTAATTTTCATTGCCTGTTACATTAATAGACTAAATTAACACTTGGAAAAATGTACACTACTTTTTTTGGCGACACTTTTTGAAAATTGGCGACAAAATATTGAGGTTGGCGATTATTTTGGCGACAGCTTTTTAAAAGCCAGGACCATCCCTGAGCAGTAATAGTATCCATGATATTTAACACCACCATTACTGTCATCAGCAGTAACAGTATCCATACTATTTACCACCACCACTGTCAAAAACAGTAATAGTATCCATGAGATTTACCACCACCAATACTGTCATCAGCAGTAACAGTATCCATGAGATTTACCACCACCAATAACGTCATCAACAGTAACACTATCCATGATATTTACCACCACCAATACTGTCATCAGCAGTAACAGTATCAATGAGATTTACCACCATTGCTGTCATTGGCAGTAACAATATCCATAATATTTACCACTGCCACTGTCATCAGCAGTAACAGTATCCATGAGATTTACCACCACCAATACTGTCATCAGCAGTAACAGTATCCATGAGATTTACCACCATTGCTGTCATTGGCAGTAACAATATCCATAATATTTACCACCACCACTGTCATCAACAGTAACAGTGTCCATGAGATTTGAAACACTACTACTGTGGTCATATATTATTCATCATTGTCGTCATTTTCTAAATCAGAATTTCTCCTTCCCACAGGTTCAGACACAGATGATGAGGACTTGTTGCTGTCATCATTATCAGCACTGTCATCAGCATCGTCTGTAAAAAATGTTGTCCCAGGGACTGTATCTGCAGCAGGGGGTCTTGGCACTCTCATCTCTGCATATGATGACTCATACGATGGTAAGAAGGCTGAGGCAGAGAATGATGCTGTAGACTCAATCAATAAAGGTAAATACACCATTTTGTTGGTATTGATGGTTCCACACACAAACAACAAGGGTAAACACACCATTTAGTATGTTTTGATAGCTCTACACACAAACATACCATTTTTGCATGCATTTACAGCTCTAGAAACAAACAACAAGGGTAAACATACCATTTTGCATGTATCGACTTCTCTAAACACAAACAACAGGAGTAACCATGAAATTAACAGTGAATTTGAATATGCAAACACATTTACATCTTTCCCAGTCCATGAATCTGGGTACCTGCAAAAACATCATAAAACATTTAAACTTTATACTGAAAAAATAAGGATGTTTGCTTTATGAGTTGTTATCAAACTGGATTTGCAATATAGGCTGCTCTATTAGAATAAATCTTGTATATTTGGAACAGCTTTGTTACAAGCCATCCTGTGAGTTGTGTATTGTGTGGTTTACCAAGAAATATTGAGGATGATTGCTTTTGTAAAGATGCAGTATTCACCTTCTTGAACAGTTGATATTTTTACAGTGCTAATCATCCTAGCAGTCCAAAATCACTAAATATTAATATGTTACAGTGCATTTGTCTGAAATACTCTAATTGAATATTGATCTATATATGCCTATCTCTTTTGTAAGGGTAATTGTGCAGAAAAGTATGGAAATAATTAAGTAAGTGTAATTACACAGAAAAGTAGGGAAGTAATTATGTGTAATTATATAGTAAAATATGCAAGTCATTATGATGGGTAATAACAGAAAAGTATGGAAGTCTGAAAAAACATGAAAGTCATTAATTAAGAGTAATTGCATAGAAATGTATGGAATTCATTATTACGGGTAATTACATAGAAATGTATGGAAGTCATTATTAAGGGTAATTACATAGAAAAGTTTGGAAGTCATTAATTACCTATAAGATAATATCTGAACAATAATTTTAAATTTTCAACAAATGTTTGCATACATTGATAGAATCCTCTTATTAAATACACAACAGAAAGAATATTTTGATTAGTGGATTTTTTCATTATGACAAGGTTATTGAGATATATCAGTTTCAGTAACAGACAGTTGGCAAGGTCTATTTGATTACAGGTCATAGAATTGCTATAAATTTCCAAAGACCACATTTTCTTTTAGTTGAGTTTATAATTGTGTTTCACAGGAGTTACAGCTTTCATTAAAATTTAAAAAAAGAATTTTTCATTTTAATTGTTTAATAAAAAGGTATGTCACAATCACATCAATTTTTTAAATGTCCACTCTCTTCCATGGGAGGCCCCAAGTGACCGAGTGGTTTAAAGTGTTCACCATTATGGATCACTGCTGTCTCACCTCTGGCTCAGCCAATGTGGGTACATGAGAAAGCTTGCCAGTAGTTTCTCGTGGGTCGGTGGTTCTTTCTATGGTTTTCCCAGGTTCGTCCTCCATCATTTTTACTGGTCGCCATGTATGGCTTATCTTGTGCTGAAAAATGGCGTTAAACCCTACAACAACAACTGTCCCAGGGGTTAGAGTACTATAATTCAACTATTTAAACTATAACATCTTTTCAGTGGTATAATGCAGTTATTATAGCATATTGATGATGTCATAATGTAATGGTGACATATTGATGATGTCATAGTATAATGATCACATATCCAGGGTTGGTGCTGGCTTTAAAATGGTCATTGCCCCAAAAATCAGCAACCTCAGTGTTTTCTTGCCAATTTTTTTTAAATGTCGCCATTTTCATAATACGGTAACATCCTTGAAATCATGGTAATATTTTTGTTGACATAAGCAGATGCTTAGATAGTAATGGGTGTATGTGTGTGTGTGTGTGTGTGTGTGTGTGTGTGCTGAAAATAAATTGAAATTTTGCATACAAGTGAAATTTTTAAGAGGTGACCTGTTGTCAGTGACTACGATTTACAGAGAGAAAAAAACAATGGAAATTTTGATTAAATGAAGACAACTAGTCTGAAACACACTTGTATATTGATAACTTACATTTGTGTAGTACACTCCACAATGTTTTAAATAATGTACATGTATATGAAAAAAAGATATTAAATAAATTGTTAGAAAATTCATGTATCAGTCAAATCCTGTTAGAAAATGCAACATGTATTTCTATAATAAAAAATGGTAGTCCTCGTTTGATCTATATCCCATTGTCCACAAATGTGTTTCACGAAACAATTTTCAGTGGTATTCATTAGCCTAGTAACACATGGCTGTATAGTTGTTTATACGCTACACGTACATGTACTTAAATTGGCCTAGAATACCTTCATGCCAAGGCTACCAAGGGGATGAGGCTATTTATGTGTGAACAAATTAAAAAGTTTAACAAACATTCTATCAAGATGACCTATCTTCATTTTACCTGACAGCCAGATACGTATTGTTTCAAAATGTTGCAAATTTAATTTGGGTTTTACGCTGCCATTGGTAGTGATCGTAAGCATGAATATTTTTGTTGTAAACAGGAAATTTTCATGGCACAATAAATATGTTCCAATCACTATGAAAAATGAAACAATGCTTTAATTTCAATTTGTTGCTGACTTTCTTTGATCAGTCATCTTCGGCTTGCTTTGATAAAGGTACATGTGTTTTTAAAGGCACCGCTGAGTACCCTCTTTGAAGGACCAAACAAATGCCAGTTTGTTATTGTTGCAGCAACATCAAATAATTGTAGAACATTGACTGAGACAGAATTTTTTTTTTCATTTGCTTATTTTATATATACAGAAAAATTGGTGCTTCAAAGGTGATCAGTTTTCTTTGAAGATTCAGCAAAATTAATTTTTCTGGTACATTAAAGAAACCACCAAAATATTGCTGTCATCTGGTTAATTGTAGTCATTTCGTTTCCAGCCTTCAGAGATGGTCAATTATAGTTAGTCATGTAGAATGACTATTTAGGTTATATTACAGCACACAATGCTAAGACCAGACATCAGCATGAGTGGATTATGATAATGCGTTGTTAAGGTGATTTGTTAATATGAACAAAGGATTTGTTTAATACGTAGCAATGTAGTCTAGTGCATTTTACATCCATGTTTGCGGCTTCCTGTCCATGGTGTCTTTCAATTTCTCCACTCCACTCCAAGACTATATATACACTTTTTAACAGCCAAAAATGTTGTCACCCAAAAAATCGACAGATGGTATATTTTGTCGCCAAGAAGGAAAAAAGATTGAAGTTTGCAACATTGGCAAAGCCCTAGCGCGGTCCCTGCATGATAATGTAATGATGATGTCATAGTGTAATAATCACATATCAGTGATGTCATAATATAATGATCACATCGTTACGAGTTGCACAGTTAAGGAGATTGCCAATACTAACTCCTAAACACAAAATCTTAGAAATGTTGTTGATGGTAATAACACCACCTTCTTAAAAAAGTTTTATTCTCAGATAATATAGTCAAGGTAAAAGAGAACTTATTTGTATTGCCTGTGTTCCATTTTATTGAAGTGTATCCATTCATATACATTGTGATGGACTAAGTATGCTTCAAACTTGAATTAACGACCACATTGAAGTGTATTCATATGTAGTGTAACAACTCATTATGCTTTAAACATGAATTAAGGACCACATTAAAGTATATTCATTTGTAGTGTAACAACTCAGTATGCTTCAAACATGAATTAATGACCGCATTGAAGAGTATTCATGTGTAGTGTAACAACTCAGTATGCTTTAAACATGAATTCATGACCACATTGAAGTGTATTCGTGTGTAGTGTAACAACTCATTATGCTTTAAACATGAATTAATGACCGCATTGAAGTGTATTCATGTGTAGTGTAACAACTCAGTATGCTTTAAACATGAATTAATGACCACATTGAAGTATATTCATGTGTAGTGTAACAACTCATTATGCTTTAAACATGAATTAATGACCGCATTGAAGAGTATTCATGTGTAGTGTAACAACTCAGTATGCTTCAAACATGAATTAATGACCGCATTGAAGAGTATTCATGTGTAGTGTAACAACTCAGTATGCTTTAAACATGAATTCATGACCACATTGAAGTGTATTCGTGTGTAGTGTAACAACTCATTATGCTTTAAACATGAATTAATGACCGCATTGAAGTGTATTCATGTGTAGTGTAACAACTCATTATGCTTTAAACATGAATTAATGACCACATTGAAGTGTATTCATGTGTAGTGTAACAACTCATTATGCTTTAAACATGAATTAATGACCACACTGAAGTATATTCATGTGTAGTGTAACAACTCATTATGCTTTAAACATGAATTAATGACCGCATTGAAGTGTATTCATGTGTAGTGTAACAACTCAGTATGCTTCAAACATGAATTAATGACCGCATTGAAGTATATTCATGTGTAGTGTACTACTCAGTATGCTTTAAACATGAATTAATGACCACATTGAAGTGTATTCATGTGTAGTGTAACAACTCAGAATGCTTTAAACATGAATTAATGACCGCATTGAAGTGTATTCATGTGTAGTGTAACAACTCAGTATGCTTTAAACATGAATTAATGACCGCATTGAAGTGTATTCATGTGTAGTGTACTACTCAGTATGCTTTAAACATAAATTAATGACCACATTGAAGTGTATTCATGTGTAGTGTAACAACTCAGTATGCTTTAAACATGAATTAATGACCACATTGAAGTGTATTCATATGTAGTGTAACAACTCAGTATGCTTTAAACATGAATTAATGACCACATTGAAGTGTATTCATGTGTACTGTAACAACTCTATGCTTTAAACATGAATTAATGACCACATTGAAGTATATTCATGTGTAGTGTAACAACTCAGTATGCTTTATACATGAATTAATGACCCCATTGAAGTGTATTCATGTGTAGTGTAACAACTCATTATGCTTTAAACATGAATTAATGACCACATTGAAGTATATTCATGTGTAGTGTAACAACTCAGTATGCTTTAAACATGAATTAATGACTGCATTGAAGTGTATTCATGTGTAGTGTACTACTCAGTATGCTTTAAACATGAATTAATGACCGCATTGAAGTGTATTCATGTGTAGTGTATTACTCAGTATGCTTTAAACATGAATTAATGACCGCAGTGAAGTGTATTCATGTGTAGTGTAACAACTCAGTATGCTTTAAACATGAATTAATGACCGCATTGAAGTGTATTCATGTGTAGTGTAACAACTCAGTATGCTTTAAACATGAATTAATGACCGCATTGAAGTATATTCATGTGTAGTGTACTACTCAGTATGCTTTAAACATGAATTAATGACCACATTGAAGTGTATTCATGTGTAGTGTAACAACTCAGAATGCTTTAAACATGAATTAATGACCGCATTGAAGTGTATTCATGTGTAGTGTAACAACTCAGTATGCTTTAAACATGAATTAATGACCGCATTGAAGTGTATTCATGTGTAGTGTACTACTCAGTATGCTTTAAACATGAATTAATGACCACATTGAAGTGTATTCATGTGTAGTGTAACAACTCAGTATGTTTTAAACATGAATTAATGACCACATTAAAGTGTATTCATATGTAGTGTAACAACTCAGTATGCTTTAAACATGAATTAATGACCACATTGAAGTGTATTCATGTGTACTGTAACAACTCTATGCTTTAAACATGAATTAATGACCACATTGAAGTATATTCATGTGTAGTGTAACAACTCAGTATGCTTTAAACATGAATTAATGACCCCATTGAAGTGTATTCATGTGTAGTGTAACAACTCATTATGCTTTAAACATGAATTAATGACCACATTGAAGTATATTCATGTGTAGTGTAACAACTCAGTATGCTTTAAACATGAATTAATGACTGCATTGAAGTGTATTCATGTGTAGTGTACTACTCAGTATGCTTTAAACATGAATTAATGACCGCATTGAAGTGTATTCATGTGTAGTGTAATAACTCAGTATGCTTTAAACATGAATTAATGACCACACTGAAGTGTATTCATGTGTAGTGTACTACTCAGTATGCTTTAAACATGAATTAATGACCGCATTGAAGTGTATTCATGTGTAGTGTAACAACTCAGTATGCTTTAAACATGAATTAATGACCGCATTGAAGTGTATTCATGTGTAGTGTAACAACTCAGTATGCTTCAAACATGAATTAATGACCGCATTGAAGTATATTCATGTGTAGTGTACTACTCAGTATGCTTTAAACATGAATTAATGACCACATTGAAGTGTATTCATGTGTAGTGTAACAACTCAGAATGCTTTAAACATGAATTAATGACCGCATTGAAGTGTATTCATGTGTAGTGTAACAACTCAGTATGCTTTAAACATGAATTAATGACCGCATTGAAGTGTATTCATGTGTAGTGTACTACTCAGTACGCTTTAAACATGAATTAATGACCACATTGAAGTGTATTCATGTGTAGTGTAACAACTCAGTATGCTTTAAACATGAATTAATGACCACATTGAAGTGTATTCATGTGTAGTGTAACAACTCAGTATGCTTTAAACATGAATTAATGACCACATTGAAGTGTATTCATGTGTACTGTAACAACTCTATGCTTTAAACATGAATTAATGACCACATTGAAGTATATTCATGTGTAGTGTACTACTCAGTATGCTTTAAACATGAATTAATGACCCCATTGAAGTGTATTCATGTGTAGTGTAACAACTCATTATGCTTTAAACATGAATTAATGACCACATTGAAGTATATTCATGTGTAGTGTAACAACTCAGTATGCTTTAAACATGAATTAATGACTGCATTGAAGTGTATTCATGTGTAGTGTACTACTCAGTATGCTTTAAACATGAATTAATGACCGCATTGAAGAGTATTCATGTGTAGTGTAACAACTCAGTATGCTTTAAACATGAATTAATGACCGCATTGAAGTGTATTCATGTGTAGTGTAACAACTCAGTATGCTTTAAACATGAATTAATGACCACATTGAAGTGTATTCATGTGTAGTGTAACAACTCAGTATGCTTTAAACATGAATTAATGACCGCATTGAAGTGTATTCATGTGTAGTGTAACAACTCAGTATGCTTTAAACATGAATTAATGACCGCATTGAAGTGTATTCATGTGTAGTGTAACAACTCAGTATGCTTTAAACATGAATTAATGACCACATTGAAGTGTATTCATGTGTACTGTAACAACTCTATGCTTTAAACATGAATTAATGACCACATTGAAGTATATTCATGTGTAGTGTAACAACTCAGTATGCTTTAAACATGAATTAATGACCCCATTGAAGTGTATTCATGTGTAGTGTAACAACTCATTATGCTTTAAACATGAATTAATGACCACATTGAAGTATATTCATGTGTAGTGTAACAACTCAGTATGCTTTAAACATGAATTAATGACTGCATTGAAGTGTATTCATGTGTAGTGTACTACTCAGTATGCTTTAAACATGAATTAATGACCGCATTGAAGTGTATTCATGTGTAGTGTATTACTCAGTATGCTTTAAACATGAATTAATGACCGCATTGAAGTGTATTCATGTGTAGTGTAACAACTCAGTATGCTTTAAACATGAATTAATGACCGCATTGAAGTGTATTCATGTGTAGTGTAACAACTCAGTATGCTTTAAACATGAATTAATGACCGCATTGAAGTATATTCATGTGTAGTGTACTACTCAGTATGCTTTAAACATGAATTAATGACCACATTGAAGTGTATTCATGTGTAGTGTAACAACTCAGAATGCTTTAAACATGAATTAATGACCGCATTGAAGTGTATTCATGTGTAGTGTAACAACTCAGTATGCTTTAAACATGAATTAATGACCGCATTGAAGTGTATTCATGTGTAGTGTACTACTCAGTATGCTTTAAACATGAATTAATGACCACATTGAAGTGTATTCATGTGTAGTGTAACAACTCAGTATGTTTTAAACATGAATTAATGACCACATTGAAGTGTATTCATATGTAGTGTAACAACTCAGTATGCTTTAAACATGAATTAATGACCACATTGAAGTGTATTCATGTGTACTGTAACAACTCTATGCTTTAAACATGAATTAATGACCACATTGAAGTATATTCATGTGTAGTGTAACAACTCAGTATGCTTTAAACATGAATTAATGACCCCATTGAAGTGTATTCATGTGTAGTGTAACAACTCATTATGCTTTAAACATGAATTAATGACCACATTGAAGTATATTCATGTGTAGTGTAACAACTCAGTATGCTTTAAACATGAATTAATGACTGCATTGAAGTGTATTCATGTGTAGTGTACTACTCAGTATGCTTTAAACATGAATTAATGACCGCATTGAAGTGTATTCATGTGTAGTGTAACAACTCAGTATGCTTTAAACATGAATTAATGACCACACTGAAGTGTATTCATGTGTAGTGTACTACTCAGTATGCTTTAAACATGAATTAATGACCGCATTGAAGTGTATTCATGTGTAGTGTAACAACTCAGTATGCTTTAAACATGAATTAATGACCGCATTGAAGTGTATTCATGTGTAGTGTAACAACTCAGTATGCTTCAAACATGAATTAATGACCGCATTGAAGTATATTCATGTGTAGTGTACTACTCAGTATGCTTTAAACATGAATTAATGACTGCATTGAAGTGTATTCATGTGTAGTGTAACAACTCAGAATGCTTTAAACATGAATTAATGACCGCATTGAAGTGTATTCATGTGTAGTGTAACAACTCAGTATGCTTTAAACATGAATTAATGACCGCATTGAAGTGTATTCATATGTAGTGTACTACTCAGTACGCTTTAAACATGAATTAATGACCACATTGAAGTGTATTCATGTGTAGTGTAACAACTCAGTATGCTTTAAACATGAATTAATGACCACATTGAAGTGTATTCATGTGTAGTGTAACAACTCAGTATGCTTTAAACATGAATTAATGACCACATTGAAGTGTATTCATGTGTAGTGTAACAACTCTATGCTTTAAACATGAATTAATGACCACATTGAAGTATATTCATGTGTAGTGTAACAACTCAGTATGCTTTAAACATGAATTAATGACCCCATTGAAGTGTATTCATGTGTAGTGTAACAACTCATTATGCTTTAAACATGAATTAATGACCACATTGAAGTATATTCATGTGTAGTGTAACAACTCAGTATGCTTTAAACATGAATTAATGACTGCATTGAAGTGTATTCATGTGTAGTGTACTACTCAGTATGCTTTAAACATGAATTAATGACCGCATTGAAGAGTATTCATGTGTAGTGTAACAACTCAGTATGCTTTAAACATGAATTAATGACCGCATTGAAGTGTATTCATGTGTAGTGTAACAACTCAGTATGCTTTAAACATGAATTAATGACCACATTGAAGTGTATTCATGTGTAGTGTAACAACTCAGTATGCTTTAAACATGAATTAATGACCGCATTGAAGTGTATTCATGTGTAGTGTAACAACTCAGTATGCTTTAAACATGAATTAATGACCGCATTGAAGTGTATTCATGTGTAGTGTAACAACTCAGTATGCTTTAAACATGAATTAATGACCACATTGAAGTGTATTCATGTGTAGTGTACTACTCGGTATGCTTTAAACATGAATTAATGACCGCATTGAAGTGTATTCATGTGTAGTGTATTACTCAGTATGCTTTAAACATGAATTAATGACCGCATTGAAGTGTATTCATGTGTAGTGTACTACTCAGTTTGCTTTAAACATGAATTAATGACCGCATTGAAGTGTATTCATGTGTAGTGTACTACTCAGTATGCTTTAAACATGAATTAATGACCGCATTGAAGTGTATTCATGTGTAGTGTATTACTCAGTATGCTTTAAACATGAATTAATGACCGCATTGAAGTGTATTCATGTGTAGTGTAACAACTCAGTATGCTTTAAACATGAATTAATGACCGCATTGAAGTGTATTCATGTGTAGTGTAACAACTCAGTATGCTTTAAACATAAATTAATGACTGCATTGAAGTGTATTCATGTGTAGTGTAACAACTCATTATGCTTTAAACATGAATTAATGACCGCATTGAAGTATATTCACGTGTAGTGTAACAACTCATTATGCTTTAAACATGAATTAATGACCACATTGAAGTGTATTCATGTGTAGTGTAACAACTCAGTATGCTTTAAACATGAATTAATGACCGCATTGAAGTGTATTCATGTGTAGTGTAACAACTCAGTATGCTTTAAACATGAATTAATGACCGCATTGAAGTGTATTCATGTGTAGTGTAACAACTCAGTATGCTTTAAACATGAATTAATGACCGCATTGAAGTGTATTCATGTGTAGTGCAACAACTCAGTATGCTTCAAACATGAATCAATGATCACAGGAAGACAATATCAAAGACCATGAAAACCATGTTTAAAGAAAAATTACACTAGTACTCAATACATATCTTTGAAAACATAAGCCCATTGTATTCAGCTTTTAGCGAAAACCCTCATGAATCTAATTAAACTTTTGATTGAAAAATGTAAATTTTGACTTCTTCTACAAGAAGTTTTTTTTATAAAGATGACTTGCCTCCAGTTTGTCAAGATTTTCAAACTAGTTTAGCTCCTCTCTGTCTGCGTGGGTTCGAGTCTCGGATTTAGCCAATGTGGGTATGTGAGAAAGCTTGCCAGTAGCTTCTCATGGGTTGGTGGTTCTTTCCGGAGTTTTCCCGGGTTCTTCCTCCACCATTAATACTGGCCGCCATGTATAGCCTATCGTGTACTGAAAAATGGCATTAAACCCTACAACAACAAACTAGTTTAGTCCTGTATATTTTTACTTGTGCAGCTCAGATCATGCTGCTGTGTAAAATGTTTATTATTTATGTGAAGAAAAAGTTCTCATTGTTACCCACCCACCAATAATCATTAAACGTGGTTGAGTTGATCCCT